>OZ020260.1:7830002-8391871 GCA_963971285.1 Astropecten irregularis | reverse complement strand
ATCCTGAAGTTGAAACCCACGTGATATCCCTTGAAGACTGACGACCACCAAGTATAATCAGGTTCGTAAGTTATACTTGAGTGATGATAGTGACGTAAGGCCTATATAGGCCTATAATGTAGGTCTATCGCGTATCGCCATGGGCCAACTTAAGGTTAACGATCGAAGTATAATTTTTTTGTCATGTGTTTGCACGTTTGTGGAGATGGTTGCCACAGCATCAACTTCGGTCTAAATTCAAAATTGATCGTCAGAAGACGATCGTAAGAAATCGTCAGTCTCCACAGAGTGTGACTACAGGAACCCTATACCTCCATGCAGTATACGCCTTATTCACGGCGCATCCAGATGCATCTTTTCACCTTAGATTACACCAATTCTAAAAAGAAAATGGGTATCAGACTACTTTTCATGTAAGCCTCAGTTTGATTGCACTGCTCCGAATGGAGGATGATGCACCGTGAATAAGGTCTAAATTTCTGTGATAGAAAGTATAAAAATGTAGGCATATTGGCAAAATTAAACAGACTTGAAAGGAAACGATAGTAAGGTCTGACGTTTCAATCATTATAGCAGGATCTTTCTCAAATGCTTTTATAATTTAGCCTTTGAGAAAGATCCTGCTAGCATGGTTAAGATTAAGGTTAAGTTTTGTTTTATTTTTTAAAGCGCATTAAGAAATCTTTGATCCATAATGCGTTATATAAATGCAGTTTATTATTCATTAGCATCGAAACATTTTAATTAGGCCCTCCTAACTCCAAGTATTTTATACATGTAGGCTATATTCTATTTTGGTCGATGAGCAGTTTGCATCAGCTAGTTTCTTGTATTGATTGTAAAGGTCAATAAAAAGGGAAGCGGATGTCAGGGGAGGGTTGTGGTTAGGGAGCAGAAGAGAAGTGCCCAGTCGCAAGAAAGAATAAATAGTCCACGGCCCGTATATCATTCCGTATCATTCACTGCACTGACCCGTAAATTGTCAGTTTTGGGGGAATGTTATGACTTGAAAGAAAGTAAAAAAGAAACTTCAAGAGGCATAGCTATAGCTAGTCGCCGTGCCTCTCCGCACTTGGATGATTTGAACGTGACCAGATTGTTCAGTTCCATGTTACAGACTTATACCTAGACTTTGCATATCGCCTTGTGGTAACTTACAAGAGACATGCATATACCGGTACTGTAACATGTGAGAAGAGTTGAGCTAAAGCAGCTGGAGGAAAGATGTTTGAGGCAGTTTTTATTATTTGTCGAGTTGCCTGGCCACCGAATACTCAAATAAAAACAGTCAGACCATGGAGCTAGGAAGAGCCCCATGGTCAAACGTTGCCGCGCCCCAAAGATAACATGCAGGTCTCAAGTGCAGCGGCGTATCTACAGCGCCCGGGCAAGCGCCAAGGTGCGCCTATAATTCCTACTGCTGATGCCAATGAAAAATTACAATTTGAAATAGGAATCCTTTGTTTGTTCATTGGATTAGATCTCCAATAACTTCTCTGACAGAACAGCTACCGGTACTTTTTTCGCCTTTGCGTTTTTTGCGCCCCTATATAAAAAGTGGTGTCCAGGCAGTGTCGCCTCTTGACCCCGTTCCTCCCCTAACCACGTCAAGACAACGCGTTGGTTTATCCCGGCCGTGCCACAATGACTGTCATGTGCACATCCTGCCACTAGCGGGCAGTATGTAATGTGGACGGTGGTGGCAACAGCCGTGTATTATTGAGCAACAAAACACTGTACACCAATCCTTTTCTATAGAGTACTGCCTTGTAAAGGCAACCACCATTACTAGTTTGAAAATGTACTTTTTGTGGCTTTAGTATTCATTCAGGTTTTGCCTTATAGTTTCATTACTTATTTATTTCATTAGTAATAATTACTTAATATTCTCAAAGTTTTATTCAGAAATTACTCGATATTCTTTCATATTACCCCCAAACGTGGTCTTTAGATCTAGTTAAACTGAAATTTTACTCAGTATTTTTCAGATTTTACTCTATATTCTTTTAATTATTCAAATGTGTTCTGCATTAATCAAATTTTGTTAATTTTGTTTTTACGGCCAATCGCCAGTTGTATATTGACTGATTTCTAACAAAAAAAGCACCAATCATCACTGATTGTAGAACTATGCTAAACCTGGCTCAAATACAAACCAATCAGAGTTACTATATCGTTAACCAGATATCACGGGCACAAACAAAACAAAGCAATTTTTCTACCGGCTTTGTTTTCTGGTGGTTCTAAAAACTTTGTTTTCTTTCTGATTTATCTGAATTTTTTTTTTAGGAATTAGTGGGAGACACTTGAGTTTTATTGAATTGATTGTGTTGAATGTATATACTTATTTACTGTGTCGGTAATAAACAAAAAGTAGAATCATCAAATAAACTGACAGGGAAACTGTCCCGAACCTCCTGAATACCGTACAGGCGCTCTACCAACTGAGCCATCCAGCCCTACGTTGGTGGTGTCCCAATAGTCAATTATCTTTGCTCGTTTGGCAGTCAGAAGCCATGAAACCACGCACATACTGCTATATCCCAAGGATCGTATTATCGATACTCGTAGCAATGCTGCAACTCTTTGAGTGATCCCTCATGTAGTTATCAGGTTGCCCATGTATTAGGGAGTAGGGACACCACCAACGTAGGTCGGGATAGCTCAGTTGGTAGAGCGCCTGTACGGTATTTAGGACTGTCGCCGGTTCGAATCGAATCCCGCTCCAGTAATTCTTCTTAATTCACCTTTCAATAAAAAAAACCCCGATGTTTTCCTTTATTTTACCGCAATTTCATTTCATAAACACCTGTTTCCATATCACGTGCATGTATCTAACATACAAGGCTCGGGGCATGTTCGCTGTGTTTGCATGATTGACTACCTGTACTGAAGTTATCATACACAGTGCCTGGCCTGGTCACATTATTAATTTAAAGGTAGTATCATACTTTGGTTTTTATCAAAGAAATGCAGATTCATGGGCAAGAATATCGAGACAGATACAGTATTAGTCATCTGTGAAAATTTCAGTCACATACGGTGCCCACCTTTTGAGAAAACAGTGAAAAACGGCCACAGTATTTCTTAAAGGTAGTATCATACTTTGGTAAGAGACAAAAACAGAAATGTTCACAGATTTACGTATAACTTACAGGGTATGAAGATGATGCTAGTAGAAACCTACCGTTAAAATTGTTCCGCCTGAAATGGTGTATTTATCCAGGAATGAGTAAAACAACGACCGAAAATCTTTTTGATCTTTTAAAAGATCAAAAATAAAAGAGAAAAGACTTAAGAAATTCTGTGGCCGTTTTTCACGATTTTTTTCAAAAAGTGGGCACCGTACGGGACTGAAATTTGCACAGATTACTTTTACTGTATCTTCCTTGATATTTTTGCCCATGAATCTGTACTTCTTTGACAAAAACCAAAGTATGATACTACCTTTAAGTCTTTTCTCTTTTATTTTTGATCTTTTAAAAGATCAAAAATATTTTCGATCGTTGTTTTACTCTTGTCTGGATAAATACACCATTTCAGGCGAAACAATTTTAACGGTATGTTTCTACCAGCACCATCTTCATACCCTGTAAGTTATACATAAATCTGTGAACATTTCTGTTTTGGTCTCTTACCAAAGTATGATACAACCTTTAAGTTCGGTTGACCCCAACTATAAGTTATGCATAGTGCCAGGCCACCTATGCTGCCACTTGTCCAGCCCAGACGGACTTGGCAGGGGTGACATTTCTATGTCGAGCTTTTTAGGTGGCAATTTGTGTTAGATTTCCTGGTCGGAACATTTTATGTAGGATAATATTAATGGTAATTTGTAAATGATCAATTGCAGAAGGGCTACAAAATCATTTACTCGCAAACCAGTTCCCACCTGCATGGGACTTAAAATTTCACAGATGACTGTTAATGTATCTTCCTTGATATTTTGGCCCATGAATCTGCATTTCTTTGACAAAACCAAAGTATGATATTGCCTTTAAGTATAAAAGTATACAGGTTACCTTGAACCTAACTCAAATCCAAGTACATGTATTAAATAACTGAACAAATAACACATAATTACATTACATGAGACACGGTCAAGTTTCTTGAGTGTTTTTATAATTTGTTTCTTCACATTTTTATAAATAAATGTATAGGTTGACCTGGCTGCAAATGGTCTGACAAAATATAATAGTGTAGCAATCTTTGAAACAAGTTAGCTTCACCTCAAACGTGCAATGATTTACAACAAAGCATGATACCAAAACAGCAACAGAGAAAAGGTTACTACAATCAATACTGGGTGACATCTGGCTGAGACTGTACTGAGGTACAAATTCCCCCAAACAAAATAAAACAATCCTAGAAATCATGTCTCCTAAACCTTCGTACTGATCATGAGATGAGGAACAAATCCTGAAATCAAGATTTGTCCTGGAACACACCCCTTATTACAGAAAATGTACTGTATTAGACATGTGCAGTGCATTACAGTGGAGTTCTGTTCATTATAATGACATATGCTATCCTACAATGTTCTGCTGTTCCCTTATTCTCAATCAAATTCAAGACATATACATGTACTACAATTTGTGGTGTGTTATTGCATGTTTGCAAGTTTACATAGGAAAAGATAGTTCTAATAATACATTTTTGTGGCCGCCATGACAGATGACATTATGGGCAAATTAGATTGCAAAGTATTCAAAATAAAACAGTCCGGTTTATTTTAAGCTTAAACGCCAGATCCCATATTGGACAAGCAGAATTAAATAGGTTGGGCCTATTGAATGTCAATGATCGCGTTACACAATTAAAATTGATTTTGGTTTATACAATTTTTCATAATATGGCACCAGACTATCTGTGTAAAAAGTTCAAGAGGGTCTCAAATATTCATAATTATTCAACAAGGGGTAGTTCAACCAATTTTGTTGTCCCTTGCATAAAAGGGCCCGAGTGCAATACTTTTTATTATACTGGAATTCATTTATGGAATTCACTTCCGAACAATGTGAAATGCTGCAGCAATCTCCGCAAGTTCAAAAACGCAGTTAAAGCACACTTGTCCTCTATATCTGAATCTTGAATTGTAACATTTTAAATATTTTTTATAGTGGGATTTTATGTCTTTATATCGTTTTTTATTTTTGTATGTCCTTTACTTGTGCAATTCTTGATCTTTTTTATGAAGTATGTATAAATGTTTTCTCTTTGTAAAGACCCCAATGGAAATAAGCCGTATTTTATTACATCTCATGTGTCATGGCGACCAGCGCATCTCACCCTGGGTACAAAGCCACACTATACTCTGTTCACAATGAGTCAGAATGGCACCACATCATTCCATAGCTGCAGGTAACTTCAATGTATGTACTGAATCTCATGACATAGAAACACTGCATTATAAGTCAGGCAATTGAAATAATGGCAAGTCAAATTGTCTGTAAAGTCAGTGGCACTATGTAGAGTGCAAGCATAGCTGAGCCATGTAGTGAAGAGTGGCTCAGGTCCCTCCCTACAACAAATGAACGTGAATCGTGGACTTTTATAATTAAATATTCACTGAGAAACATTTTCATTCACCAGTTAATGAAAGGTTCACATTTTTATCACTTTGGTTTAAAACATGGAGCAGGATGTGAAGAGAACAGACCCCTCCCTGGATGTACACCTGTATGAGTGGCACTGGATAATGACTCAATGTCAAGTTAATAATTCAATGTTTCTTGCTTTCACACTTATCAAACAAGAGATGAAATTCTGTAATATGGTGCAGCTCCATTAGTACATCAATCCTGCCAATATTTACACTGCATATTCATAAAATGAGGCATGTTGTCAATACATGTATTCCCTTCTAGTGAATTAAATATTCACAAGTTACATAATTTACATATTTACATATTCACATATGAACCATTCCTCTTGGACCAGTCATTTGATATTCACATGGACACAACATAATGGGAGACTTTTGAGAATCGGTCTTGAGTCAACAGTGCAAGCGCAAACCATGCTTTCACAATTGTGAGCATGCGCGTGTTAATTTGCGCGTGCATGCGCTGTTGACTTGAAGACCGGTTCTCCAAAGTCTCAAATTGATTGATACATTGGTAATAAATATTCATGAGAATGGATCATCTTCTGCATCAAACACCTGCATTTCCCTTTTGTCCTGATGCCGGCTTCCTTTGTTGTGTCCCATTGCTGGAGAAAACAAAAGAAAGAAAATTACAAGATGAAATACAGGCACATACATGTGTGCAGATGACATCATATACCACATGACAACACCTTCACACTAAAACAGTACAATTATCAGCAAATCAATTATTTGAGATTTTACACTAAGATGGAGTTATACAGGATGTCCCCCCAAAAAAGCAACACTTTGTGTCGAGAACTATTATATGAAAAGTAAACTGTTTACCACTTCAAGATTCAGATATGTGATACAGCCACGTCTTGGCTATCACCATGTAGAATTTAAGGACAATTTGACTGCAATTGAGAGAAAAAACAAAGACTGAATTACCCAACCTCAAAACCCGATTTTCATCTTTCTTTCATACACATTATGTGTGTATTGACCACTTCTTCTGGAATACTGCAAATTTGTTTTTAAAGAGTACTCTTTCAATTGGTCATATTTTCGCCAATTTCAACCTGATTTTGCTTAAATTCTACATGGTGATAGCCAAGACAAACGAACAATACGGCCATAGAGTGATCAGTCACTCTCCTCAGAACAACATACTCTCACAGAAGAGCTTACATGGTGTCACTGCAAACTTATACCTTCCTTTTTAGTACATCCACCATGCATTCAAGTCTTTTATACAAAAACAATAACAAACAAACAAACAAACATAGCTTGTCCATCATAGTACATGCTTCCTTACCTAAGTTGGCCCAAGTTGAGTTGCTGGAAGTTTGTGATGAATCACTACTATTAAACCTATGTACAGATGGCTGGCGCCGTGCCAAGGAGACATGGATTTTGATTCCAGACACCATCTTGTGGTTCATTTCTGCTATGGCACGATCAGCATCATCAACGTCATCAAACGTGACAAAGGCACAACTAGAGTGGGTTATGAAATGAAGAGGAAGAGAAAATGAGAAAATGAGACCAGTGCTGCGGGACATTTAACAAATGTATTACATTATTTCGGAACTGCAGTGGCTAGTGCATTCAGTCAATACTGTTATGATTAATATGGACGGTAAAATCTACTTTCATATGCTTCTTTCATCCTATATGTCCTGAAAGAAAATCATAAAAATGCATCATTGAGCTAGTATTGTGCAGAACCCAAGCACGGTTAAGACTTGCTTGATGAAGACTCAGAATATATTGCATAAATGATGTGGCTGATTTCCTTTGATGGGCAGGAGTGCAATGCCTGTATACGGTAGTATTCCCACCACAGCCTCCTGACAGTAGCATAAGAATGAATTACAGTGGAACACCTTTTTAATGAACACCGTTATATCGAACATTCAGCTATAATGAACATCATCCTTGACTCCCAATTGTTGTGTACAGTACATGAACATACAAAATAACGACCACTATAAGTATAACAGACAAAAATAACTTGTACATTCCGGCGTATTCTTTATAGCGGTGTTCCACTGTATAGATTTTACAGTCCATATTAAAGGTATAGTAAAGGATTGGTAACATACCCATATAGAAATGTTCACAGATTTACATATAACTTTCAGGATATGAGGATGGTGCTAATAGAAACATATCATTAAAATATTTACGAACCATGTATCATTCATTTTATCACTTAAAGAAAAAATTCATTATTCTCATAAGCAGACACACAGTATGCATTTTGCGGCCACTGTGCCAATTGTCAAAAACACATACATTGATTGGTAAACAACAGCGAACACAGTAAGCACACCTGGCGACCCCCCTTCTGTTATGGCAATAATTAAATACAAAATTTGGGTCATCAATGAAATTGATATGAAAGGAAGAAGCAGGTTCATGTGCTACTATTGCCGGCAAATTGTCACTTCGGCATTGTCTTTGCCACAACTACACTGAAATTAACCCCACCCCCGCCCCTTCATATACATGTATAAGGAAGGAAGCGAAGTAGGAATTGTCTGGGAGCGACGGGCAACAGTGCCTCAATTCAAATAAATTAACAATTAGTTTAAAAGAATTGAAATTTACCTTTAAAATGTTTAAACAGATTAATTTGTGTTCCTCCATGTCATTTGTTACAACACTACGCCAAGCACCCACTAGTTAAGACAGGGCTTCCCATTCCAACCGTATGTGCCAACAGTGGAAACAAATCGGCGTAGACTAGTTTCATAAAATAATTTCACAGTAATTTACAATAAAACTTCTGCCTATTTGGTTCAGATGAGGATAGTTTTCTATTTGGCAAGCGTGCTAGGGATGCCAAGCATGGCAAGGATTTGGGAAGACGTGCCCACGTTTTGTTTAAAAAGCCAGTTTATCACAAAAGGTTTGTTTGAAAAGTTGAATAAAGAAAGATTAGCGGCCCGAAGACCTCTGCTCAAAAGTCACATTCCTGTCTCATGTTGTGTTTTTGTGTAATCTGAGAACAATACCTTTATTCAAGGTATCAGTAATGATTGAATGCACTAGTCACCATCTGCAGGACTGGGAAATCATAAAACGACACAAGAACCTTTAAATTCTTTTCTTTTTTTACAAAAATTTAATTAAGGAGGTGATCTGAAATCAAGTGTTATAAATTGTGTGTGTTTATTAGGATTGGAAAACAGTCTCATAAAGTTTGGAAATTGTATTTCTACCTTTTCTCTTGCTCCATATTAATATTGGAAATAGTTCCAAATCCCTTGAATGCCTTATCACACAGATCATGCGAGATTCCATAGCCATGGACATAGACTGTATGTCCACGCTTCTTGATAAATGGTCCTTGGAATAAAAAGGAAAATCAAACAGTCGATCAGTCATTCTAAATAAGTATAAGAATTAGTAATGCCATTAGCAAGTACACTCATAATTATAATAATACATAACATTTATTATGCTCTAAATAGGCTTGTTTTTAAGTGCACCATCGTCTGTCTACAAACTACACTGTACTAACCATAACTTTAATAAATACAGCAGCATTGCTGCATGTATCAATGAAATGATCCCTGGGATATGGTGGTGTGTGCATGGTTTCATGACTTCTGACTGCCAAATGAACAAAGATAATTGACTTTTAAGGACACCACCAACGTAGAGCTGGATAGCTCAGTTGGTAGAGTGCCTGTATGGTATACAGGAGGTCGCTGGTTTGAATCCCACTCCAGTCAATATTTCTTTGTTCACTTTTCCATACATAAATTCAATAAATACATGTACTGTTCTCTTTTCAATAAATCACACATGTATAACAATGAAAAATGAGTTCAACAAACAAGGAATAAGATGGTGTGTACCTCCTTTGACTGACTCAATACTGAGCCTGAGTGGAATATAATCTATGCATTCAAAAGGTGTGTTTTTTTAGTAAGGTCTTAAACTGGTCAAGGGAATGGTATTATGAATATGCACTGCTTGTTTGTTCTAAAGGATAGGGGCAATAATAATGAAAAGGTTCCACTAAGGATCAGTTGGTTAACATAATAGAACCTTATAACATGTATAATCATCAAATAATCTTGATATGATAGACATTAGGTCAAATACACACTAGTCATTATCCATGTTAGCTTTCAATAGTTCATTTCTGTACAAGTGAAATTGATGTCAACATAGACAAACTCATTATGCCCTTAAGCAGGATTTGCCCCTAATCATGCCAACCTATCATAGCATCTTGAATTGTCACTAGTCAGTATGTTTCCAGTGCTTCTTCTGGTGATATAGCAACAGGCCATGAAAAGGGGCAGAACCATGGCAATATGCAACAAGGCAAAGACTTTGCATTTATTGTACATTGAAACACATTGGAGAAATGATTTGGTATATTAAAATAACAGTTCACATTCAATTGTAATTTTCTTGGAAGTATGGATACATTTATGACATGGTGAGATTATCAACATAATATTCAGGCATACCTTCACTTGTTTCTGGCTGAGATGCACTTCTACTGCTCACAAAGCTAACATAGAAATAGTGAATGAGGTAAAGAGAAAATACAAATCAGACAATCTTTTGAAATTTCAAGACTTTTCATTTGGAACCTTTGACCTTCATCCAAAATACAATCTGCATAGTAAGATTGTTGAATGTGCTCAGAATAATATCAGTCAAGAGAGTGAGGGGTCATTGGGACCTCTGTCTGCTGTTTAGGACATCCTGGTTAATATTCCTGGATGAACCTTGCTGTATTAAGTCATTCTCAAGTTATCATGCTCAATACATTCACATATAATAACAAATGTTACCAAATCAACACAACATTCAAACAGACAAACAAGAAGAAATCAATGCTTGTAGCCCGAGTTACACAACTAACCTTTCATGCAGACTTTTCCGATGTAAGAGCCTGCCTTCAGTTCCTGGTACAGGGCTAACTTCCTCCCCGCTGGATGGACCACTGTTTGGGCTGACAAACGGTTGAAAACTAGGCAGAGCTTGCACCTTTTCTGGCTCCTTCAGACTGCGCTGCATCTTGCGGGATCGCTTGAATCCAGAACTCTTATTCTCCTCAAGTTTGGCTTGTTTAGCCTGCAGGGAAGAATACAACAAACTCTCATTGGTGACAGGAAACTTGTGAGACAACTTGTAAGGACCATGACTTTTTAATTCCCATAAAATAATAGACAGAACTGCCTGCTTGAAATGCATTAAGCTTTGACAGGCCTTGGCCTCAAGGCTGGTTTTGGATGGCCTTAGTCTTGGGAAATGGGCCGAGGCCAGTTCAAGGCCGCCAGTTTGGACACAAATTTCCCAACACTTATTCTAGGTTTTCGCAGTTGAATCTTCACCCTGTATAGGTCACGTTAAAAGTGAACCCTACGTGATACCCATTGATCTGCACAGATCATACACACCACTCTGCCATGTGCGATGCGCGTGTTGAGTCTGGACTCAAAAATCAGACACTGATCGTCTCATTAGACTGTATGTAATACACAGTTTTGGGGTTGGAGCAATAGGTTTATATGAAAATCTGATGATTTCCGAGTAAAATAATAATACATGTATTGTGTGTGCACTAAATAACCGGCCTTGGCCTCGGACACTGTGGCCTTGGCCTCGGTGAATGCTCGTGACTCGGCCTTGGCCTCGGAGGTTGTGGACTCGACTCCAACACTGTTTGACAGTGAATCATATGATTATGTACTAATCCAAATGTCAGTAATAAGAGACATTTCTTCCATTGGTTGTCAATTCCAATATAATTTTTGAATTTTAATCTCTAACGCAGGTGAATGCAATTTGTGTATGATATCAAAATTAGCACATGAGCCTTGAAGGCACATGTGCTAATCCTAAGTACTGTGTGTATTTTTATGACACTAATCTGCTAATCATAGTCATATTTAATATACAGTAAAACCTTGATCACTCAACCTCTAACACCACAAAAGTCTGTTTAACTTTAAGTGATGCTTTATTCCCGCTGAAAAAATAGGTCTTTGTGTACATGTACTTTCAGATGTTGAATTACCCGAGGTCAAAAGCCCAACTTGACAATTCAAACCATGCGTTGAAGTCCGGCTAACTCAAAGTTTACATTCATTCCTTTGTGGTTGGAGTTATCAAGGTTTTACTGTACATAGATATCTTCCTATAACAACAACTGCAAACCTGTTGAGCAGCTAGTACAGACTTGGCCTTTTCTTTGGCATCTTCTTGGCTCATTTCTGCTGCAGCTGTAATTACAAAAACAACATGAATAATTCCACCATATGGCATGCAAACACCAGGGTTGATGTGAAATGAAATACAAACACCATTAATTCATCTTTCCCAAATCTCATTTCTAAGCTTAAAGGTATGATGATTGGTAACAGCACTCACACTTTGTCTGAACCAACATGTGCATGAAATAATAAACCTGTGAAAATTGAGCTCAATCGAACATCTGAGTCCTGAGAAAACAGCGAAAAGCCGACTCAATTTTTGCTACTCCTGTGTCTCCATTTTTTTAACCAAAACTATTGAACTTAAATTCCAATGCTTTAAAATCTTAAATGACATCTGTGTTTCCAAAAATAGAAACATTCAGATGACTCCAGATAATACATCAACAATGTTCCCAAAATCAGGAAACTATTGTAGTGTTGGAGAAGCCTTACACTGTTTCCAGAACAGGTCACAACTTGGATGTCCCCAAAATTTGAGACACACTACAATGCTTCCAAAACAGGGAGTACTTCCTGTTTTATCTTACTATTTTGACCTGCAATCTTTAATGACCTACATGTATATGTATATCTTTAAGAAACAACATTATGGTATTTGTGTCTAATGAATGACTGAGTAATTTCACAAAGTGCCAAAGTCGTTATAAGTTGCAGACAAAAATATGAGAATTAAAAATATTCTTTGATGAAAAAAATCTATTTTTAATGGGTCTCATCAAAAGTCATTCAGCCTCAAAATAATTTTTTTGGGTATGTGGTCAAGTGGTCAAAAAATTATAAGCAAAATATATCTGAGAGTTGTATCCTGTTTAGGAAATGTGTTGCCTGATCTGGTGACAAACTTAATGTTCGCTGATTAGGCAATGTACCGTACGGTCCACATAAATTATACTAAATGATTTTTCTTTCAAAAAATATCACAATTGCTATCAATTCAATGGATATTCAGTTAAAAAGTATTATAACATGGAGTGTATGTAGTCCCAACACATCAATGGGAATTACCTCTACTTTGTTGGTTGTTGTGAGTGAAAAGTCTATGGGGATTCGTGCACATTTTAAAAAGAAAAATTAACAATCTCCTAACAGTTCACAACATGATATAAATTATGTATAAGGACTGATCATTGTATTACATTAGAAAAAAGTGGCAGCAATAAGCAGCATTCCTTCCTAAACCAGTATAAAACTTACGTCGCTTTGCTCCATCTTGTGGCGTGACTGGAACAGGCTTGTTCTTGTTGTTTTTGATCTGTTGTAAAACTTTCTTCTGTAAGAAAATTATAAACAAAAACCTGTGGGCTTTGGGATAATGATAATTGATGGGTGAAATATTTGTGAAATGTTACTGTGCACACCTACCTCTACTCCTAGATCATGAGATGACCTGAATTGATTTTTCCCTGATCCTCATACATCCATTATCATACATCCATTCTCATTTTTAAATGACCTAAGCTTATTCGGGATTCGGTATTCGGGAGGTCGCCGGTTCAAATCCCGCTCCAGTAAATTTGTCTTTGTTCACTAAGTCAGTTTCCCTTATGGTTATTTGATGATTATATGAATAAAAAAGCTGTATCCTCTTTGAGTGATCCCCCATGTACCGTTCCCAGGTTGCAGCATTGCTGCGCGTATCGGTGAAATGATCCTTGGGGTATAGCGGTGTGTGCGTGGTTTCATGGACCTTATCGAAGATAGCCTGTTTTCCACGCTGCGCGTGCGCGCGCAAAGGACAGTGGGTAACATTGGGTTTAAAAGTTTTACCACACGCATCGACACCGTATATTCGTATAGCTGCCGGCTCGCGAAGTTTAAAGTTGTCTTTTTTCCTAGAAGAAAGCCTTGCTTTGAGTTGTTATACATAACGATGCTGCACAACGGTCCATGGAATGTTACTGTCGAGTCACTTGTTCCAGCGGTGTAAAGTTGAGTACTTATTTATAGTAGAATGTTCATGTCTATACGTTTTATGCACTCAGCACCAGCCCTAACAACCCTGCGTTTCCCAGAGTGCTTTGCGCACAGCCAATTTTTAGCTATCTCCGATAAGGTCCATGGCTTCTGACTGCCAAACGAACAAGGATGATTGACTATTGGGGTCACCACCAATGTAGGGCTGGATGGCTCAGTTGGTAGAGCACCTGTCCTAGAAGTACAGGCTGTACGGTATTCGGGAGGTTGCTGGTTCGAATCCCACTTAACTCAATTTTTCTTTGTTCACTTTTCAATGAAACTATATCATAAACGCCCTCTATCATCCGATTCCTACTTTCGGTATCGAAATTTCAAATCTGTTAAATAGACTCGCTGCCAGTTCCCACATAGTCGATATAAAGGGCCTGTTTGTTTCGGACGGATCTGCGGAACCGGATCCCATTTTTCGAATCCACCTCCTATGCAGGGTACGCTAAAATGGGATCCGGATCCGAAGGATTCATGATCCTTTGCGTGAAACAAACAGGCCCTAAGTACCGGGTAGACAAAAATCCATGGAGGTAGGAAAAGATTATGGCCAGCAACCTCAGCATGCGGTAGCGAGAAGTTTAGCCATTATACCGGTGCCCCAAACCCCACAGTTTGACTGGGAACTAGTCTATTATTGATGGCTTTAGCGGAGTGAACATGATCGCGAGCGGTGTATTTTTAGCCTCGCTATCAACTGACAGTCCACCTTCAAAATATTAAATCCATTTTTTTGGTCACAGATCTAACAAACAACAATCAATTAAAATAGGCTAAACCTGACTGCAAATATCTCTGAATGCAGCAACGGATTTGAAAGTCCGTCAACGAAACTGGGATTCCTAGTTTCGTCGCACCGGATTTGCAAATCCGACGATTCGAAGATTCGTTGCAACCATATATCTCAATGGTTGCAACATACAGCGAAAAATCTGTTGGTCGTTGTGTAGTCGTACACTGTGTGTGTTCGCATAGGCACATTGCATGATGCGTGCTCCGTATGTGCCTGCAACGGCCCCTGCGTGTGTGTGCGGCGTAACTGCCTTGCGCGTTGACCAATCAGCGCAACGCTTGTCACACACAGCACTGGGCACAATTGCAGAATACCCCACCACTCACCTTGCCCACCCCGTAGCCGCGGATACGGAGTCACGCTTCAGTGAATGTGCTTTGTACACAGTGTGCGCAGTTCACTTTGTATCCACGTATCCGCGTATTCACTTCCCCGGACCCACATTGGACTTAGAATTTTTTCCAACCTTCCCCATTAACTTAGCGTGGTTCATAGGGATGCTTCGTTCTCTCATAAGCTGTAAACAACACATGAACCTGCCCTAGTTTAGTTTTCACTGTAAGGTGGAATTCTTTCTCGCCATTCGTGATTCGCTCAACCTCGTATCCATTGTCATTGAATTTAAGGGGTTATTTTCGTGTGGCGGGGTATTCTGCAAGTGCTCCCGGCACTGTTCCCATCCGTGTTACAGTAGTCAGTACATATGAGGAATTTTTCGCTGTGCAACAACAGTACAACACTAAGTTACGTTAGGTCTATATATTATTAGTATATATATTATATTTCACGAATTAAATGCAACAGGACAGCCCTTCAAACGGCCCATAAGCCTTATCGCAAATACCGCCTAGTTGATTTTGGACAATGGTGGAAAGGCACCATGGGAAGGAAAAAGGGGCATATTTTGTCCCTTTTCCCTTCCCACATTGCCTTTCGACTATTGTCCAAAATCAACCAGGCGGTATTTGGGATAAGGCTTATTTTTATTAGTTGCGATGATCGTAACCCTAAGGTCCCTGTCCCCATGTCAGACCTAGGGTTACGATCATCGCAACTATATTTTTATAAGAAACATAAGGTTAGCACTGCCACTGGAAGCTTGGAAGGCTCACTGATCATAATAAGAAATTACCTTTTTCCGTATTTTCGCATATTTATTTTGTAGCATTTCCTCTTCTTCTGTAAGGCGGGAAGGAAAGACCATTTTAAAGAGTTATCGAATATGAATAATAACACTTTCAAGTTGTTCAACCATCAACTCGTATTCGTAAGTGTAGCAGACGGAATAATGCTAGTTGCATGCAATGACAGGTGCTCGCTCGTTGGTAATCTGCTACACGTGCATACAATTTACCTAACAATGGGTACCAACGGTATCAAATTAACATCCGCTTGGTGGCGCTATTACAATTCATGGAAAATACGAGAACAATTCGTGAAGAAAATCTGACAATTCGTGTGCTGCTTTGACGATATTTTCCGGAAAATCAAGCTTTTTGGAGATTTTCGAGTCAGTTTACATCGCCAGCAAGACTTAACCATTTGACATTCTTTGTTGATTCTTCATTGTGAAGCCGGCTTCCACACAGCTGTCGCAATGGCAAAGTCCAAACCGAAAGTAACATGGATTGTGGACCTCGCTCATCATTTGCCACATTTTCAAGACTTGTTCGACGAACATACATTTTATTGGACTGCCTTTATTTTCGTCATTTCCACCTTAATCTTGGCGTTTTTTCTGTCGCGGAAATTTAAGATTTCAAATTGCGATTTATTATAACGTTAAAGTTGTGCTTAAAATGGAAACATGGCAGAGGCGAATGTTGCTTTGGCCCACATCAATATCAGAAATTCAATGTGTACACTGTACTGTGCATGTTGTGTGAGCGTCATTGTCTGATTGTGTACCGATTTGCACCTGTTACGTAATTGATTGACCGCGAGGATCACAAATGATACGGCTTCTTGGCACCGTTGAGACACTGAATGTATATCATGGCATGGATTAGATTGCCACCGGGTCTAATGAAAATAACTGCATAATTATGAATCGTATTTGTGTAACTGTAAGCTACAGAGCGCATTCATAATGTCTGTGAATAGAGCTTTCTACGGACTACTTGTGGTGGCGCATGGACACCCGTACACTGACTGTTGTGTTGGTGTATAACTTCCGATCTCCAGAGCTACAGATACACGACTATTCATTCAGTATCTACTCGGGAAACTTAACGAACGGACGCTGAAGATTGAAAGTTGATTCTCGCTGGCAGAATGGCAAGTCTTGGCTACGTGTAGGCCTACATGCTCATCATTTGAGAGGACCTACTCCTAAGCGCTTGTGTCAAGTGTAACTTTTGAGGATCAAGTAACAATTCATTTGGAGTAACTGAGACACCCTCTTGAGCACATTAGTATTTTGTGCAAATTACTTAAGAAATGGGGAAAAGGAATAGCAAGTTGAGGCAGGAGACGCTCGTGGACCTTCTGGAGAAGACACACTGTAAGTTTGGTTATGGGTTGTGGTAGGTCCTCCATAATTAAGTTGCTTAAATCAGGGAGGTAGGCCTAAACTTTTTGTACATCCATGCAGCCATAAGATGACTGAAGTAGTATAGTGCTAGTGCCACTACCATTTATGTCAAAAAGGGAAGACTTGGGGCCAATTATTGGGAAGAATGCAGGGAAAATCATCAATTGTCATTCCTCATGATTCATGTTGATCTGTTCATGGAGGTAGATCATGGAGGTATCATGTAGTACTCCAGACAACTAGCCTTCAGCAGAATGGTTTTCCATTGCAAACATGTTACTATTGGCTCTGTTGAGTGGGCACTTTCGTCCTTTCTCAAGTTAAAAAAACGTATTTTGGTGCGACCCTCTGCGGAGCATGAATGCATCAGGCGCTACTGCACTGCACCCACATGTTAGGCCTACCACAATTTTATACCGTGAGCAATTTTGATTCCCTTGCACAATTTTGTAATTGCGCAATAAGCATTTAGGAAAGAATTCCACTGACGGCCATGACGGAAACAGGGTTATTTCCTCCAAGAGTTAACTTATTGGATGCAAGTCATGATGAACTTCAATCTCAGGAGTGAAAACTGGTGTAGCTTATAAATCTAAAAAGTGAGATTTTCAGGGTTTTTTTACCTACAATTATACACTTCGAATGCAGCGGTAGCCATTTTTATCAAAACGCCCTCTGTTGGTCCCATAGGTTTGTGCACAAGTGATTGCCGTCAGTGGGATTCTTTCCAGCATTTATAGTGCAATATTTGAACTACTGCAATTTTGATGTCATAAATTCCAGTCCATCCTGTGGTAGCCTAGGTATCTACTGTATGTTTTTACTATTATTCTGTCCGTCAGCAACATGTCACTTATTGTGTAAGTACAATGGAACTTCACTCCAGTGCATTGTGCTACGCGAGCTTGTTTTCACTCCAGCCACATTGTCAGGCATTGTTCAGTGACTAAAAAAGCCAGGATGTCCGGCCGAGAGAATACCTGCAGTCGATTTCACCAAGATTTACGATTTATCTTTTACATGAGTAAAAGTTGTTCCAGTTTCCAAAGAAACTAGTATTGTGACATCACACTTTGCTTAGCAATTAAGATTGATATATATGCATGTAACAATCTGTCTAGGCCTTTCGTGAAATCTTAAAGCTAATATCATACTTTGGTTTTTATCAAAGAAATACAGATTCATGTGAAACTAGACCTGTGTTTGTTGGTAACAAACACTGAGCTGTTTCGCGTATGTTTTATAGAATATAAAAAAAATGAACTTGTTCACAATTGGCCTAGAGAAATAGCAGTGTCTTAATTGTCGTAAACAACTATCAGGAGCGTCGTCACGAGCCATCAATACACGTATACACATACACACGGCCATGAGAAACACAGAAATGGCCGAGTCTACTATATAGGCCAGCGTGCATAGTGTGTATATGGTTGTGCATGGGTGGTGGAAACAGCTATATGACTGATTTTTTTAGCTCATCATGCTCCGTTCACGTGTACACATTGGCCCACTATACTACGGATAGCCATATCAGCGGTCCAAAAAGTTCCAAAGTCCGTGTTTGTGTTATGTTTGACTCTAAAATGGCCAAATTAAATCTCAAAAAAATCAATAAAAAATTAAGCTATGACGTCATCGTGACGTTACTTCACATTTGGGATAGTAATAGCATTTCCTACCTACCCACCATGTTTCATCACGATCGGATATTCGCTAAATATGTGTTTCTGTGAAAAAAATGGCAACATTAATTATTCAAAAATAAATAAAAAATTAGCCGATGACGTCATCGTGACGTCACTTCACATTTTGGATACTAGTACCATTCCCTACCTACCCACCAAGTTTCATTATCATCGGATATTCCCTTATATGTGAATCCGAAAATCGGCTTTTTGATGACATCATCATGACGTCACACCTTTTTGGTATTTTGTGGCATGTGCCTATAGCCTAACAAACATTTTGCCGAAAGAATTTCGAAAATACGATTTGTCGTTCATGAGATATAAAGAAAAGGTCCAAAAATTGAATAATTCGTATAAAATCACATGATGACGTCATCAACACGTGACTGCAATTTTTGTCTATAACACGTCCCCATATACTAAAATACCAAGTTTGAGCTGCATCGGACTTGCCGTTTCGGAGATAAAGAAGCCTAAAATTTGCACTTTTATGATGACGTAATTGTGCATGTGATGACGTCACGATGACGTACATACGCGGGACACTATTCGGGGTGGTGGTCTAACTATGTGCCAAGTATGAAGTTGATTGGAATTGGCATAATGGTAGAAGTGGCTCTTAGAAAACCCCTGTGTTATGTCTATGGGAAAAAAGTGGAAAAAGAAAGAAAAAAAAAAACTAGATGTGTTTGTTGACAAACACTGAGCTGTTTCGCGTATGTTTTTATAAATAATATAAAAAACAAACATGAACGCAATTGTCCCA
Organism: Astropecten irregularis; assembly: GCA_963971285.1. Classification (NCBI taxonomy): domain Eukaryota; kingdom Metazoa; phylum Echinodermata; class Asteroidea; order Paxillosida; family Astropectinidae; genus Astropecten; species Astropecten irregularis. The sequence goes on along the minus strand of OZ020260.1, from coordinate 8,372,282 downwards.
GTACAGAGAAATTGCGGTGTTTTAATTGTCGTAAACAACTATAAGGAGCGTTGTCACTCGTCCATTAATTTACATATACATGTAGATACATACACAAGACCATGAGAAACACAGAAATGGGAGAGTGTACTATAGGCCATCGCGCAAAGTATGTATGGTTGTGCATGGGCGGTGGAAACAGCAAAACGACTGATTTTCTAGCTCGTCGTACTACATTTACATATACACAATTGGCCCACTACTATGGATAGCCATATCAGCGGTCCAAGAATTTCGAAGGCCCGTGTTTTGTGTTATGTTTGACTCTAAATGGCAAAATTAATGATTAAAAAAAATCAATAAAAATTCAATCAATGACGTCATCGTGACGTCACTTCATATTAAGGATACTAGTACCATTTCCTACCTACCCACCAAGTTTCATTTTGATCAGATATTCGCTTATATGTGTTTCTGGGAAAAACTAGCAAAAATTAAATATTCAAAAATCAATAAAAAATCAGCCGATGACGTCATCATGACGTCACTTCACATTTAGTATACTAGTACCATTCCCTACCTACCCACCAAGTTTCTTCACCATCGGATATTCCCTTATATATGAAACTGAAAATCGGCTTTTTGATGACGTCATCATGACGTCACACGTTTTTGGTAAATTGTGGCATATGCCTATAACCTAACAAACATTTTACCAAAAGAATTTCGAAAATACGATTTGTCGTTCATGAGATATAAAGAAAAGGTCAAAAAATTGAATAATTCGTATAAAATCACATGATGACGTCATCAACACGTGACTGCAATTTTAATCTATAACACGTCCCCATATACTTACATACCAAGTTTGAGTTGCATCGGACATGCCGTTCCGGAGATAAAGAGCCCTAAAATGTGCACTTTTATGATGACGTAATTGTGCACGTGATGACGTCACGATGACGTACTTACGCGGGACACTATTCGGGGTGATGGTCTAACTATGTGCCAAGTATGAAGTTGATCGGAATTGGCATAATGGTAGAAGTGACTTGTAGAAAATCCCTGTGTTAAGTCTATGGGAAAAAAGTGGAAAAAGAAAAAAAAAAAAAAAGAAAGAAAAAAAAAATAAGAAAAACAAAAGCTGTTCCGCTGCATGCGAAACAGCTAAAAAAAAAAAAAAAATAATAATAATAAGAAAAACAAAAGCTGTTCCGCTGCATGCGAAACAGCTAAAAATATCAAGACAGATACAGTAACAGTCATCTGTGAAAATTTCAGTCCCATGGTGCCCACTTTTTGAGAAAACTGAAAAACGGCCACAGTATTTTAAAAATCTTGTCACTGTTATTGTTTATAAATCTTTTACAGATAAAAATTGTTTTTGTTTCATGTAATTGGTTTAAATAGGCCCTACTCTTTCCTTGAAAAATACTGCATTTCAGGCAGAAAATCTTGAACGATATCTTTTCTCTTTTATTTTCGATCTTTTAAAAGTGTTATTATTATTATAATATAGTGTGTTTATTATAATTAGTAAACTGTACAAAATGTAGGCCTATATATTGGCAACATTTTTCCCCAGAAATTCTGGAATTTATAATATGTCATTCTGGACAGGGTCGGCGGCAAAAAAAAAGGTTTTTTCTTTTCCTCGGTCGGAGCCTAAAATATGGGTCGGTCGGAAATGAGAACCACGGTAATAAAAAGGGCCACCCTAGGCGCCCTTATGCCTGGCCCAGTTTGAAACTTGCGCAGCTCAGGCCCAGTTTAAATCTTCAACACTTGTTTCTACAGGTCTCATGCCTTACTTCCCCAAACCTGTCAAAATGGAAAGGTGAATTGGTACTGACTCAAACAAAGTCCAACAACAGGTCCTTAACTGTTTGGTAGTTTTGGTACTGGTCAAACAAGGCAAAACTCAACAGAATTGCCTGTTGGAGTTTAAGGGGTTTGGGGCTGTTTGGGTTTAAGGTTTCATCAGGCTAGTTTCTAGCTACAGTGCGTTGTGCACTTTTGTGCACTTTTGAAGAAACCTCATAATGTGGTGTCTTTCATTACCAGAAATAATAAATAAATAATTTAATAATTTAATGATAACATAAACTAAGCTGGCTTTGAGTGATCCCCCATGTACTGTTCTCAGGTTGCATTCAGGGGCGGATCCGAGGGGCGGCGCACCCCCCCCCCTTTCTTCCAGCAACAAACAAATGAAAAGAAAAAGAAAAGAAAAAAGAGAGAGGAAAAAAAAATATATAGAGGGCGAAAGACTCAAAGAGAAGAAAAAAGAGGGAGAAGGGACAAAATTAGCTAGCTTTGATCTCCCTGAAATGCATCTGTTGCTATTTGAATTGGCACATTTTTTCCCATGCTTCCCCTTTTGGAAAATCCTGGATCCTCTTCTGTGCATCATTGCTGTGAGTATCGATAAAATGATCCCTGGGATTAGCAGTATGTGCGTGGTTTCATGGCTGTTGACTGCCTAACAAACAAAGATAATTGACCATTAAAAGGACACCACCAATGTAGGGATTTGTTCCCCTTTCAATGATTTAAAAATTCAGTCAGTTTCCCTTTTAGTTATTTGATGATAATATAAACTGAGGGGAAGTGTTCTGCTGATCACTACTTTCACTGGTCAGAGTCTAGGGGTTGATTTCACGAAACCCTATGATCGATCACAACTCGAGTTACGAAGGATAACCCATCGTATCCTCCGACTTCTACATGGGTTTGCAAATGCAGCAGAATTGCTGCGATTGATAGTAAGTTACGATTTTTGGTGTGAAATCGACCCTAGGTCCTATACTTATATACAGCATAACATTTGTGGAAACTGGAAAGTTAAGATACGTGCACACAATTATTTTCTGACACAAATGAAAAATATTTGTAAGGTTCAGATACATTATTTTCAATATATCTGTACCCTCTGACCATGATTATTCTTTAAATACAATGTATGATTGAAAACAACTTAAGGAACAAAACAGGGAATTTGTCCCTATCTTAATAACCAAATAATGCAGCATTGTTTGAATCATAATTTCTAGAAAAAATAATACTATGTTAATGACTTAATGTTCCACATACCTTGACAGCCAGTGGCTGTTGAAATGGTCCATTTTAACACTTTTGACAGGAAAATAGTGTATAATACATGACAATAAGAATGCACATTGAGTGTGTAACTGTGTATGCAGAGTTTAGATCTCATTGGGGATTCTGGCTTATCAGTGTGTTGACTAAAGTAGCTGTGGAAAAACATTGAGGCAATTTACAATACGTGTACATATTTACTGTAGTACAGTACATACTGCATTTACACTGTATGTGTGTTGAATATTTACCATGTATGCATGCATATTTTTTTTTAATGAATCTCCGAAACATAGTTTGTAATGTGTAGTCTATAATAGGGCCTGTATGTACCATGTACAAAGAATGAGTGACCAATTGTAGCATGCTAAAATCTGCTATATTTGGGTCCAGTGCTCCTCTAACATGTATTCATATTGTTCTACCAGATGTTACACAAGTTTATGACATTTGCACAGAAGGTGTTAACATATTTGCACTTATTTGTGAGCTTGCACATTTATTAAGACCACATGTCCTGTCACTTTTAAGTCTGACCTTCACCGCTTACAGTTCCCTTTTAATAGATCCACTAATGAGAACCAGAGTAGCATTCAGTAGATAATATTGATACATTTGCACTTTTTAGAGCGGCACTTTGTTAAGGTTTTAATTCTGCTGGCAGGTTCTGTCAAGGACAAAACAGTACATCTGTTATTAGTTTGACAATGGAGTATGATTAGCAGAATTTCAAGTATCTTCAAACATTGCATACTGTCTGGGTCTTCTTTCAAGAGCTCATGTCCACTGTCATTTTGTGCAATAAACATGCAGGATGATATATTTAATCTAAGCCTGCTTGGTTGGATGTGCACTACCGTGACCACAGTCATGACAGTACATGAAAAGCACCTTTGAAAAGTATCAACATGGACAGTACATACGTGTACACAACTACACAAGTTTACCCTAGTAGCATGTTCAGAAATATTTAATCTATTTTTAGTTTTTTATGTTTTAACGCCAGCTTACTAAATCCTCATAACTTTAAGGAGGATTTTGAGAATGAATTCACTTTGAAGGATGAAAATGAATTTCATTTAAATTGATAAAGTATGAATTTCAGATTGGGCATTGGTCATTGTCTTGTTTGCACATAATAGTGTACTTTGTTCATTAATCTAACTTGCAAACAAATATTATGAAGATCCATTATTTCCAAATGGACATGTATTGAATTAAAAGAAAAATTAGTGGACTTGAATCGCTTTTACTATACAGTCAGATTTTCCCGTGTTCAAACCTCCTTATCGCCCCTGATATCATGTAAGAACAATAGCTGTATGCAAAAATAGTGCTGATAACTGATACCCACTTTTTCAGCCCCGATTTGCAGAATATTTTTGAACAAGGACCGGTGTTTATTTCATGATCTTGCATGATCACTGAAACATGATGTATGATGAATCAGATTCCAATGTGGAAATATGAAATAGCAAGACAGAGAATTACCAGAAACCAGTGTAATATACAAGATGCGTATATCTGATTAAGAGTCATGACTGTTGACTGTACTACATGTAGCTGGACATTCAAATCTCTTTTTAACTTCACTTTTTAATATTCATGTGATTTGTCATGCAGTAGTTAATTTCCCATTATTTGGCTTGGTACACAACCCAGCTCGTAGTGTAACTCATTGGAATACACAGAATGCTGTCAACAAACTCAACATGTAATGCACCATGTACTGGTATGCAGATCATCACATTATGGAGATAAATGACATGTCACAGTTTCAGTAAGTTTTACATAATAATTTGTTTTCTGGTACATTCATTGCTGTAGTTAATGTGTGCTTTCTTTCTTTCTTTCTGTTTTGCAGTCAATGAGAAAGAGATTTTACAGTGGTGAGTACTACATATCTGTTTTTATGAGGTAAATTCTGCCCATGATAGCAAGCCTGGAATGTCACAGAGACCACAGAGACCTTGGCCTTCATTGCCCTTGTTTTTAGTCATGGTGTCTTCTTCAAATGTTTCCATACAAATTTGGATTTTGCAATTTGCAATGAAGTTCTCTTTACAAGGGAAAAGTTGCTTGTCCCCTCAGGAGCTTGGCCTATGATATGAATACTGAATATACAGGGTGTCTCCAAAAAAAACGCAACACTTGTGTCGAGAACTATTAGGCCTTTATGAAAATTAAACTGTTTATCACTTTAAGATTCAGATACAACTATAGGCCTTTTCACACTGGACAAATCTCGGGGTTGACGCGGGGTTGAATTTTCAACCCCGCGCCAACCCCACATCAACCCCGAGATTGACTTCAACCCGGGTTGAAGTCAACCCCGCTACGGAGCAGGGCTGAGATTTTTCACTTTTTCACTGAAAAAGGCAGTGTGAATTGAATCGGGGTTGAGTTCGCCCCGGGTTGAAGGTGGGTTCGCGAGAGGCAAGTGAGAAACGACGCTGGGTTGAACGCGGGGTTGAAAAATCAAATTTCAACCCAGGGCGAGAATAAGTTTGCCCCGGGTTGAAAGCTTGCAGTGTGAAAAGGCCTTATGTCTTGGCCATCACCATGTAGAATTTGAGCAAAATTGGACTAAAATTGCGTGAACAAAGTAAGACTGAATTAGCCAACCTCAAAACCCAATTTTCATCTTTCTTTCATACACATTGTGTGTGTATTTACCACTATGCATGTTTTCCTTGCAAATTTGTTTTTAAGGTGATTGGTCATATTTTCGCCAATTGCAGCCCAATATGCTTAAATTCTACATGGTGATAGCCAAGACATGGCTATATATCACATATCTGAATCTTGAAGTGATAAACAGTTGAATTTTAACATAATGGGTCCCGACACAGTGTGGCATTTTTTTTGGGACACCCTGTATACCATTTTCCTAATACATGTACTCTGTACCATGCAGGAGGTCTCTTTGCAATAAATTGTCTGGCTAGTTTTTATATATATTAGGCCTATAGCTTTTCAACAAAAATACAATATTGTAAAAAGAGAAATGGGAGATTAATGATGTTTATGGGACTGTGGCACTAATGCATAGAATACAGTAGGTCTATGCTCTTTTATGGGAGAGTAAATGACATTGAAAGAAACAGAGCTTTTGAATGATCAGTGCTACAGTGTATAGCCTTGTAGCCAGTTTGCTCTGACCTACAACATGAACAACACACACTTACTACTAGTACTACATACAGTGTGCATACATTACATATCGTGTACATGTACAGATGTAGCATCATCAACGTCAAGTTTAATATCCAGTTATCCAAACCTAATTCAGTAATTTCACAAATAAACATAACATGATCATGAGTTTTTGCCTCAATATGAAAATGAGGCAAAATTCATGTATTGTGGATAATACATTATGTACACTACAAATGTATTGCTACACATAACCAGCTTTCAGAGTTTCGTCACTGGCTGTCTTTAAAGCACATGCAGATATTAAAATACAAAAACCCCAAGATTCGGTTGCCCTGGGCAGTTTTCAGTTTGCACAAATTGAGTAGGAGGGACTTCTATGGGAAAGCAACAGACCATTAAGTCCATTGCATGTTCATAGTTTGATGGATGAGGTATAGTGTACTTGTACTACTGTAAATACTAATACTGTGTCCATTTATCACAAGCTGGTGGGTTTACTTGAATTGTTAATTGCTGTCAGTAATCAGTAATTTACAAATAATTGTATAATTCCTTGTGTTGCATCATATGTGTATAGAAACCAAGCAAGATTTATTGTGCAGTATTGCAGTCATATTCACAATTTATGATGAAAAAAAAGTAAATTTAAATTGCGCATTACATCGTGTTCACACTTGATCGCGCAATGGAGGATCGCGCTGTGATCTTACATTTCTCAGACGGTCTTCACAAACTCCATTTCTCCCAGCTCTGTGGGATTGTGTTTAACACCCCTGTGTTTTGAGTGGTGCCATTCAGTTTGTCCAATTTCAACTCTCGTGTGTCCAGAGCTGACTGCATATCGCCTCATTCGCAATCTTGTAAATTGACCTAGCACTGCCATGCTCTAAAATGTTGATATACAATGTTTTCCATACAAATTTCCTTGCGGAAAACTCTTTGAGTGATCCCCCATGTGCCGTTCCCAGGTTGCAGCATTGTTGCGTGTATCATTGAAACGATCCCTGGGGTGTGGCGGTGTGTGCGTGGTTTCATGGCTTCTGACTGCCAAACGAACAAAGATAGTTGACTATTGGGGTCACCACCAACATAGGGCTGGATGGCTCAGTTGGTAGAGCGCCTGTACGGTATTCAGGAGGTCGCCGGTTCGAATCCCGCTCCAGTCAATTTTTCTTTGTTCACTTTTCAATGACTTAAAATAACTCAGTCAGTTTCCCTTGTGGTTATTTCACGAATATATTAATTAAAAAGCCGTATCCTCTTTGAGTGATCCCCCATGTGCCGTTCCCAGGTTGCAGCATTGTTGTGTGTATCATTGAAACGATCCCTGGGGTGTGGCGGTGTGTGCGTGGTTTCATGGCTTCTGACTGCCAAACGAACAAAGATAGTTGACTATTGGGGTCACCACCAACATAGGGCTGGATGGCTCAGTTGGTAGAGCGCCTGTACGGTATTCAGGAGGTCGCCGGTTCGAATCCCGCTCCAGTCAATTTTTCTTTGTTCACTTTTCAATGACTTAAAATAACTCAGTCAGTTTCCCTTGTGGTTATTTCACGATTAATGATTTTGTTAACAAAATGTTATATTTTTGTCATACAGGCACAAAGGATTCCTGAAAGACTGTCCCAATGGCTACTTAAATCAAGAAGTGAGTGCTTCTTACATGTATCTATTTGTAGTGTTCTTTCAGTTGTGCATTTATTTGCCACAATTTCTATAAATGCACAATTAACTAATCAATCTTCTTGTCAATTTAATCCTTCTCAATCTACCCATCCTGTAGTATTGCAGTCTGTGACACATGGTCCTAGATTCAAACAGTTAAAGCTGGGCTGGGCATTAATTAAAGTTCAGATCCCAAGAAACCCATGGTTTTGATTAATGAATGCCTTCCTTGCACAGGCCTATGGAAAGATATGAATTGTGACTTATTGTGCAGTTTTTGAAACAATGTATTACGTTTAGACTCCAAACTCCGGGGACCGTGTTCCATCCATTTTCTTTACTAAGACTTTCCATTTAGGGCTCAGCAAATGCTTTTATAAAAAAGATGTGAAGAGTACCGGTATACAAACAATAAATGAGCTCCACAGACTGATATAGACCTATTTACTGGGTTTCATCTACAGTGTTCATGTGACGTGGATGCATGATTGCATGCATGCATGCATTGTTGCAAGTTGTACCGATCAAAACATGGAAGATTCTGACACTTTTTTGTTAGAAGTAAACATCAAATTTTCAGATATTCTTTTGAATGAAATGAATGCATTTAATTTCATATTACCACGTTTGATACCACGCTGATGCATTGTGTGCTACCTTGCCACATGAATCAGATTGGATTTGCAATGTATAAATGGACCACTTTCATTTGTTGCATGTAGACATGGCATGATGTCATTTTACCATGGGCCTGTTTGTTTATGACGAATCCTGCGGATCCGGATCCCATTTTAGTGTACCCTGCATAGGAGGTGGATCCCAAAATATCGGATCCCTTGCGTGAAACAAACAGGCCCCATATTTGGCTATTGAGACATCTGAGCAGACTGGACCTGTAGCTCAAAAACACCCGATTCAAAACAAATTCTAATTTCCGGGCGGGTATCTGCTGGAATTCTCAGTAGACTCAAAGAGCCATCGTTGAAGAGTGCATTCACAAAGTCTGTTTCACCATTTATTTATTCCAGTATATAGCAGTGAAATACAGCGAGGCATTGGTGGTGATCATACCAATGTTCACACGAGTTGTTGACTTCACTGCTAACTTCGCTGCTAAAATATCACAGTGGGAGTTCGGTTGAGAAAGCAACTTTACATGTAGCTCAAATTCCCTGAGCGTTCACACGCTGCATTTGCTACCAGTGTTGGAGTACTGGCACTTGAACTCCAACTGGAGTACCAATAAATACTTGGCCCAAACTTGGTAATAAGTTCTTGAAAAAAGGACGTACTTGGCCTGTACTCGTAATTTCGGACTCATCCCTGAACTCGACAAATGGGAGACTTTAGAGAACCGGTCTTCAAGTCAACAGCGCACCGCACGCATGTGCAAAACAACGTGCACATGCTCACAATTGCGCAAGCATGGTTTGTGCGTGCGCTGTTGACTCAAGACCGATTCTCCAAAGTCTCCCATTGTACTCGGTGAACTCGTTCCCAGTTGCAAGTACTCAAAAGGAAATTAAGAGTTTTTAATATTAATTTTTTTATACTAAACTTAAAAAAATAATGATGAATGTATTGCATTATCGAGCACCGACTCTATGCAGCGCATGCAGTATCCCTGGTGCACATTTTTGTATCGTTCTATTCCTATGGAACATTACAAAAATACCACCGAAATAAATTGCAACCTTCTTTCCATTGGCTGCATTTTGTATTCATCACACGCGGCGTTTTAAGTTTAATAGCAGTGAAGTTAGTAGCTCCTAGTACCGTATACCCATTGGGTACAAACATGGAGCTATTGTATGCTGTAAAGAAAGTCCATGGTCGTAAACACTGCAGGTGGCCACTGTGCTTTGTCTGGCTAGGCTCAGTTAACTGGATTAAAGTATATGGGGGACTTCATTCTAATGCTTTGTGTTTAATAGCTCCATGGTTATGGGTGGCCATGGCAGTGTTATAATTTATTCAACATACTTACATCTGTACAGGTTTGTGCATACATGCAGGTTGTTATAGTCAATAATAGACAATGGGGCTACACCTTTTTTGGAGGCTTCATCTTTTCACAGTACCAACTTATTGTGGAGTACATTGCTAAATTGAGGCAGTGTGCATTGACAAAATTACGGGGGAGGGCGGAGGCCACTACATGAAGGGAGCTGGAAATATTAACCCAGTGGGATGTACATGTACGAAACTATGAACTGCATGTCTGGAGTATGTTCTTGGAACATCTTGTATCATGGACTTGTCTGAGTCAAATTTTTGACTTAGGGCGCCCTGTCCGCACTGGACTAATTTTGGGCAAACTAACTGAGCCAATGGGTAACTTACCCAATTTAAGTCTCATGGAGACAGCCTGGGTAACTTTCCTGACAGGTAACTTAACCGAGCCGCGTGGGTAGTTTAACCGAGCGAACGGTGCCCAGGAAGATTGAGCAGGTCAGTTTAACCGAGCCAGAAAATCCAGTGCGGACGCACCGTCATGGTTAATTTTCCCATTCTGGTCCAATGACCACAGGTTACGTGAGTGACAATCCGTTCTTCTTCGACACGTCCTGATTTTAAAAAATATTTTGAAATTTTGTTGACCTTAACAAATATACTTCAACAAGTAACTAACAGAAGTGAAGAAATCATGGAGTGCGTATTCTTCAAGGCAACTTCTGCTAGCTCGGTTAGTTTACCCATCGCCTCGGTAATTCTAACAGGGTCAATAAATCCAAGTGCGACTAGTGCTGGGATTTGTAGTGAAAGGCGGTTAATCGACCTGGATTTATTTATCCAGTGATAAATTTCACTAACCATTTCACTAAAAAAAGGGACGAACCTTTGGCTCATGCTCAACAACTCTAAAAGTGTAAACTGTAGAATTTCAGTCAGTTATTTTGTCAAGTAGAAACACGCTTTTCACATTCTTGATCTAAAGAAGGAAACATTGATCTAAATGCTTGATCTAACTTACATCATAAAAAAAGCATTACGTAGGTTAACCGTTAACCTGATTTTTTTTTGAATCAGTAACTGGATGTGAAATTACCCGATTTTGCCCAGCACTAGTGCGGACGGTGGGAATATTAACCCATCGGAATGTTACCCGTCGTCACAGTAAAGTTACCGGTACCCTAAATGTTTATCCAGTGCTAACAGGGCTGAAGACTGTCTGAGTCGTCTACACTGGACTTAAAATGGGTAAAGTACCCAACGTCTCGGTAACTTTGCCCCAAAAAAGTCCAGTAAGGACAGGCCACAAGACAGTAATCTTGGTTCAACTTGATGATCTCACAAAGAAAAGTATTAAAATCCTACGACAAATGATAAAATATTGAAAGTGAATTTGCCATTTATTTTTTATACTTCAACATTATTTTGTTTGAGGTAAAATAAAATTATTTACATGCATGTGTAAACAATTTTAGTTGATTAATATTATGAATAAATTTTTGTTTGCCCTCTTATTATTTTCAAATAATCTTGCCTTTGGTAATCATATTGGTAGTGATAGCCAGGGGAACGGAAAGAGGTTTGTAGGGAAGTGACATGAAGCATTTTAAGAGGTAAAGAGGACTAGTTGCTCTGCCCATAAGATGCCAGCAGCAGCCAGCAGTGTGGAGAAGTATACATTGGGGATTTTCTCTGAAACTGAAATTTCTCTGAAATTTTACAGCGAGCTGTATGTACTGTACATACATACTGTACACATTAACCTGTCAGAATGAAGAACTTTATATGCAAAGTTAAATTTGCCTTCATTGAATTCCATCATTGAGCCAGTAGCTCATGGCGACAAAAGAAATTCTGAAAATAAACCCAGCAGTCTGGCTGGCAGTTGAATGAAATAGAGATCTGAAGATGGATATGTTTGCCTATAGGCAGTGGGATTAGACATAAGGATTTATCCTGCGCCTTGGAATGCTGTATCCCTCGTGTGGCACTCACGTTGGAATTTGAGCTCTGCAAGAAAATACCATCAGCTGTCATTTCATGAAGGGCCAAATGATTCGCAAGCTTAATTGGAAAGGCTGACCCTATCCAATTGGAAGTGGCATTTACATGTATGGATATCATAACTTGCTCAGCATAGCTGCAACTTACAGTATATGAACTCCCCATTCTAAAAAAAAGGAAAGTACGCTGTATCTACGTCTAGACATTGAGATGTGTTCCGCAGCACTATTACTTTAAGATTATTTTATTTATTGAAGAATAAAATGAATGAAAACTTATTTATGTTGCGGCACGGACACAGAGATAAAAATAATGATAAAAGCAAACACTTGTGATATCATATTATCATGATGATGTCACAGCAATTAAACATTGTCCTCTTGATGCACAACTCTCATGGTTTAGACAATTATATTTTTGTAGAACTTGTCTTCCACTCGATCCTGTCCAACATTGTACTAGGTTTGGGTGTTCCAGAATTTTTGAAACCAGTTTTTGGAATTGTTTTTGTAACAAATATTTATAGCAACCTTCTGCAATGAAACACACCACCCAAACTTCACACAATGGAATTGTGGATTGCGTGTACACAAGACTTTGTCAAGTCACCAAGTTGTCTGGCTGGACAAGTGACTGCAACACTTGCTGCCAGCTAGGCATCACCCCATGCATAACTTTGGTATGCAATGGCAGTCTCACATACTCCTGTAAAAACTTTGGGTCTGTGGCATAATGTAGTTGATGAGGGCTATTAAAAGGGACTTGGAGAGAGATTTTTGCTTGGAAAAAGGCTTACATTGTACAATGTCAGTATTCAAATATGCAGTATAGCGAACAAACATTTTATTAAATCATACGAACTAACATTATTGGAATTGGTAAAATAAAATGAAACATGCTGAAATATTCCCCCCAAACAATCCTGCTGAAATGATAGGAATAGAAAGAAACTGCTTTTTAATATCTGTGTTTCATATATGACATGGGCACTAGCTTGTCTGGTATTGTACATGATTAGTGCAATCATCTTTGTTCATTTGGCAGTCTTTTTTAGGGGGAGGGAGAAAAGATTTTTAATTGACATTAATTGGAAATGACATGACCAAATATCTTCTATTGCCTTATAATCGGTTGGAATTGATGTGGTAATGTATAAATCACCCTGAAAATCCACTGATGACGTCTGTTTTGCAGGAATAATTGTCTTGCATTTGGCACGTTGACACGCATGGGACGAAACCAAGAAAATTGTCTGTGATGGCGGAATCGAGAGTGAAAAATTAAAATACCGCAACCAATGATCTTTGGAAAAGTCCACTAATTGGTGTGGGGTAAACAGTGTCAATTTCGCGTGGGAAAAAATTGCTATAACACAGTGAAAATATTACTGGGGCTGAGATTTTTTTTTATACTGTCACAAAGTGGTTAAAGGGGAGACAGTCTTTGCAAACCACTTACTGCCTTCTGTTGGCAGATCTGCCCAACCTTAAAGAGATCTCTAAGATCTTATCTACATGTAGACCTTAGGATGAAAGTATGAATAGGGTCATTTTTTTTAAATTTGTGATACCCACCTTGGCACCACACAAAATTTGGTCCATGGGGGTTTCAAATGTGCTGATACCAAATATGATTGTTGCTATTTTGAAAAATTGCACATTTTAATAATATATGCATATTAATTATGTATCACTAATTAACTAACGAAAACGAATAAAATGGAAGGATATGTTGCGTTAATTAGTCTCATTTGCTGGTTTACATTAAAACAAATCATCAAAAATCATTCTTTTCAGCGAGAGGTCGCTGTTTGCCTAATGTGCATTATATTATTGTACGAGCAAACGATCGTGACGGGATCGTGCGGGGGATGGGATCGGGAGCGCTGTGAACAATAATGCACATGGTACGAATACGATAACGCCTTGACCAAGGCTACTAAACCGGCTGCCTGTTTTTTTGTATTTCAAAGAAGTTTCAGTTTGATTTAAATGAAAAACTGGCCAACCATTCAACACTCAACAGTCTAATACCCATCCGTGTACATGATCATGATCTCTGGATGGACCAGCATTTGAATGCAAACTTGGGAGCTATGCTGAAAATAGGGACCTAGTTTTTTCCGAAGAAATTGGCTTCTTCTCTGGCTCTGGCACTGTACATGCAATTAGGTTTTTTTTGTCATGGAGCATTGTTGGGATTGAAAATTCAAACCTTACTTTCTTTATTATCCGTCCCAGTTATTATAGTGCACCACACTTATGTATAGAGTAACACTGCAATACAGCTTGAATGGTTGGTATTGGTAAAGATCAATAGAAAAGTTTCATATGTTTGACATAATTACATGTACAGTGTATGTGATATCACCCAGGATGTACAATGTATGTATGTATGTACTTCACATATTTAGCTGTTCCGACATTTCTGATGTCGGTTCCGACATTTCTGATGTCGGAACAGGTTTAGTTTTCGTTCTGGTTTTTATTATTGTTATACCTTCGCACTTTTTGCTTCCATAGCTTTGTGTGATAAGTTTGTTTATTCCTAATCTTTTATAATCTTTTTCTGGTAAGCTTATATGTGGTATCTTATGAAAGCTTATAAGCTGAAGTTAATCCTAAGACTGAGTTTGTTAAAATTCTTAATTAATTAGTCATGTGACAGTCATTTGAATATTTAATTAGTCAATTTTGTTCGCAGCGTATCTCGAGAACGGCAAATGCTATGGAAAGGATTCTTTTTGCAAAAGCTTAGATATATTATGTAGTTGTGCATGCTGCCACGAAATGTACTGTGACGTCATTATGACGTCATCAAAAAAAGCTGATTTTTGGTTAGCAGTATATCTCAAGAACGGTAAGTGTTATGGTAATGATTCTTTTTCCAAAAGCTTAGTTATATCATGTAATTCTTTTTGCAAAAGCTTAGTTATATCATGTAGTTGTGCATGCTGCTACAAAAATTACCATGACGTCATCATGACGTCATCAGAAAGGCTGATTTTTGATTCACAGCATATCTCGAGAACGACAAATGCTATGGTAATGATTCTTTTTGTAAAAGCTTTGTTATATCTTGTAGTTGAGCATGCCGCTACGAAAATGAATGACGTCATTATGACATCATCAGAGCTTATAAAGTTAATTAAATAAGTCGGAACAGCTCCGTGTTCGTCCACGAACACTAAAATCTCTAGTCTGTATTTGATTTTGATCTGACACAGCAGCATTACCTACATGTATACTGACCATCAACATGTTGATTTGGAGTATATCTCCCTGAGATTCCTAGGCATGGAGACCTTCTCATATATTTGCTAACGTCTTTCAACATGCACCTAGAATACTGTACACTGTATGTATCTAAATGCTTGTGCTAAGTTGTATGGGAGCCATTTTGGCTTCATGCCCAAACAATTTGAGCATGCAATCTGCCACATGACATATCAGCAGCAGCTTACAGGCTGCTGGTTTGATTTATATCAGTTGTTATGTGCTCCTGTATGCAAACATTAAAAGTTGTTCAATGTTTAATATGAAGTGATGGAATGAACAAATGATACCATGAAGGCATGAAGCCATCCTTAGAGTAATATATACATGTATATATATTATCCTAAATGGGACCTTAGGGAGACATTCCCATACATGTAGGGTTGTGCACTGAGCTTTACTTATCTATTTCTAAACATCCTCCAAACCAATGAACTTGAAATTGACATATGTTTTTGTTGAGAGCATTCTCTATTTTCTATAAAAATTTGGACGGTAAAAATGTGTCTATAAAAGGTACTTAAAACATTAGGGAGACACCAAAATGTCTCCTTAATGTTCGGTGTCTCCCTAAGGTCGAATTTATAGCAAACCTTGTCTCCCTAAGGTCCGATCCAGGTGAATATGGCATACATGTCTCTGAGTATGCTATAAACATATTAACATTTATTTCGTAAATAACAACAAAACTTAATATTAATGTTGCGAGGGGTCTATTGAGGAATAAATAATGAAAAGCACATTTGAGAAAATAAGCAAACATTGTGCAGTATTGACTATTTCCTGGGATAATTAGTTTTTATTAGCATTTAGTAAGCCACATACACAACAAAGTTATTATTATGAGTCCACCCAAGTGATTTGATCTGATTTTGGATGGATATGGAAAAGAGAAATGTCATTTACTGGTAGTTAAAGAAATGATTACAAATGAAGCAACTGAAAAATGAATCCAGTCAATTTCCCACTCAATCCATGTTGTAAATATTGCATTGGGGAACAATGTTGTTATCAAGTTACACATCTTTTTGAGACCAAGAATATCATTGTTGAGATTCTTTCTTGGCAGTTGGGCACATTCCACATGCACACACATAGAAATAGAGGCATGGTTCATCAGCTGGAACTGCATTTTGACAAGATAACAGCACGTACACTGCACATGTACACATTTGTATATACATTTTTATAAAGATCCAATGCTAGGTTGTGTTGTAATATTTTGATGCCTGCAGAATAAGACCAAAGGATCTATAGTGCAATGTACCGGTACCTCTTTTGGATATTAAAACTGTCAGTAGTGCAATAATGAAATGATGGTTTGTGTTGAGCGGGGATGGTTCCTAGCCAACATTCCTATGGAGTTATACATTCAACAAGGAAATAGTATGCATTGTACAGACATACACGTACTGTATGTACAGACATGACAGGGTGTCTCTAAGATGACTTGCGTGCAGCCAGCCATCTACAGATGCGTTCACTTATCGGGGATTGACCCTATACTAGGTTATTAATAGAACTGACAGTATCATGTCTCTTGCAGTGTGGGCATGTTTTTGTTGTTATATCCAAGCCCGATATTAATGCATTTGCTAAAAATAAGGGAGTGGATTTAGCAATAGATAGATATCAGGTTCTACCAATCTCACCATGCTCATGTGCATTGTGTTGTGTGTAGTCATGGTAGTAGTACAACTACGTTGTTTGCATAACAACTTATAAGACTCCTACCGTGTTTTGTTTTGTTTGGTGTTTTGTTGTAACCAAGCTATGTTTACATGCCATTCCGATTCTACATTTAGCTGGTTTGAAGGTAGACACATATACATGTCATGTCACATGATGTGATTAGCCTCTGTGGGCTTTAAATATATCCAGTTCTGTGTGCCTAGGAATGATTGATATTCTTAAAGGTATAATATAGGTCACGTTCACACGAGTTGCTAACTTAACTGCTAACTTTGCTGCTAAAATATCATAGCAGGGGTGTGGATGAGAAGGCAACTTTAGCTAAAATTCATGGAGCGTTCACACTTTGCGTTCATGACTGCAAACTGTGAGAGGTCGGCAATATAAACATCGAGTAGGAAGTCTTGTTTTCGCTCGTAGGTAAGTTGCGTTCATACATCAATTCACAGTAATCAGCGCTGCAAAAGTATCAGATTTCACTGTTTTGTCAGAGGAAGTGAAGTTAACAGCACAAATTTCTTCTGTTAATTTTCGGACTTAGCAGCAAAGTTGACAGTGAAGTTAGCTAAAATTACATTCCAATGGCCACAAAGTTTCACTGCTAAGTTACTTGTGCATGTACCTGCAAAGTAAGCAGCTTGTGTGAACATACCCATACATGATTGGTAGAGGTCACAGATCAGCACTCACACTTTGTGTGATCCAACATGTCCATGAATTGATAAACCTGTGAACATTGTAGCTCAGTCGAACATCTGATCCACACAAAAATAGCGAAAACCCGACACAATTTTTCTTATAAAACATTAAGAATGGTTTTGATCTTACCCCAAGATCAAAACTGCTTTCGGTCTTACCATTTCAGTGGGAAATATTTTAACGGTATGTTTCTACCAGCACTATCTTCATACCCTGAAAGTTATACGTAAATCTGTGAACATTTTTGTTTGGGTATGTTACCAATCCTCTACTGTAACTTTAAAGCTATCAATGTTGTGAGATGCTCTGTATGAGAACATTATTATGTCGTCAGATTTTCGTGATTGCACCATCAAGTCCCTCAATTTTTATTGATACAAATTTGAGAAGTAAAAATAGCAGTCTGAATCTTTTTCTCCCAAATACCCCCCTCCAAAAAATGGTAAAAAGATATTAAAATGAAATCTTCCATGAAATTTGGAATTATGAGCAATTGCTTGTGTGCAGGTACCGGTATTCATTTTTTGAATCTGGAGCCTGGCTTGTTTTCACAGTAACAACGTATGCAGTGTACATGTATATAGTTTGTTCAGTATTGGGCCTACATGATGATTGTATGATTATACTGTTGAATATTCTGGCTCTATCATATTTGGGACTTGCAAGTTGCAAGCGATTGTGATTCCAACTGCATTGACCGTGACTGTATTTGGTCAGTGCTTTTTATAGCTCCATGGTGCAATGATGTTGACTGGTCATTCTGGCTGTTTGGAAAGGGTTGGCTGTTGAGCTGCAATAAATAACTGATGTTCAGGTTGATCCACTTTGGTACATGTATGATTGTTGGAATTTTAAAGCATTTTGATTAATACTTTGCTTATGAGCAAATGCTGGCTGTGCTCATAACACATGAATATGTACAGTAATATGTATTCATAGGGTAATGGATATTGCTTATTGCATGAGATAGCAATAAAGACAAGGCCCTGTATACTTACTTGTATACAATTTTACAGTATTGCCCATAAAATGTAGGCCTTCATGTACATGTACACTATATACAATTATACATGTACTGTACATTTGTTACATGTACTGTATGTTTTGTAAAAATGCTAAATAATGAATGAAAATTTAACCTTTGCTATCTTTTGGAAAGTCTGAAGATAAGTTTCAAACCAATTTGAACTGGTCTTACCATGGAGGTATAAAAAGGTATCCTCCATGGTCGTACTAACACTTTTGAACAGCTTGCTGACTAAAACGTCCACCAGTTGAACTTCCAAAGAAAGGTTAGCAATGTAATGCTACAACATGTGTACACATTTGCATAGCAGCCAATGAAATCTGACTATCAGTTGGCAAATATTTGCAGACGTCAGACTTCCCACTGATGTGACAGACTGCAGTAGGGATCATATTCATTTTCTCTGTGGTTGAAAGAAAGAATTGCAGCCCTTTGATGAGATTTATTACCAAACGGTCTTTGATAATTGCATCATGCTTGCAAATAAAACTAGAAACCTTTGAGGGACAATGCACAATGTAGAATGATACATTATGTAGGTTTCAGTGGAAGTGTGTAAATCTGCCTACAGCTAGTCATTTCTGCACTCATTTCTCTTAATACATTAATAATAATGCCACAATTTATAAAGTGCATTTGCCAATGGTATGTGAATCAATGGGAATGATCTGGAAAAACAGCAAATAAGATGATAACTAATGGAAGTGAAGAGAAAATAATACCCCTTTCACACTGCTTCCAAGGGTGAACCACCGTTGGATTCACCATTGGATCCAACCAGTGAAGATTCAAACATCGTCCTTTCATACTAGCGAGAACGTTTCCCTGTGAACATTTGAGGTTTTGCCATCAGGGCCAAGGTGAATTCACACACCTCCACCTTAAAGAATGCAATGTACATGTACATGCAATCGTTTATCATTCAACATGTTTGGATAGACATACATTTTTACATATTTGATGAGACGCTTCTTAACCTAGAGCGCAATCCAGGTTTTTTTTATCATTGCTCAAGTAAAACAATACATTCCCGTATAACCAAGATGACTATCCATGATGACTATTGGGTCTTTTCTCTTGACTAGTTTTCAACGGCAACATGTATGGTTTTGCTCTTCCCATTATACACAACGGTGTCTCAATACTATTTTACGGGGTGTTTTACCGCGACGACCTTTCACACTGCGCTTTCAACAGTGAACCACCGAATTTTACCCAGGAAGCTTGGTGGGTAAAACTTTTTGAAAAATCGACCGGTGATCTACCGGAGGTCTATCTGAATTCCCTTTCACACTGAGGAATTCACAGGGTGCACCCGGGTACACATGGTGAAAATATCGCTAGTGTGAAAGGGGAATAAGTGTGTTTTCAGATTACTCTTAAAGTTGCTGAGTGAGTGCATGTTACGCATATTGTGTGGAAGAGAGTTCCAGTAACGAGGACCGGACACAGAGAATGCCCTGTCCCCTGCCCTTTTGAATGTGCGTGGAATTCTCAGATTGCGGCTGGAGCGGAAACCTGGGGCCGATTTCACTAACACTTTGCGATCATCGCTAGGCCCAAATCCATCGCTAAACGGAAAATTCCTACACAAAGTAGCGATCAATTTCCCGTTTAACGATGGATTTGGGTTTAGCGATGATCGCAAAGCGTTAGTGAAATCGGC
Organism: Astropecten irregularis; assembly: GCA_963971285.1. Taxonomy (NCBI): domain Eukaryota; kingdom Metazoa; phylum Echinodermata; class Asteroidea; order Paxillosida; family Astropectinidae; genus Astropecten; species Astropecten irregularis. Next base: position 8,352,064 of record OZ020260.1, on the reverse strand, counting down.
CCCAGCTCTATTAGGCGTGTTGACATTGAGAGCCATATTGTGGTTGTGTATTTGAAAGTGCTTGGTAGTTTGTACATGTTAAACATGTTAAAGGAAGTATCATACTTTGGTAAGAAACCAAAACAGAAATGTTCACAGATTTACGTATAAAATACAGGGTATGAAGATGGTGCTGGTAGAAACATACCATTAAAATTCTTCCCCCCGAAATGGTGTATTTATCCAGAAATTAGTAAAACCACGAATGAAAATCTTTTTGATCTTTTAAAAAATCAAAAATTAAAGAGAAAAGACTTAAGAAATACTGTGCCTGTTCTTCACTGCTTTCTCAAAAATTGGGCACTGTATGGGACTGAAATTTTCACAGATGACTGACTTTACTGTAACTGTCTTGATATTTTTGCCCATGAATATGTATTTCTTTGTTAAAAACCAAAGTATGATACTACCTTTAACTCAAGTTTTGAAGTTGATGCGTTGTTTAACAAGTAATCAGTGTAATTGTTGAAGGAGTGGAGAAGCATGAGTGTATTTGGGCTGTGAGAGAGTGATACGGGCAGCATTGAAGTCGTTGTAGTCGGTCAAGATCGGATTGTTTGATACCATTGAGGAGTGAATAACAATAGTCGAGTCTGGATAGAACAAGGGCTCGAACAGCGGCATGGCATGTAGGTGTGTCAATGTATTTACGGATTCTAGATATATCTCTGTTGTGATAGTTGACAGATTTACATATACTGGCTACTTGTGGACTCATTGTCATGGAACTATTGAAAACAACACCCAAGTTCCTGACTGTTTGAGATGGTCTGATTACTGTGTTATTTATTTTAATTAAGGGTTACATTGCTTTCCTTTGCCTTTGCTTTGTTTTCTGCCATTGTTTGCTTAGCATAACATTCACAAGGAGTTTTGGCTGGCATACTGATTATGCCACACTATGTCAGCCCTACACATAGTCGTGAACACCAAAGCAGGTCAACTCGTACACCCACCAACTCGTGCGCCAACCAACTTATATGCTGTTTGGTCAATTCGTACGCCGCTAACTTAAAATTCAGTCAATCAAAAGACATTTATAAAGCAAAACAAAACCCCAAAAGTTTGCTCTAAGGTGCTGAGGCATGAAAAGAAGAAAATTTATTGATGGTACACCTCCTGAAACTGGTGAGCTTTCAGGAGTGTCTTGAATGTGTGAAATGAGGTGGTGACTCTGATGTATTCTGGGAGTTTGTTCCAGAGTCTGGGGCCATATACAGAGAATGCTCTACATGTATCAGCAAAGAAAACACATTGGGTTCTGGGATCAACTCGTACACTGATCAACTTTAAGCTAACCAACTCGTACGACTTGGTCGGCATGCGAGTTGGGGCGTATGAGTTGAACAGCATTCGTGAACGCGTGCAATGTGTAGGCATTTTGTGTGAAATGTCGATAGCCTTGGATCTAGTCGTTATGGTCATAATTAGTTGATTTCAAACAAGAAAAACAAAGATGAGCACACTAGCTAATCATCGTCTAATTTATAGTGTTAAACCATGAGCAAAATACAAAAGTGCATTAATTAAAGCTGGTACATGTATAATATAAAAGTGCAAAATGCCACATTTAAACTATTTCAACAAGAAGACAAAAGACGAGTGCACAAGTTATTCACATTCCAATAAATATAATTAAAACATTTAAGCAAAATACATATTAGTACAATCATTAAAACGGTTATTAAGCAAACTGTCTGCAACATGTGCAAATGAACAATACATGTACTTGGGATTTGAAACTTTGCATGGTGGAAGAACGTAATAAAGTGAGCTTGCGGAGACACCATGTGAAAATCTCTTTTTATGTGTGGTTCTGAAAAGAACCGGTGAGAAAGGTCTCGACGTTCCGGCCCAGTGTACTCTGGCCGTCCTCACACTCTTCACACATTCTCCTGAGGACGGCCAGAGTACACTGGCCGAAACGTCGAGATCAACTTCTCATCGGTTCTTTTCAGAACCACATACAGTGCATAAAAGAGATTTTCACATGGTGTCTCCGCAAGCTCACTTTAATACATGTACTGTTATTATTCCTGTTACATGTAGTTTGTGAAGTGTGTACAATCTGGATTACCCCTTGAAAAGTTACATGTAGTTAGATTTATTAATGTATGAAATGGTTCTGCTTTGAAATGTTCTGCAGAATTACTGTGGTGGAATTCAATTAGATTGTGACAAACATGATCTTTGCCCTTTCCAAGGTGTTCAAGCCAATTGGCCTGCACTGTCATACACACACAGACATGTTGGCAGTGACAAATTGTATGCAGTACATCATTGGTGTATCCTGAGTACAATGTACACGTTTGCCAATGTCCAATTTGACGGCATTCATTCATTACATAATACAAGAGTCTCTTTAATTACATGTGGTTGTGATGATCATTCAGTAAGCACCATTGGAGTTGGGAAAGAGTTATCAATTAAAACACTGTCATTATGACATATTGATTTCTTGATTTAAGGGAAGCAGAATTTGCATGGGTAACACCTGGGGAGAAAATTTCCACTGTGAAATACAATAAAGCCATTTGCAGTGTTATGCTATCAATTACATACAATTCCCTGATGTACAGTGGATATTCAGGGTGCACATGTACTATACATAGTAGGGGGCCTACTGAAATTAAGGATTTAGTACAGGTTATATTTTTTTAGCTTTCCTACATGTACTTGAAATGAAGTATCCTTCCATTTGTACTTTTTCTACTCTACTCTACACAAGATGGGTTATTGGTCAAAGCCAGTCATGTATTGTTATGCTGTTGTGATTGATTAATTTCTATGAAAGTTGCGCCTTTCCCAGGTTTTGATTTTGCTTTGTTGCATTTACCAGTAGATAACAATCACACCAAAGTGCTCGCCATCTTCCCAAACACAGTGGAAATGCCATCATCTAGACAGAACTGGTCAAATGCTACTATCAAGCTTCACACCTAGACTCCTTGCAGCATTAAAATTAATAGTAATTAAATTACTATTAAAAATCTTTTGACATGTTGCTGAATTCACCATTAGTTAAAAGAAAGTCCCAAATGAAGGAATCTTGACTCTCCTGTGTATATGACCTACTGTACGTGTGCATTGAAGATAAGATTGTTAGAAGTCTCTGGATGTCTTAGATCTATGATAAAGGCATACTGGTGACTTATGACACACGTGTACATCCCTGACCCAAATAGCTGTGAATTAAGTTGTAGTGGGAAGATGTGAAATGACCCTCATCTCTTGACCATCAGCTTGGTATCAAACTGTGCAATATGACTGAAGATTAATGACTACCAATGGGTATGGCAGACTGCCAACATAAACCATCTACATACAACCATCAATCCTTCACATGTACATCTACGGAGTAATGGCTCTCAGCAATCTCAACTATTATCAGTAAGGATGACAAGCTAAAGGAAATGTAAGCTGGTACAAGGCAGCTACGTGTATGCCGGACAGTTTTCAATTTTTTAGTCAAATTTTAACTCATGCATTGTTGCTTTACCAATTTAAAAAGCCTGTTTACATACTGTATGAACTCCTGTGAAACTGTTCACTTAAAGTAATTTGGACCTTAATTGAGGTGTCTTTTGTACTGCTTTATTTAACCAAATGAATTATGTTCAGTTGCCTAGCTTGACTAGTCCAGCTTGTTCATGTTGACATACCATAAAGGGTGTGCTAGTTGCATGTATGCAAATCACTGCATCATTGACTGCCATACATTCAAAACTGCTTATTAAATTATACATGTCTGCTATATTTCCATTTTTTGTTTATTGCTTTATTATTTAATTATCATCATAGGCCATGTTGCCAGTACATTCCTCTGGCAGTTTATTGTGCTATAAGTCTAATAACAATTTGGAAACATTGGCTAGTTCTACAAGGTCATTTAATGAAGTAGTCTGGGAAGAACATACCAAATATTGAAATATGTATGACAGCTGCTATACATGATATAGGGATGTTGTGCATCTCTTAAGGTTCTACATAACCAGCTTTTTTTCAAGTAAGAATGAATCTGAAAGTGAAATAGGAAAATACACCGGTCGGCCTGGTGCTTGTTGGGGGAATCCTTAACCTGATGTATTTAAAGTTACTATTAAAATGACCAATACGGATTGTACTAAAATGTCAGTGAAACATGTAATTAAAAGAGTTAAACTAAATTAGCTTTCTCCACATTTTGTTTTTACCTTGCAGGAATTTTCTAAGATATACCAGCAGTATTTTCCCAGCGGTGATGCCACAAAGTTTGCCTCATTTGTCTTCAATGTATTTGATGAAAACAATGTAAGTTCAGAACAATACAAATATTATGACAGGAACAGTGGTTCTAGCCCATTGATTTTTGTTTGTATTCTACTTCACAATATGTGTTTTTTACCCAGTCCTCGTTATTGTTTGTCTGTGTATTTGTCTAGTTTCTATACATGCACATATGCTGTATTATCTATAAACCTGTTACATGTATGTCAGTATGTTGGCATGCTCTAATAATTAAGCTTTGGCTTCCTACTCACCGTTCCTCCATAGTGTACATTTTCTTTGATTCCGTACTGTGGACATTTGTTAGTGAAGAGATGGAAAGAAACATTCCTGTGGCCGATTTCACGAAACTTTACGCAGTTGCGTAAGTCCACTTACGCCACAAAATTCGTGGCGTAAGTGGACTTACGCAACTGCGTAAAGTTTCGTGAAATCGACTGCTGGTCATGTAAGGAATAAAGGATAGAAACATGTTTGTGGCTTTTATTCATATGAACAAACTGTACATATTAATAGTAAACTATTTGCATCGCTGTATATTTCTCGGGCTCTGGATTCTACATGGATTGAGGTATGGGTTGAAAGGATTTCGGTGTAGAAACCAGCCCTATTTACAGCAACTATATTCCGATCAGGGGAGGGGTGGGCGGGGTAAAAGGAGAAAAATCTCCCCTGCAAACCAAAATAGCGCAGCGTGTACATCGCAGCTTCCACTTCCACCTCATCCTCAGAATCTCCAGAATCACGACTGATGAATAATCAGTCGCCCTCAACGTCCACAACGATGCAAATAGTAAACTATTTGCATCGCTGTATATTTCTCGGGCTCTGGATTCTACATGGATTGAGGTATGGGTTGAAAGGATTTCGGTTCCGGGCACCCACCAAACTGCGCGTCTCCTCAAAGTAACCCCCCCTAAACCACCCCATCTCTCACTCCCATTCCTTATCCGCTCTCTCTTCTATAAGCTGTGAAGACCTGTTGTTATTTCTCAGCCGTCAGTTTATTCCTGGCCATGGGGCTTTAGACCTCGAACCCGATATACTGTAGGCTTGTCTGGACTGCTGCGAATCCGATCTAGTGGCTTTAAAGCCACAACTCGAGGACGGCAGAAAACGCCAGCAGCAAAGCCCGCCGCCGAAGGCCATCCGCTTCCATTTTAGTTACGACTCCATCGCGGGGCACTTCATCTGTGCCATGTTTCCTCGTTGTCCGTTGAAACTCGGCATAGTGCTTGAATATTCAGCATGCTGTCCTCCTACAGTGGCTTAAGACTCCCTGCTCAGCTCCCAGAACCCCCAATGTGGGAACCTCCCCAGTCTCGCCCCCAAGTCCTCACGGGGCTCGGCCGCTCCGGTCCAAAGAAATAGAAAATGCCGTTCCAAGTCGGTCGACAAGGTTGCCTCCCACGAACGGTCTATCCACTAACCACCTGCAGCCTGGTACGATGGACGGTACGGCCATTTGAAGCTCCTAGGCAACTGCATTAATCCTCGCGGGCCAGATCCACGAACCGGTTGGCATTGCCTCATTGTCTAGACCTTAGAGGGAAAGTCCCCCTTTAATGCCTGTCGTTTGTGTGGTTGAAAGAAATGCCTCCGACACCGCCCTTTACGATTCCAGTTTGCCACGCGGACCCCTGCACACCACAGCCTAGAAAATGAAATGTTCCTGTATAATCCATACAAAATCGCTTGGATCCGCTGCCGCAGCCAAAGTTACGATGCCCACCCATATCTCACAGACCAACCATCGTCAACAAAATTTTCATTGCATGGCCCTGGGAGAAGCACACCTCGGCCTGCTCCGATTTTATAGCCGCTTTCACTGAGCCAGTCCGATGCACGTGTTCCCTTCCCTGGCGTTTGGATGCTGCGACTGCCTGTACCCAACTACAATGAAGACAAATACCGTGTCCCCTCTGAGTCCACAGTGTATGCTGCCAAGTATAGTTGACGCTTGCAAAATTGCAGGCCTTGTCTCTCCAAATGGGCCGCTCCGGACATATACAAACATCGTGGATTTGGATCTTCCCTCTTGAGCCCTGGCCTATTGACGATGACATCCGGGTGACGAACGAACGCGTCACAGCTTGACCAAACAGCCTCGTTCCTCCTATTGTATGGGGAGCTGCAGGCAGACACATAGGTCCCACAAGCTTCCTTCAAACTAGCACCTCCTTCACCTCGAAATGGACTTTGAACTGCGCGAATGGCTTTCAAGCGCTCCGCATTGCAAACGGCTCTGCTGTACGTGCAGGAAACGCTGTATAAACGGCCTTAGCACCGGCCACCATCAGACCCCACGTGAAGCCCGTTCGACCACCAAACTCCCTCTGGACGAACACCCAAAGAGAGGGGACTATATGGCGGACTATAAATCTGCGGAGAACAACTGCCTGGAAGGCCCATCAGCCGAGTTGGCGCCCGACGGAACCAAAACCAAACTTCAAAGAGAAATTCTCCTCTGACAACAAGGAAAATATGAGCTTCAGCACTCTGGCTAAGGCGACAGACATCGCCCTTCAATAAAGCCTCGGAGTCCACGTACACATCCACCTTGTGGTCCCACAAATGATCTACTACCGCTAGCGAACGATCAATACGAAGCAAGCGTCCCAGATGCCTGCCGATGTCTGTATCTCCGCCGGCCAGTAGACCACCGAAGGAGATATTACGTGTGCGCTCCATCAACTTCGCACCATCCCATTTGAAACCCGACGCGCCTGAGTTCAAGCGCAGCCCTAAATGCCGCTCCAAGATTCCCGCAGATGAGTCCCGAAAAGCCAACAACAAAGCGCCAAAAGAGTGCCCATCCCTCGCCGCAGCAGACAGCGGCGTAGGCACTTGGCACTTTCCCACGAAACGATGCCTAAGCTTCAGGGCGGCCGTCTGGCTTCCGATATGACTTCCTCCAGGACTTGAGCGAAGGACAGCTTCTTCTTCTTATCCAGTCGCAGAGCATATTCCCAAACCCAGATGGATGATCCGCCTCGTACTGACACCTAGAGAAACTGGAAAGCAACCCGGTCGTGTCTGCACTGCGTACAGCGCCCTTGCAGCCCTCAGATAGGCCCCTCCATCTTGAATGCTCTCGCTACTACATGTACAAAGCAATAATTAAGTGATCACTATTTGTACGCCAACTGTGAGCCTATCTTCCCCCTTCTGCACTACATTCGCCTATAAACCTCGGAGTGCACACCCCTATGATTCAACCATGTGGATAGGCAAAACCCAATTGTGGGACAGCCGTAGGCACTGTTCTTAAAACCAAAAAGCAGTGCCGAGTCAATGAAATAAAACCCTGCCAACTCGAGACCACAAAATGTTCTTGATCTTTGGGCCGACGAGATTTTTTTTTTTTTTAAATACACTGCGCCTCATCCGTACCCAGTCTATCGACTTTGCAATGTTACCAAGCGGCACCCAAGAAAACGGTGTATCCTTGCACCATAAATTAGGGCCTTTCATTGATGCAACCATCATTTGCCATGCGTTTATTTAACCTGCCAAATACTTATTACCTCTTCTTCAAAGCAAAATTATCTTTTCCTTTTCCTTTTTGTTTTGTATTTTGGTTTTGGTTCTGCTTGTCCTTTTTCCCTTGAGCCCCCATGCCCCTCGGAGGACGAAGCCGTCAAACCGAGTGTCGGAGGCTTCCCCCGTAATGATCTTGTAAATAAACATCGCCATTCTACAATCGGGCCATTGTAGAGTGACTAGAGTCGCCTCTCCTTGACGTCCTCGGCGCTCACGGGGGGAGACTCACACGCAATTCCTCAGAAGGGACATGACGCATGCCACATAAGGTTAGTGTCGCAGCCGGTCTCCGTGCATGCTTTTTGTACCCCAGCCATCTCAATCTGTGGACCTCCAGAGCAGATTCGGCCCGCAATTAATTAAATATTACACACTGACTCATTGATCCTCTCCCGGTACCGTACCGGTACCCTTCTTTATTGAAATCTGCACAATTTTAATACGCTTTGCATACTTCTTGTTTTTTTTTTTTTTTTTTTTCCCCCTTTAAGGGCCTTCCCTTAAAATATGTGATGCAGCAAGCCACATCCAATCATTCCGTACCCCTTTGACTTAACACCCCCATGGAATACACCCTCTGATTAACCCCTGTAATTCCATAGTACACATTTAGCCACCTGCCCGGGCCTAAACCCCTTAAAATACAACGAGAAATATTCCCTCGACCGCAGGACACACTCAAACTCAATTTTTAGACCCCCGTAATTTTCCTCCGAGGGATATCCCCACCGCAGGGCACACTACACATTCCTGCCCGGGGCTACTACCCCGTAAAATCCACCGAGGGACAATACCCTCCGCAGGACACACTCCTGCCCGGGGCTAAACCCCTGAAAATATACCGAGGGACAATACCCTCCGCAGGACACACTCCTGCCCGGGGGAAACCCCTGAAAATACACCGAGGGGCATACTGTGCCCTCCGCAGGACACACTCCTGCCCGGGGCTAAACCCCTGAAAATACACCGAGGGGCATACTGTGCCCTCCGCAGGACACACCCCTGCCCGGGGCTAAACACCTGAAAATCCACCGAGGGGCATACTGTGCCATCCGCAGGACACACTCCTGCCCAGGGCTAAACCCCTGAAAAACCACCGAGGGGCATACTGTGCCCTCCGCAGGACACACTCCTGCTAAACCCCTGGAAAAACCCCCGAGGGTCATACCCTCCGCAGGACACACCCCTGCCTAGGGCTAAGCCCCTGTAAATTCCACCGAGGGACACGCCCTCCGCAGTACACACTGCATTCTCCTGCTCAGGGTGAACCCCCTGCAAATTTTACCGAGGGACACGCCCTCCGCAATACACACTGCAATTTACCGCTCAGGGTGAACCCCCTGCAAATTTCACCGAGGGACACGCCCTCCGCAGTACACACTGCAACCTCCTGCTCAGGGTGAACCCCCTGCAAATTTCACCGAGGGACATGCCCTCCGCAGTACACACTGCGATTTCCCGCTCAGGGCTAACCCCCTGCAAATTTCACCGAGGGACACGCCCTCCGCAGTAGACACTGCAATTCCCTGCTCAGGACTAACGGCCAGTAAATTTCACCGACGGACATGCCCTCCGCAGTACACACTGCAACTCCCTGCTCAGGACAAACGGCCAGTAAATTCCGTCGACGGGCACGCCCTCCGCAGTACACTCTGCAATTCAGTCCTGCTCATGGCTAACCCTCTGCAAATTCCACCGAGGGACACGCCCTCCGCCGTAGACACTGCAATTTCCTGCTCAGGGCTAACGCCCTGCAAATTCCACCGACGGACATGCCCTCCGCAGTAGACACTGCAATTCCCTGCTCGGGGCTAACCCCCTGCAAATTCCACCGACGGACACGCCCCCCGCAGTAGACACTACAATTCCCAGCTCAGGGCTAACACCCTGTAAATGCCACCGAAGGATACGCCCTCCGCAGTACACACTGCAATTTCCCGCCCTGGGGTAAACCCAAATAAATACTCCAAGGGATATTTACTCCGCAGTTCAAACTGCAAATTTCCTGCTCGGGGCCAAACCCATGTCAATTTCACCGAGTGATACTCCCTCTGCAGGTCACCTCGCCGCCTCAAACGTGGGGCCCACACCCGGAAGGGCTAAACACACTGGAGCTGGACGTTTTTTTTTTTTTTTTTTTTTTTTCCTCTGCCGCTCCTACGATTCCTGCAACACGCGGCAGCGCCACAAAATGGCTGATGGGTGAATCTACGGCCTTTATATACAAGGTACGCCCCACCGGGAACCTCGCTGACACATCAAGCTACTGCCCTTCATCCAGACCTCACATGGCTGCAGCTGTATATATTCATGCTTTGCCCCGTTCATACATACCGCTGAGCCGCACCGGGGCTTGCCACCTACGGCTGTTTCTGGCCATTGGGGCCTTTCCCCCGTAGGCATAACGTCATGCCGTATTAGGCCTACGCTCTATCCACTGGCTCTACTCCAATTTCAAAACCGCTACCCTTCTCCCTCTTGAATCATATCCTTAAAGCGCCCTCAACCTGATCCCTGAATGTTCTGTCTTTCTTGTACAAACTGGCAACAACCTAGACGAACACCCGATCCAGGCATCCGTTTTTTTTTTTTTGTTTTTTTTTGTTTTTTTAATGAAAAATCGCCAATCACAAGGCCCAAAACAGGCCACTCCAGGTGATGGCTAAAACGAGGAGAAAAGGGAACAAAGAAGAAATCATGGGGTAGAAAGATAACTATTGATGTTGCACTTAAATTGAGACAAATTGTAAGTGGAAGGGAAGCAGGATGCAGGGAGTGAATTCCACAGCAAGACATGAGTATCCCCGAGTATTTGACTTGGGGACCACCACAGTGTATGAATGTGACTGAGCAGAGAAACGTGTGGTGCGACCAAAGGTACGGTTGGGTGGAACAACCAGTGAGAGTCCATTGGAGCACCTACCAAAAAAGTATCTGTAAAAGAGGCTCAAAGAGGCTACAGAACGACGGAGAGATAGGGGTTCCAGAGTTGAAGCCAAGTCATTTCCAACTAGATTTGAAATACGTCGTTGAATTTTATCAAGCAGGGACAGACTGCAAGCTGGAGCACCAGCCCAAATATGACAGCAGTACTCCATGACAGGACGTATTGTGGATTTGTACAAATAGAGCAAAGCAGCTGGGGGAAGATATTGCCTTGCACGATACAAGCAGCCTACCCGCTGCGAAGCCCTTTTGGCAATGCTACGAATGTACTTATCCCAGGATAAGTTAGAGGTGAAATCAAGACCTAGCAGCCGGATGTCAGCAAGCTCCTGTAGTGGTATTGAATTCATCTCCAAGGTAGAAAAGTGAGGAGATCTGGACCTGGACAAAGACAACAAATGAGTCTTCTTTTGATTGAATGTGACAAGCCAATCGTTACCCCAGTTAATGACATTCTCAAGGTCCTGGTTGAGAACAATACTGGCCTGTGTACATGATGGAGCAGACAGGGGACCAGGGTAAGTAGTATACACTGTTGAGTCATCAGCATACATGGCTAACTGTGATGAGACAGAGTCGGGCAGATCATTAATATATAGAAGAAATAATGATGGGCCCAGAACAGAGCCCTGGGGAACACCTGCATTAATACTATGAATGGAGGAGGAATAGCCCTGGAGCACCACAGAGAACTGACGTTCAATGAGAAAGCTAGAAATTAGATTTAACAGATTGCCAGAGATGCCATAAGACTTCAATTTATGGATGAGCCCTCTGTGCCAAACATTGTCAAAGGCCTTTGATATGTCAAGGGCAACAAGCCTAGCTTCACCACGTCGATCTAAAGCTCTATTGATGTGTTCCGTTATCAGGGATATGATGTCTGCTGTTGACCGTGAATGACAGAAGCCATACTGAACATCTGTCAGGAGCTCGTGTTCTTCAAGATAATCTATGAGTTGCTGATTAATCAGGCTTTCAAAAACCTTACTCATAATGGGAAGAAGGCTTATGGGCCGATAGTTGGAGGGGTCAGACTTCTCACCCAAGCCCTTGAAAACAGGAACAACAGAGGCCAGCTTCCAATTAGATGGAAACACTGAATGTGTTAGGCAAATATTGTACAGTTTGGAGAGGATAGAGGAAATTTCTGGTGAACACATCTTCAGTACAATTGCAGGGATTCGGTCAGGTCCTGAGGCTTTTGAGGTGTCAAGATGATTGATGACTTTAGCTACCATCTTAGGTGTGATGTTAATCCTGGATAAACTGCTGTCAACACGAGGACAGTCTGGCAGGTTTCGGCCTAGGTCATCAAGTGTGGAGTTTGCTGCAAAACGATCAGCAAAAAGGTTGATTTTATCAGAGGGAGAGGTGAGGACTTCAGGCCCATTAAACAGAACAGGAATAGTGGACTTGCTTCTATTAAGGACGCTATTTGCAATTCTCCAAAAATCTCTGGAGCCAAGACGTTGAGTTGAGATGGACTCCTGAACAGAATCTGCATAATGACGTTTGGCGTTTTCCAATACCTTCTTGCAGTTGTTTCTAGCAAGGCGAAATTGATGGAGGGTCTCCCTTGATCCATCTCTATGAAATTGATGGAAATAATGGTTTCGATGGCAGATAGCAGCAGCACATGCAGGAGTGAACCATGGCTGGGAGTGTGGTTGCACTTGGAAGGTACGGGAAGGTATAAAGAGATCCATTCCAACCTGGATCCAATCCATCACTTCATCAGCTGCCTCAGATGGACTTAGGCAAAATACTGAGTTCCAAGGGACATCGCCAAGGAAAGAACGAAATCCATCCCAATCAGCACTGTCGTACTGGAAAACAGTCCGATGATATGGATGTGAAGAAGTCGTTGGTTGGGCACAACTAACCTGGACCTCAATGTTGGCATGATCAGAATTTCCTATCGGGGCTAGGATTGAGGACGTACAAGCGTTAGGATTTGAGCACAGAAACAGATCAAGAAGATACCTGTTATCAGTCACACGATCAGGGATACGCGTCGGAGCTGAGATGATCTGAGTAAGGTCCTGAGACAAAGCAAAATTGAAAGCACTAACACCGGAAGCATCTGTGCTGTGAGAGTGGACAAGCCATTCCTTGTGGTGAACATTGAAATCACCAAAAACCATGATCTCTGCAGTAGGATGACGAGTAAGCGCCAGGAACAGGAACGTGACTATGACGTGACGTGCTCCCGTTGCTACTGGCGCATCCATCCCTTCATGGCAGCGTCTTTCCTTGGGCGCTTTCCCCTTCTCTTGCTTGCCTCCACTTGGGGCAAGGCTAAGGCGCGCCCCTGCCACGCCTTCGTCCAACCCCTGTACTAACTCACATCATCCCACTGCCCTAGACGCAAGACCTGAGAACCTCAATGTTCGTCGATATCTTTAGCGCAAAGAAAGCCATTTCCTTGGAGCATTAACCGGCTCGCTGACATCACCATAGGCCCCAGCGTCCTCCTAAAAGGATCATAAGGTAATCAGTGATTTGATTAACCGGACAGTAAACACGAACAACACAAAACCCCAAATAATGTGAAAATGCACATGCGTCCCACCCAAGTATGTGCTTATACAGACACCCATATATGTATGTGCCTTTAATACGAGTACAAAAACCCTAAAAATGTGCCCCAGTGCCAGATCCAATTTTAATCAGCACCCTTCTATGATTAGGCCTACTCATAATAATTATAGGGTTTACTCAGTGCATGTCACCACATACTGGAAGCCCTAAAGCTCTAAAGGCTATGAGCACTGTCAGACCTGAGGTTAGACCGATGTAAGAGGAAGACAAAACTTTCTCTGCCCTGGGCAAATCCCACCCAGCAATAAGATATACCACTACAATAATAATAATAATGATTACATTTATAGAGCTCAATACCATATGCTTCTAAGCGCAACTTATTATCATCCCTGGTCATCAAGCCCCCTAGCCCTGAACTTTCTTGAAACCATCTCCTTATACACCTGAAATCATTCTAAATACGAGCGGCCAGAACGCCACCATGTATGCCTCGCTAATGAGCCCAAACTGTCTACTTCATTCTTTCATGATCACTTCACATAATAACCCGGAGGCGGGTTTCATTTATCTTCTGAACCAGGTTCCAATAAACACACTGTATCTTATTTCATGTAATTTATTATTAACAAATACCATCCATTACCTCTGGTACGCCAGAGGTCAATAAAGGTTAGGACTGACCTTCATAACATTGCATAATTTATGCAATCCGATCCCTGGCGAACTGGTCCATTGAATGCGTAGGCTAACACAATGGCCACTCTCATTATGTGGTGGAATGCTCCTGGGGCGCGCACTGCAACCTTTAACAATACGCCGCGATCTGCCACATATACAATACAATGCCCAAATGGCGCATCTATTGTTCACCAATGCAGGGCTTCATACCCAGTGCAACCCAAGCACCCGGCCAACACTGCCCGGCCACCAGCCCCCTTGGCTTGATTTCCGACGATCTTCGACTTTGTAAGATTTCCATGAAAGATTCCAACAAAATAATTTGCAGCTTCATAATATACCAGCAATTCAGTTGGTGTCCACGGACACAAACATAAAGTCTAACTCATGAACCTCCCCTATAGGTGAGTAAGGGGGCGGGGCATATCCCAATCACCGAAGACCCTTAAATTCTCACCATAAAAACAGGATAAAATGCTTTTACCTTGCATTTCCCGAGCTCTAATGGTAATGAACACCTTCAAATCAACTGTACCATATCGCCTTCCCATTTCTGGAGGGAATCCGTTACTTTGTAGGGAAATGAAGGTCCTTTCGTCCGTGCTGGCCAAGCAAACAGCACACCCAGCTACGGGGGATCCAGAATCACGACTGATGAATAATCAGTCGCCCTCAACGTCCACAACGATGCAAATAGTCATCTAAGCCATGGTATTATCTGAACTTAATTTCTCTGCACAGGATACAATGAAAGGATTTTACATTCAATGCATTTATATCCAGGGGCCAATTTCATAGAGAGCTGCTTAATCACCAAAGTTTGCTTAAGCACCAAAAAACTCAATGGTAAAAAAAAAATCAACCAAAACTTGGTGATGTTACGCTCAACAAACAATGGCTGAATACAAGGCAAAAGCAGTAGAACATTACATGAAAGTTTGGTTGGTAATCCTGTTTGATCAAGGAAGACTTTCTTTTGGAGGGAGCTGGGAAGGGTGTTTTTTAAACTACATTTTATGGACTTGTTAGTTTCATAGACACACCCTTTACCAAGGAGGATTGCTTTGCTACTATAATAACTGATGAAGTTTGTGCCTTACTGGATTTGCACATTAAAGGTAGTATCACTTTGTTTTTTATCAAAGAAATACAGATTCATGGGCAAAAATACCAAGACAGATACAGTAACAGTCATCTGTGAAAATAGTATTTTTTAAGTCTTTTCTCTTTTATTTTTGATCTTTTTAAAGATCAAAAAGATTTTCGGTCGTTGTTTGACTAATTTCTGGATGAATACACCATTTCAGGCGGAAACATTTTAACGGTAGGTTTCTAGCAGCACCATCTTTATATCCTGAAAGTTACACGTAAATTTGTGAACATTTCTGTTTTAGTTTCTTACCAAAGTATGATACTACCTTTAATACTGTACAATACAATGTACAAGGGTATAAAGGTGTATGTCCAATAATCATAGTTGTTGGAAGCAGATTCACATTTAATATGATACTGACAGATACTCCATATAAATATCCCAGCACTTGACAACCTTGTGAAATATTTCAGGATTATATTTGCCCTGGTGATCTGTATTGCCCTCAAGTAGGGCAGTATTAAAGGGTAAAGCTAAATATTTGGCATGTGATAAAATATTGAAAAGGATGCTCCGTCCTTATCGTTTTTCTTTGGCTATGGTTTTTCAAGTGTTTGTATACTGTCACTGTAGCTATTTGTTATTTTTGAATGCCATTAGGCTCAGCAGATAAAACAAGATTGAGTTGATTACATATACACTTCTTTGTTCAGGGAAATAAGCAAAGTCAGAGTTTTTTGAAAGGCTTACTCTATCTATAAGATGTATAGGTTATGACATACATTAGCCTATTAGTACGTCATGTCTGATCTTAAGTGTAGTGCATGAAAAAATATTGACAAGCTTGCAATAGCTGTGGGATTTGAACAAATGTCATGCAGTATTTGTACAGAGTAGGCACATACATGTACACATGTATGAGATTTAAAAATTATACAATATTTGATGCATATTATTCTTATCACATGTCAATACACTTTATGATGTTATTGACCTATTGCAAGCTTGTTAATGTTTTCTCATGCAGACATAGCGTAGTTATACCGTATGTCATAACCTATACAATGTACATCTAAAAGCCTTTCAAAAACTCTGACTTTGCTTATTTTCCTGAACAAAGTGCAGGAGACGCCCACAAATTTCTAGTGAAGTTAGTTTCCACAGGGAGAAATGGCTTTAATGGAAATAAATAAGTTGTCTTATCACATGATTATTTGTAAGACACATCACACAGTAGCCTTCATTCGCCAACATCTGCCAAAATGTTCTTACTGTGAATTGCAGTATTTTGAAGAACTCAAACCAGAAGAGTTCGGATCCTCATGTTATGTGGAACTTACGTATGTGCATTTATGTACATGTATATGGGATCCATACTTGACCCAAGTCCATATGTATAATGTACTACTGAACTTTCTTTATTCTCAAACAACACCTTGTGGTTGGCATGGCCAGCCAAATGTTCCAAAAACATTTCATCTTCTTGTTAAAAGTGACCAAATTCAACAATTGTGCAAACTTTCTATGACAAAATACCCATCCCATTATTGTATGTTTTGTTTCCATTACATTCAGGTGGCTATTTTAAAGGTATAAATATATGATTGACTATATTTGTATGTAAGTGATATATTGAAGTATGGATGAGGAATGGTACTGTGAAGTCATTCACTAAGGGCCTGTTTGTTTAATGCACTGGATCACGGATTCTACTGATCCGGATCCCATTTTAGCGTACCCTGCATAGGAGGTGGATCACTAAATATGGGATCCTTTGCATTAAACAAACAGGCCCCATGATTAAGAACTTCTCAACAACCATCATCTCAACTGCAAACTTCAAACTGCTTGCTTTGCATTGAGCTGTGTATAGTTGTGTAAAGCTTGTTTCAATGTTGAATATAAACTGCTAAGTACAGTCTGTTCTTGATTTTTGTGTGCTTTTGTTTGCTTAGAATATACATACATGTTTTGTATTGTCTGTGTCCTTGTTTGTCTCTAGATACATGTACAATTTGCTATTGTTTCAGTTTTTCAAATATGTACTGTCTTACTCTGCTTTGTTTATTTGTCCATTTGTATTTATATTCTACTTTTAACCCTTACCTTGCTTGTACCATGGAGGAAGGAAAAGACAAAGTCTTTTAGTCTTTTCCTTCCTCCATGCTTGTACTCTTCTTTCATGTACTGGTATTGACGTTGTGTAAATGGAAATATCCTTCTTAATTAAACTGAGAGATAAATGGCATGGATGGCGACATAACTATGCTATCAATCTTACATCATGGTCAGATTTCCCTGCTGATAAGATGGACATACAGAACATGTACCAATGAGTGTTTTCTCCTATTTGTCTCTTCTTTGTGGACAGGATGGGGCTATTGAATTTGCAGAGTTCATAAGGGCATTATCTGTAACATCAAGGGGCAACATTGATGAGAAGCTAGACTGTAAGTATCCCATTCTAATCATGACAAAGAAACATGGGCGTATTCATCTTGCAGTGCTTTCCACATTTCCCTCACTCACTCACACACACACACACATAGTTTATAAGTGCTATGGAACAAACAAAGCTGTATTTTAAATGGACAGGTATACCCGTTGTATTTTGTGAATTGTTGCTCTTGCTAGCTATTGGAAAGATCATATCTCTTGGCAGTTACGTTGTTGTTATTGATGGAAGCTAAACATTAGAGCCTACATTATGCAACATAATTAAGTGCACTATAAATGCACAATGTAACCTAATATATGCAGACCCCTTCCTTAGATTTTGGTTGAGCAATGGTGGAATTATATGAAATTTGGCTTGTTAAAAGGTACAAATCAAAAAATTAATTTTTGTAGAATTCCATATTGATTAAATAATTGATTACCTAATAAGAGCTTACTGATATAATATTTTTCAGTTTATTCATGTTTTTCCCTTTATGAAGGTATCATTAATTGAATTGAAATGTTCATATAAACAACAATAATTGATCAGTCATTTGCTCTAAATAGTGTATTACTTTTGTTTCAAACAGTTTACATGTATATTATTGGCTTGATAAAAGAGACAGGAGCACTATGCATGCTCATTCAATATGGCTGTCAGGTAACATACATGTACCTAGTACAATTCCCACAACTCAAGTAACCACATACAGAATGGTCCATACATATTTGTGTGACCCGATGTAACCTTTTGACCATTCTTTTAATGCTGTGAAAAGGGCATGCGTTGTCAGTCAGTGTGACAGTCTTAGAGCTTCAAGTGTTATTTGTGCACAGCTACAAATGATTTTCCCTTTGAAGTACCACAGTTTGTAACTCATCATGTCCTTTCTTTGCATGGCTTGTGTAATGGTATCTATGGGCTTAACCATGTGTAATTGCTACTGGTTCTGTCTTTCAACACCTTAGGGGCATTCCGATTGTATGATCTGGACCATGATGGTTTCATCACTAGAGAAGAGATGCTGAACATAGTTGATGCTATCTATCAGATGGTAGGTGATATGGTTAGACTACCAGAGGAAGAGAACACACCACAGAAGAGAGTGGATAGAATATTTGCTCTCATGGACAAGGTTAGTCAATCTGGGGCTATAGGGTCCTAAAGGTCTGTAATTATATGCATGTCTTGAACTTGATTCCTGAAGAAATTGCACTCATCAATGACAATGTGCCAAGGCAGTGACTAGGGGTAACCCAAGGCAAATGTCTGTGGATGTGAAGTAGGGCTGTGCATTAAAAACGGATTTCCGGGCTCCCGCTTTTTTTTTCTAGCTATTCGGTTTTAAAATTGTAAAAACAGTATAACGAAACCAACATTTTAAAAAGTAGACTGATGTTTGGCCAATGCATTAACAACCCCAAAAGTGTATACTGTATAATACATACTTGATTTTCAGTCGTTTGGGGGTCCATTTTGCCAAGTAGAAACAAACTTTTCGCAAACTTGATTAAAAAAAACCAGCCTTCTGAAAGCAACGATCGCACCATCGCACAAAAGAAGACGTAAACATATCGCGTAAGATGCATAATGCACACCTCATGCACATCACATGAACGCATGGCCCGGCCCATGCAGCAGCAGCATAGAATCCAGAAAAGCATACGAAGTGTATGAAGTACACAGTCGCAAATTCGCAATCGGGCAGGAAGTGCAAGCCTACATCGTACATGTACATACAATGTGTGTATTTGGTGCAGTCAAAAAGTCGCGCTCGGTACCGTGAGTTTCGGCCGGCTTCAATGCAGATTATGCAGTAAGAAATGTGACATGTCAGGCCATGAAGGAAGAAAACATCCTCCATGGTCACGCTGAGCAAGTTATGAACGATTCTGAATGAATTTTCTGTAAGGTTGCCGGCACCAAATCATCGCAAGATTCTTAAACACGCACGTAGATCGAGACCAGAAACTCATGTATACGTCGCCGCAACGATCGTTGTAGCATGTTTTACACACTCCTACATAAAGCGCTATGCATCCATTGATCGTGCACATTATCAATACGTGTGCAATATAGCGCTATCATTCATTTTTATAAATCAGAGCTCGAGCAACCGATAATTTTTGCAAAGCGTTTTCCGGTTTTCAAAACTCTGAAAATGCACCTTAGCACTAATGTGGAGCCAGGTACAGCCCGGCCAAGACCTGGTTCACTTCAAAGACTGAAGCTAGCTTGTAACTCCTGACTCCATTCAAATGACTTATTTTCTTCATTTCAATCAATTCTTGACATGTACACACCTATTCCTGATCATACCAAATATCTCTCAAGAATAATCGTTGTACTTATATATATTTGCAGCACGGCATTCATAGTTGAAATTCCACATGCTGTCATTCATATGTATGTATTTTGTCTTTTTACATATTTTTGATCCATCAAATGCAGAACAAGGATGACAAGTTGACAAAAGAAGAGTTTCAGAATGGATCCAAGGAAGATCCCACCATAGTGCAAGCGTTATCACTCTACGATGGGCTGGTATGATCAGAAGACCTTATAAAACCAGCTTTTGTAAAGTTAAATAGGTCAGCTTTAGTGAATCTTGTTTGTTCTTGCAGATTCGGAGATACATCAGTGTGCAAGATTTGTATATACATTTTATAAAGAAAAGATAAGTTATTGGATTGATGCTTGTATCTTCAATCTCAGGCAGTAGACAAGCAGGGATGTCAGTTTGTTTCCCAGCTATTGCCAGAATTTTAAACTTTTTTTACTAATTCAAGAAATCCAGGCTCCTTCCTTCATTATAACCTTAACTATGAACATTTACATTACCTGCGTACTAATAAATAGTTAAACAAACAATATCTGAGAACAAAATGTAACTACCCCTCAGAAAATGTACCTTGGTCAGTTTGGCAGGTATTAAAGCCTTTTGAAGGATGGGAAACTCAATGTCAAATTACAAATAACCTTATGCCTCACAGTACAGTATCTCACATTTTTAGCCCAACAGTAAGAACATTTCTTATGTGCTATGTTGATGTATGAAAAGATAGTACTGGTCAGTTGTTACATGTTAACGATGAAGCAGTGCTGTTTAGTGGTGATCATTGCTATTGTGAATGCAGGAGTTATGCCGTGATAGTGTGTGTGTTTCCTTCAGCCAAATACCACTGGCATCTCTGGACATTGTCCATAAATAATCCCACAAATGTTTGCTTGTTGTTGGGAATTAGGTCATATTATTGATCATTATTGAATCTACATTCATAGCTGGGGACAGCCACTGTATGTTCTTGTGTTTGTACCATTAAGCTGCTAGTTACTATGTATGATGCATAATAAGCAAGGTCATCACTGGATCTCTCTGGGTAATTCATTTTCTATATTTAAAATCAAACATTACTTTTGTAGATTCATAAAAGGAATCCTAGTTAATGATGATTCTACATCTTTGGAAAATGTGAGACTTTGCATGATGGAAGTGGTTTTCCTTAAACCACTCAGTGTTCTGACCACTACGTAATTTTGATATCACCTCATCATTGTAGGGAAGGTTGTAGGAGGTTGATGGTTTTCATATAGAACCAAAGGTCCAATGTGTTTTATCATGGTAGTATACATACATGTACCACCACATAGGGAATTGCATAGAAAGCTTAAAACCAGTTTTCAGCAGAAATGCAACCATATACAGTACATGTAAATGTTACCTGGTATGTACAGTACATGTATCAGCTTTCACATAACATGGAAAAGGGCAATCAATGCCTTGATGTGATTGTACATTGTTCTCATTCTTGTTATTGGACAGCAATGTCAAATCTGTATTAGTGTCAATGGGTCAAAGGATGCCATTAAAACTGCAAATCTTTGTACATGTATGGTGTACATTGTTAAGATTGTACAGTAACCTAGGTGCCTTCAAGTTCTTGGTTTAATCAGAGAAGATTACCGGTATGTTAGTATTCCATTCACTATTCTCCTACATGTACATGTACATCCCTCCAGTTGGTGCTTATTTTTTATTGATTATTTTTATTTGGAAGTCGCCCAACACAAGACCACAAAGGCCTTTTCATACTCGCCCTTTCGATCCGTATTGAAACCATCCCGGATACGTTCCGTTTCAGCCCAGCAAGTCTTTGAACTGGATTGAAGAGATGCAGTGTTCACACTTAAGTTTTTGGTGAACAGGCTCATATGACACGGATCACGGCGAAAAATGTAGTTTGGAACCGGGTTGAGATTTTCAACCCTGGTCCATACCAGGGTTGATTTTGATCCGGTTCCGCCGTCCTACCTGGGTTGGCTCTGGGTTGAAACTTTTCAAGTGTGAAAAGGGTTGAACAAAATCTCAAGATTCAAGCCCCAAGATTTTTGATAGTGTGAAAAAGCCCTCAATTGAGGCCACTGAAGGTGAGGGCTAAAAGGAAAAGAACTTAGAGCATATTAGGATGAAGAAAAATGAGTGTTTATGTTATGTTTAAACTGGGACATGTCATAGGCATTAGTAGGGAATAGCTAGGTTGCAGGTAAAGAGTTCATAGTGCAGCAATGGGCAGGAAAAAGCTGTACCTCACAGTATTGGCTTTAGGTACCGTAACTGCATATGGGTGCAAACGACCAGAAAAAAGTGTAATCTTGAGCTATATTGCTGGATTGTTAAAAATGTTCATCAATGCTGATGATTTGATAATAATAAGGTACATGGGTACATGTATTTGGGATTCAATACATATCGTGACTCGTCCTCATGTTTGGAGACATACATATACTGTGCATATATTGTACATACCGGGGTACATGCTGACATGCAGAAACCTTCTCTTCATTGGTGGAGTGTGGAGTATGTTCTTATTGTACTCAGCCCCAACCCCTCCCCACTAAAAAGAAAAATGCAACAAAATGTGACAAGTACTTTTCCCTGTATTTCATCTGTAGTTCACTCCTTTACAACCACATTTCATATGTAAAATGCATCTTTTTAAATATTGTGACCATGTGATAAGTATTGTTGTCTTTCTCTTAATGATGGTGTTATCAGGATATTTTGACATTGTGTAATGTGTATACTAGATTTGAGTTTATTGTAGGTAGTACGTTCCTATTATGGCATTTAGTTTAAATATAAATTTAAATGTAAATACATGCAATGACATGATCAGATCTAACGATTAATGACTACAAACAAGAAGAAGAAGAAGACATTGTGTGAAGTGCAAAGTTAATACCGGTATTGCACTGTTTATTACTTTGGTGCAATTGGGATATGTATACGTATTTATTAGTTAGCACGTTGTATAAATCAGACAGACATGAATGATATGTTATTAAGGATCTACATGATTGGTAGTTCATAAAGAAAGTGCTGGGGATAACTGGCCCTATCATGGACTGCATTAAGAAGCAACCAGTTACACATTTCATGTTGTGCTGACAATTTTCAAAAGGACTGTTGAAATTTCAATAATTGATGGTGCACATACATTTCAGATTGTCGAAGATCATATTAGTTCTGTGGATGAATGTTACAAGGGCAATTGTTAACCAAGCAACTTGTAGCCAAGTTTTCATTTGTGTATCATCTGAAAGTGTGAAGCTATATAACAAGAATGGTTGAAGTATGTGCTATTGGGTCATTATGAAACATTACATCATTTACTGTGTGATGCAGCTGTGTTATGCCTCACACTAATCAGCATATGGCTGGCAGATTAAGCATTTTGTTGAATATCAAACAACAAGTCCTCATCAGGTCCAATTGAAGATAATACATGTATTACCCATTGCACTTGGCAATATCATGTTTGTATCAGCACAAAATATTTCACTGCACCTAATAAGACACAATATTAACAGTACTTTCTGGGTTTTCTTATTAGGGGGGCCTACTATCAAATTCTCAATGGACCTATCTTTTGCTATGATAGTACTTGATGTCTTGCCAGACATGACAGCCATGGACTCAAATCAAAAACGAATCTACCAGTCTGTTCAAACTATCAAAACATTGATGTATTTTCCTTAAATAAGTTTGCAAATGTTGAAATTGGTACATGTAAGACATCTGACAATAAGATTTAACCTGTGGAGATGCCAAGAAAGGAAAGAGTGAAAGAGACAGATGGAAATATTCTAGGAACAATCACTGTCACACTCGAGCTTGAGTCCATTTGTGTATTGTGTCACTGCAGTACATGTTGTCACACATCCCTTGATGTTTGCTAGCATGTGGTGTCATGCAAATGTACATCGTCTATTACATGTAGGTCTGGGTAACAACATGCTACGGCAAAGGTACTGGCATACTTTGTAATACTTCATATAACAATATGTAAATAATGGTAAGTTACAGTACTGTACTAGTTGGCATTATTGATGTTCTTTTTCTTCACTTATCAGTAGATTTCTGTTAATTGTATGTATTTCTCACTGGGTGGTTAATTTTTCCCATATTTATAAAACTATATCTAGGTAAATGTTTTGGCCTCTTGTGGTCAGGAGGCTCCAAAATCGGTCAAACATGATCCTCAGTGATCAGGAAGAAGAAACAAATCCAAAAAGGTTTTTACTAAATCAATTCTGTCTTGTCTAAAAGCGCTGTGAGATGGTAAGGTACCTTTTTGACTTTACAGCTGTAGCACCACAGGCTAGTGTCAATGCCATACTTACAAGGAATCAACTTCAGCACTTGAACAAATAAAACCTACAAAAACAGGTGCAATGTCATCAGAATTCTGCTTTCTTAATTAATATTAACCACTTGTCAAGTGTGCCTCTTGAGTATTTATTAAATGTTTCATGAAGATATTACTGACTGCTGTTTGTTGAGTTATTTGGGAGTTTTTCTTTGATTTTAATTTGTCAAGTTATTAACTTTGGCTATTAATTATTCCATTACACATCTTTCTAGCCCTTGTTGGTTCAATAGGAGGAAATACCAGACACGATGTTAATCAAGAACCATTGGAAATTCAAAATGACACATTCATTTTATGTCACAAAACAAACATTTTTATTTCAATATTTCATTATAAGTCTAAATAATTGAACAAAAAACAAAACATTGAACTGAACAAGAAAATATCGGCACTTATTATTATTGCCCAAAATTTGGATGGAAAATTGTATAAAGTATTTACATTTACTTGGAGGCTTTAAAACTTCACAACTTGATGTAGTGAAGGAATGTTAAAATATCAAATTTCATCATGTTGACACGTTGAAAACCAACAATTTCACAAAATTTGGATTTTGGAATTTAAATTTGCAATGTGCACTTGCATCTCGCTATTCAAAATAGGTGAAAACATGCATATGCTACCACAAAAGGGTGGCTGAGATGTGCCAGTTAAACCAGGAAAGCTATACATACAATACACTGAATTTCTGAAAAAGAGAGTATTCAGTATACTTATCCAGGTATAATACCAGCTAGTCTGAGTATCACCCGTTCTATCTCCGTGCCACACTATGTCTGATACATGCGTGCATGCAAAATTTATGCAACGCGGCATATCAGCCAATCACATCTGTTTTAAGAATATTTTCGTCTGGATCGTGAGGGAGGCCGAAGATGTTGATTGGTCAAAACCTAGAGGTCAGTGCTGGGTTGGATAGCATTATTAATAAGGAAATCTGCACACATGTGATAGACCGTCGCTTGCTGTATGGCGAGTGCGTCTATCACATACCCTAAATACCAACATGGCCTGGTTTTGATCTGTTAACAACTGGGCAAACACCAGTCTACTCAGCCACTGCATCTATTACGTCTGGAGCAGATTCCATTAATAAGGAAACCATATTGGTAATGAAATCAAATATTCTAGACAAGAAAGTCCTGTTGTTTTATTTATAATATACAAATACCATCCTGCCAGGACAATCCTGCAGCCAGTAATGAGTAATGAGTAATTACTCTTGATTTATAAGACGCTTAGGAAGTGGATTAACCAGCATACTCTCTGTACATTCAAAGACTGTATGTGGATCCTGATCAGCATTAATATGTTGAGCATCCTCATAGAATTCTGCAATCTCTTCTGCATAGGCATAGTATTGGGACAGACGATTCCTGACAGTCTCTTCAGCATCCTTTGGGTGTTGGATTGAGCGGTCTTTGATGGCGTTAGTACGTGGTGGATTGTATAAGGCATGATGTTGGTCACCAGTCACTACATCCAGTGAGCGAAGGGTCAAACGCTCATAGACAGAGTCATTGGGGACGTCCAGGAAAAACACCCTGTCCAAAATAAAGTGAAACAAAATGACATTCCTGTGTTAGAAAAAGCAGATAACGTACCAATCATATGATTTTGCCTCACTTTTGATATTTTGGGTGACTTATTCCACATCAGTCATGATTCTGCAGGTCTGGAATTGAATGTCCCTGGGCAGAATGACGTATGGATACAGGAATCACACAGGTTGTTTTGTGGCCAGAAGCTTGTACAAACCCAAAGAACCACAGTCCAAGGTAAGCCATGTTCTGTTATGTATTCTTCTTTATAAAGGGTGTAGGAATCAGTGACTAGCAGTAACATAAGGGTTTCATTTGAAATGGAGCAAGGTGTGTCTATTTGATCTAATGCACAAGAGTAAGCAGGTCTTTATAATTCTCTGTATGCAAACAAATTACTCCTAATACCGACTTACAGAAAGGAATATTTGTGGTTTTTTGCAAAGGTGACAGGGAAAAACAAGCTGACTTATGCAAATTGACGACTAATAAATGCTGACTTAGAAATGAAACTTTAAATGGAAATGCATTAAAGATGACTGTTACCAAGAGGCTGACTAAGACAATATAACGAGTTACGCTTTGCCAACTTAGCCAAAGATTATTATATTAAACGTTCATAGTCAGATACAGATGAGATACATGTATGGAATGTTATAAATGCAATTTGATTTCTGCAGGATAATACCGAGGTATACAGGGAGACGGATGAGACCATCAGTGGTCAAGGAAATGTCCCAATGGATGCCATGCATTCAAAAGGTTAATTATGAAAGAAAGATGACATGCTGTACTTTGGGCTGTATTGCAGTATTTAGTGCACACTGTACAAGTTGCTCGTCTGCATATTGGAAATAAAGGCTTGTATGAATGGTATCGTTCTCCATAATGATCAGACTAGATGGTAGTTAGTTGCCTAATAACTCACCTGTTAGGTTCATGACCAATGTTGGACAGGTTAACAGCTTGTTCTTTTGTCCTAGGGAAGCCTCGTAGTATCCAACCTCTTGTTGCACAGTCAATCTGAGACAATCGCTCATCAATAATCTTGATAATCAGACCATCTGGCACTGTAACCATTCACAATACACACAACTTTAGGTTCACTGCTGACAGTTGATATACAATAATGCTAATTCATTGGCAAAGACATATCATATCATCATATCATGTACTGTTTCTCAGGTTGTAGCACTGCTAATGCTAGCTGTATCTTAAATAATCCTTGGGATATTGCAGTATGTGAGTGGTTTCATGGCTTCTGACTGGCAAACGAACAAAGATAACTCACTTGAAAAGTGAACAAAGATAATTTACTATTAGGGACACCACCAACGTAGGGCTGTATGGCTCAGTTGGTAGAGCGCCAGTACGGTATACCGGAGGTCAATGGTTAGAATCCCGCTCCATTAATTTTTCTTTGTTCACTTTTTTCTTTGTTCCCTTGCTTTATTCAATTGTAAAAGGTAGATTTGTCCATGACAAAGCAAATGACCATGGTATGATATTATTATGCTATTGCTCAAATAAATCATCTACCCTTAATATGGAGAGAAAACTAACAAGTTCTTACCCAGCATATTTCTTTCCACATATGGTTTGATGGTTTCACCAATCTTGGATTCATTTGTGATTGCCTCCTTTACAAGCTGACCAGAAGATACTGCAAAAACAAAAACAACAACACAATACATATTCTGATGAGATCACATCTCCGATACAGGGACTGATACTTCCTCCAAGGAAAGGCTGACAACTTTTCCCTAAGCACAGTTTTATGACAGAAATGATCTATTGGAACATTTGAGGGTCACCAAGACAATGACACATAGAGGGGCTTGTGGCAACTTTATTCTTGACTACGCAAAGTGGGCTACTTGACCATATTTCTGACAAGCCCTTCCCACGTTTCACTAGCTAACTGATTTATACATTAAAAATCACAAGTCACATTTCAATTCTATCTAGGTAAATTGCACGATCATGACTATGCTGGATGGGCTTCCTAGATACAAGTTTTACAGCTAGTTCAGTGTCCTTGGCGAATGTTGGTACACTATTAAAGAGGCTTCTGTCTTTTTTAAAATAAATTGACAACCACAGTAAATTCAGTGAGAATTTAGACAACTCAAAGAACACGTTGATCATATCCATCTCCCCTTATGTTTGTTAGGTCGTGACAATATGCAAACCAAACCAAACAACTTGTATCAATCATGACCTTCAGTTACAATAGGGCTCCCCACTCGTGACGTCACATTCAGATGTTTGGACAAACAAGTCCTGCGTCATATACAGTCGAACCTCGTTAATACGAGGTCGCCGGGACTTACCGAAAATGCTCGTATTAAGCGGGGCCTCGTATTATGCGGGATCCATATTTTGTCAACCGAAATGCACGTGTGTGCGGTACACGGCACATACAGCACGCACTATCCCTCTGGTAACCCATAGTCAAGTCCGTGTTTCCATTTTAGAAGTAATTTATACTGAATAAATTTGCTTGATAAATTTCATTTTGTTGAATTGTCACGTATGTAAAAGGGATTTCATTACAATATGTAAGAATAATAAAAACCAAGTAAATAAAAATAATGACGGCACGAAAACGACATGAAAATATATTGCGAGTGGATGACAGCGACGAACGTTAGCACCGCACGTTCAGACAAGTTGGTTGCCAAACAATGTGTGCAGTATGAAGCAATGTGCACCAGCGATATTTTGATGGACACCAGAGGGCGCCTTTTTTAACTTAAATTAATAAGTGCGTTCGTGGTTTTTTTTTTTTGACACGGATTATTTTTTTATGATGTCGGTTTTTTTTAGCAGCCCAACATCTGTCTTTTTTCCCTCCCCTCCATGTAGCCAATCACAAAATTTGCGCTATGTCGGCATGCGGTGACCAATCAGCGGAAGCATTGCATGAACGAAACCCATGCTGCAGTTTAGCCACATTTATATCCGATCACGTGCATGGTGACCACGTGTAGCTGTAACATCGGCCGATCGGTCGGGCCGCAGTCGGATCGTATCGGTCCGTTCATGGAATATTATTTTGTTCGGATACATGTTGGCTACACTTTGAAGAATTTGTTGTGACCAAAATCCTTTTTACACATCATCAGCAAGGTAACATTGTCTGCAAATTAGCGTGGACTTTGGCTTGATTTTTGAGAAAAAAAATGAAGAAGTTTTTCTCCTTAAGAAAACGAATCGACAAAATGGAAGACCTCGCCGTTTTCCTCGGTCGGGTTTTGACTTTCGTGACAGCCAAAAAAAAAACACATGTGGATCACGCACAATAAAAAAAAAATACGACGCGCCGTACATTGTCTGTTTTTTGTTTACACTTTCCACTGGGCAAGCCGCTGGTAAAACCGCAGGAGGGGATAATTAGTGGGCATTAGCGCTGCGGTGAATTTAGCTTTCGGTAACATTAAACAACGGCGAATTGATGGTGGTGGGATTTTTCTTAATCTGTACAAAGAAATCCGAAAATCGATTCCAAAAGAAGCCAGATAAAAAATCCTCGTATTAAATGGGTTGTTTACAATGACTTTCACGCAACTGGGTCAGCCCAAAACGCTCGCATTAAAAGGTTTTTCGTATTATCAGTGCTCGTATTAAGCAAATATTTCCCCATAGAAACGTGCACAACTCGGTCGGGACCGGCGTGATATGCTCGTCTTAACCGAGATCTCGTCTTAAGAGAGCTCGTATTAATGAGGTTCGACTGTACCCAACTTACACGTAAACGTCAAGTGCAATTTGTCTGAACATCCGATTTCAAGTACTGTAAATCATCAAATGAACCAACTGATAGAGATATGGATATTATAAACTCACCATTGACAATGTTATACTTGCTGGCTATCAATGCTGCTTGTACACTCTTACCACTGCCTGTAGGCCCAAGCAGAATAATGCGTGGTGTGTGTGGGGCCAATGATCTAGTCTGGCTACTAAGGTATGTCAGCACTAAACATAAGCAGAAAAAGAGAGACAAATATGTTTATTAGGCAAATTTCATTCAGATGTCAACAACAATTTACACGACTTGCATGACTTAAACATAATGTAAAACCCTGTACACTGAAAAGGTTGTTACTCTGTCTATCTATACAGTCTATCTCATACTACTAACCTTGAGAGAAGACATCAGCTTTAGGTTGGTCAGCATTGATGGCCTTATAAGCCTTGTTATAGCAACTCTTTAGGCCATGAGCATTACTATGATATACAACTAGACGGGATACTGTGGACTCCTCCCCACAGCCTTCAGCAGGCTCAACAAGACGACGTTCAACCTCACTCCCAGTTGGGTAGTCAAATGTTGTGTGGTACACATCTAAATGTGGAAAGACAGCAATGTGTATTAAATGGCAGGCTATGATATCCAGAGTTCTATCCCATAGTCATGTTAAAGACACATCTTCAAGTTCAAAGTCAAATTTCAAGACATTCACAATATCACTCAGTTGTCCTCATATATTAACCCACATCAGAATGATATAGGCTCAATAGTTTCAACAATGACATAGCCAATTCTACTACTTTATCTATTAAGAAAATCATGTGTTGTTTTGAACAAAATCAAATTCTTTGCCGTTTAGATATCATCAGTCATTGTAAGATATTGTAAGCTACATCTAGAGAGGTTCAAGATGATATTTGATATGCACTGAGGTCTTTAAGAGTATCGGTTTGAAGTCACTTGACACTATCTGAGTATGATTACATCCTTACCTCCTGTTTCTGGGTCTATTCTCTTGCCCATCTGTCTCTCAATCAGAACAGTATCTGGTGCCTCTAGGACAACTACCAACAAACAATATGCAATTCACAATATAGGTATCAAAGGCAGCTAGGCAGTGTTATCACGACAATGAACAAGTGCAAATTGGAATCTAGCTTCTCTGCAGAAATTGTGGAGCAAAATATACATTAAAGGTAGTATCATACTTTGGTAAGAAACCAAAAGAGAAATGTTCACAGATTTACGTATAAAGTACAGGGTATGAAGATGGTGGTGGTAGAAACATACCATTACAATTTTTCCCCCTGAAATGGTGTAATTATCCAGAAATTAGTAAAACAATGAATGAAAATCTTTTTGATCTTTTAAAAGATCAAAAATAAAAGAGAAAAGACTTAAGAAATACTGTGGCCGTTTTTCACTGATTTCTCAGAAAGTGGGCACCGTATGGGACTAAAATTTTCACAGATGACTGTTACTGTATCTGTCTTGATATTTTTGCCCATGAATCTCTATTTCTTTGATAAAAACCAAAATATGATACTACCTTTAAATGGCACTATTGACTAGTATACAACACTTATATCCATGTTTATTACATCTACTTTTCAATGACCTGCCTGAAAATAGTCCCAGATCTTCTCAACCAATAATCAAGTAAGTTGTGGTGAAGTCCAGGACTACACCATATGGTGTGACAGTGTATCACTGATGATGGATCATTTCAATGTGACCAGTTGGACATATGCACTAGAAATGTCTGAAGAAAGTCAAGGCCAAAGTCTGCTGACTAGTTTCAGAGAATCAAGAAACCAAGATTATCAATAAGTAGAATTCTTCTTTCCATAACAAATGAATCACTATTTCATTATGCTAGTAACAAAAAAACCCTTAACAAATTCACTAACACACATGGAACATCTCACTGCGCATCCTAGGAAAGTGAGCGTGTGTGAGCCTCGACCTACATGAGGATAATGGCGGCTCACGAACACAAACATTTTGTTGCATTTACTGATACCGACAAAATAAAATGAAACAAATAACACATGGTTTATTTCGGGTGGACAGTCGATTCTAGCTTCCCTCGGTGTTGGAAGTTGACAAACTAGTTCCCGTTCCCGAACTAGAATCGACTGTCCACCCTAAAACCATGTGATATTTGTATACTACAATTTTGTCTTATGAGAAAGTACCACTACGTCATAACAAGCAGATTAATTTGATCATATGCACTTGAAACATTAAATGGAATGACTAGATGAAACTTGACTTGATTTACCATAGTGTTTAGGTCCAATTCCAACCTCTTGTAGAGCCAGAGCCTGTTCACGTGTCTCTGGGAATCCATCTAGTACCCAACCCTTCCTGATACAGTCAAATAGCTTGAGTCTTGCTGATAGAAGTTCCACCCATAAGCTCTTAGGTATAACCTGCACAAATGAAAAAGAAATGATAAAACAATAATGTTATTAATTTGGGGACTTATGCGATAGAGAAGGAATGATTGTTCTTGAAATTAAATCTTGTTTAGCATGTTTATTATCTAGAAAAATCTAATAAATTCAACCATTCTACATGTTCTATAGCCCCATTCGGACTGAAACCATAGTTACATAACCCATTCTTAAACCCAAACTAAACGGCACAGAACTTTCCTCTCAGTTACTTTCACTTTGTCCGGTAGTTACCTTTACCAGCCAACCTGTGCCCGCCGGTAAAAGCAGGTCATGTTAATAACAAAGACAATTATTCCAGGGCGAACAAAACTGGAAATTGCCACTCGGTATTAAAAGCCAAACATCCAGTACATGCTTTAAAATGCCATGACATGCGCTGTGCATAGTTTTTGCACAAACATCACACACTATGATCCCATGTTGATGACAGACATTACCGGTAATTTCTTCAATTTCGTGTTACATTCTAAAAAAAAAAAAAAAAACACTTTTTACAGATTTTGTTGATGTTATTAAAACTTGTTCATTAATATTACTGATTTTTCGTAGGGCGATAGATAGTATGCAAATTAGGCTTGCCCTCCACAGACGTAGATGAGCGCTGCATACTCAGTGCTTGTTGAGTGCACATGCACTGGCTCAGGTGGGATTCGAACCCAAGACCTCCTGCTTAGGGCTTACTAGTGCGGATGCCTCACCACTTGACCACCAAGCTAGCTGGGGTTAGCGGGAAGAATCCAATCCAATATCGTGGTGGGTACAGCAATTAATCATGAATATTCATGATTGCAACTTGTTGAATTAAACAGTGTGTACTTTGTCTGTCATCAGGAGACTGTGCTGGATTCCAGCTACATGTACAACAGGTTCAGAATACAAGCTGCCAGATTACTGGACACACACTGGAATTAGGGAATATATAACTTCAGTCTTGTGTTAACTGCATTGGCTAATTCTGGTGAAAAAACATACTTTTGCTTACAATTTTAAGTTTGTCTTCAGTCATTGGATCAACAAAACTATCGTACAAGACATCTACAGTCCTCATCCAAGTCTCTCTTGCTATACCCCAAAACGTCAACAAAATCCTATGGTAGCTTTTGCAGCAGCTGCAGCACAACTATGGAACACTATTCCACAGAACATTAAGCAAGCTGGTATACTGTTAAACAGTTTAAGGCGCTCTTGAAAACATTTATAAATTGAAATTTGGTTTATTTTGGTTTTCTTGACTATGTTTGTAGAAATCATTTTATGTCCATGTGTATTTCTTTCTTTCTCCTTCTTTCTTATGTGCTTAGAGATATCTTTCATTATAATATGCGCTATATACAAGTGGTTTATTATTATTATCATCACAAGCTTAAAGTTATAGCATATCCCCCATGCAAGATATAACTAGCCAATGTAACAGGTATCTCCTTGATATTATCTCACAGTTATCATATGGTTATATATTTGGAAAGTCACGACCTGACATGCCTTATTGAAGGGACAAATATTCTCATGTTATGCTTATCTTGATACATGTACAAACCTCATTCTGTTTAAGATGTTGCTTAGCCCTGGCGGCCAGTGAAGATACATCATCAGCCAACAATGTATCTTGACTGATATAAGCTGCCCGAAGCTTAGCACATACCATCCTTGCAATGGTGGTCTTCCCAGATGCTGGGGGTCCACTGATAATGATGGCTGGAACTAAAAAGCAAAATGAATCATTATACAACATTCATGGAAGTGAAATAAGGTTTAGGCTGAATAAAATTAAGTACATTCACAATTACCCAAACTTAGAGTTTTCAAAGGAACAAAATCCATTTACCGATAAGTAATGGGAGACTTAAGTAAGTAATGGAGAACCGATCTTCTAGTCAATAGCGCACGCACAAAACAATGCGCGCATGCTCACAATTGCGTGCGCATGCGCTGTTAACTTGAAAACTGGTTCTCCAAAGTCTCCCATTATGGAAGTTGTTGTCACTACAGATATGGAGGCTTAATTGTGCAATACAAATGATACAATGATTGGCTCACTCATGTTGTATCTTAATAATGTACACACTACACAGGCCTCCTGTAGAGCAAATAACTTGCACATTCTTTGCAAATGATTTCATGAATATGATATAACAGACAATATTTGATCTTACCATCATTGTTTTCTTTCTTCAACTCTTCCAAGAGGAACTCCAGTGGATCCTGAGGCTTGGTAATGATCAAACTTTCAATCAGTCTCTAAAAGTAAAAAGGAATGGACCAACAAATGTCAATATGATTGAATCAAATAAAACTATATTAGGGGTGAAGTTATCTGATCAATACAATGCAAAATGCTTTGATCAATTTGATGTGGTATTTTCCTGTGATGTATCCCTAAATCACTCAAACACAATTCGAGGCTATAAAAGCACGAACAGCCTCCTGTATACTTCACACTATTGCAGTATTAGATGAACACAAAGGGCTACCAGGCACCACAAGTGGTTGGTTATTATTTCATGCGTGCTGCAAAATTAACTTTTATGGATCAGAAATTATTTCAGTATAATTATGTATGCGATCTCAACATCACACTGCGATGTTCAGATTCCATTAAATGTGTGGTTACATATTACAGTTGAACCTCGTTAATACGAGGTCGCCGGGACTTACCGAAAATGCTTGTATTAAGCGGGGCCTCGTATTATGCGGGATCCATATTTTGTCAACCGAAATGCACGTGTGTGCGGTACACTGCACATACAGCATGCACTATCCCTCTGGTAACCCATAATTACGTGTCAAGTCCGTGTTTACATTTTAGAAGTAATTTGTACTTAATAAATTTGCTTGATAAATTT
This sequence comes from Astropecten irregularis, assembly GCA_963971285.1. Classification (NCBI taxonomy): domain Eukaryota; kingdom Metazoa; phylum Echinodermata; class Asteroidea; order Paxillosida; family Astropectinidae; genus Astropecten; species Astropecten irregularis. The sequence continues at coordinate 8,317,196 of OZ020260.1, read as the reverse complement.
CATTTTGTTGAATTGTCACGGATGTAAAAGGGATTTCATTACAATATGTAAGAATAATAAAAACCAAGTAAATAAAAATAATGACGGCACGAAAACGACATGAAAATTGCGAGTGGATGACAGCGACGAACGTTAGCACCGCACGTTCAGACAAGTTGGTTGCCAAACAATGTGTGCAGTATGAAGCAATGTGCACCGGAGGGAACCAGCGATATTTTGATGGACACGAGAGGGCGCCTTTTTTAACTTAAATTAATAAGTGCGTTCGTGGTGTTTTTTGTTTTTTTTATACGTTTTTTTTAGCAGCCCAACATCTGTCTTTTTTTCTCTCCCATCCATGTAGCCAATCAAAAAATTAGCGCTATGTTGGCACTTCGTAACGGTGACCAATCAGTGGAAGCATTGCATGAACGAAACCCATGCTGCAGTTAAACTACATATCCGATCACGTGCATGGTGACCACGTGTAGCTGTAACATCGGCCGATCGGTCGGGCCGCAGTCGGATCATATCGGTCCGTTCATGGAATATTATTTTGTTCGGATACATGTTGGCTACACTTTGAAGAATTTGTTGTGACCAAAATCCTTTTTACATGTCATCAGCAAGGTAAAATTGTCTGGAAATTAGCGTGGACTTTGGTTTGATATTTGAAAAAAAAATGAAGAAGTTTTTCTCCTTTACGAAAACGAATCGACAAAATGGAAGACCTCGCCGTTTTCCTCGGGCGGGTTTTGACTTTCGTGACAGCCAAAAAACCCCAGGTGGATCACGCACAATAAAAAAAAAATACAACGCGTCTGTTTTGATGGTGGTGGGATTTTTCTTAATCTGTACAAAGAAATCCGAAAAAGCTTAACTGGTCGACCTGAGTATTTCCTTTTTAAAATTAAGAATTTCCAACACGATAAAGCAACATTTACATGCCAAATTTAGAATTTTATAAAAGACCGGTAACTGCGGGTGCCGTACCATCTCTGGAGACACAGCGCGTGGAGGCTTGCGACGCATTCAACACAAGGCATGGGCCCGTGATACTAGTGCGGTCCACGCACCCTTGTACGTGTAGCATTTTTTATGCGAGACCGCGCGGCCTGCAAGTTGAGTCACTCACCTGGGGTGCGTTCCACTCCAGCTAACTAAGCACACAATGTGCGCCACGTTTTCAAACCGAAACGCGCTGTTCGCCAAACACGCACACAACGTTCGCCTAACATAGCTAACGGTGTAGAGGAGGTGTTTGCTGAAGTTGGCTAACTACATCGAATGAAAGATGGACGCAGTACGCAACACATGTTCGCCATTTGTTGCGTTTGCGTTCCACAACAGAATCCAAGCGTAACGCAAACGGCACGAACATGTTCGCGTATGTTCGCGCAAGCGGAACACACCCCTGGTCATGCACCGTTGCATTTTTTTTGGGGGGGGGGGATTTTTGAGCGGAGCAGGAAAGCCTTGAGATAATTTCTTGTCATTACATGAATATCATTTTATACCATCAAATTCTTGTGTTATTCTCGAAATTATATTTTGTGTAATCATGTGGAAATTGCTTCGGTCCCTCGAAAATTGTTTCATCAATCATGGTCAAAATCCTTTTGTCAAAAACATGTAGGCCTATTGCGTCAACTCGCGAACATTACGTCAACTCGCAAACACTGCGTCAACTCACAAACATGATTGCGTCAACTCGCAAACAATGCGCCAACTTGCAAACATTGCGCCAACTCGCAAACACTGCGTGAATTCGCACACATTGCGACAGCTCGCAAACATTGCCAACTCGCACACATTGCGACAACTCGTAAACATTGCGCCAACTTGCAAACATTTCGTCAACTCGCAAACAGTTGCGTCAACTCGCAACGGCAAACATTACGTTAACTCAAAAACATTGCATAAACTCAAAAACATTTTGAGAATAATTCTGAAAAGCCTTATGCTTTCAACAGATTCGCCTAGGCCTAATTAATTAGGGCTGGATGGCTCAGACTCTCAGTTGGTAGAGCGCCTGTACGGTTTTTCAGGAGGTCGCCGGTTCGAATCCTGCTCCCGTCAATTTTTCTTTGTTCACTTTTCAATGACTTTAAAATTCAGTCAGTTTCCCTTGAGTGGTTATTTGTTGATTTAATTAGCCTAACGTGTTAGCCTTACGTTAATTAATGTAACAGGCCTAACATTAATTGTTTGTTAGGCCTAAATTGTTTTGCCGATGATTTCTCCATCGAACGTGTAGGCTATCACATTCCTGGAATTCTCATACGGCAGCTGCAACATTTATTCATTTAGGCCTAGGCCTACTGGGTCTAACGTTAGTTCTGCAGAACTAGACCCAGTAAACAATATGTCAGTGGGCCTATGCAGTAACTGGGGCGCTGAACTCCCTTTTTTAATTTTGGGGTTGACGGTCAACATGTTACATGGTCAACTCCAAATTCCCAAAATTAGGCTAAAAAGTTCAGCACCCCAGGCCCAGGGTCTAACTAACTAACGTTAGGGGGCCTAAAGTATTGGTTTCAGGTCAACTCGGTCCGTAACCAACTCGGTCCGAGTCAACTCGGTCCGTGACCAACTCGGTCCGTAACTAACTCGGTCCATGACCAACTCGGTCCGTAACCAACTCGGTCCGAGGCCAAGTCGGTCCGTAACCAACTCGGTCCGTGACCAACTCGGTCCGTGACCAACTCGGTCCCTATGGGAAAATGCACGCAAAAACGTCTGGTAATTTTGTTGCAGCAAAACGAGTACATATAGTCTCGGAAATTGCGTGAATTTAACTATTTATTTAGGTCTATTTATTTATTTATTCATTTATTATCTTAAAAACATTAAAAGAATGAAAAATACATTGGCAGGTGCTGCCCAGGGCCTGACAAAAAGTAAAAAAAAACCAAAAAAAAAAACCCCCTGTTATCAAAGGACGTGCCTTCCCAAACACCTGCCAATTATAAATCTTATATTAAATTATTTTATATGTATATACACAGATTAATTAAAACAAAGCTAAAAAATCAAAAACAAAAACACAAAACAATCATCATTATTATTCATGAATTGATTTATTAATTTTAAACATAAAAAGCACGTTTTCATAAGGCATTTGACTTCGTGTATAATTTAATTAATATTTTAATTAAAATTGTATTGTGCCATTTTATCAAATAATTATGGTAGGGGGGCCTATCAACATAATAAGACATAATTTATTTCTTCACAGTTTCAGCCACAAGCAAAACATATTATGTTATGATGACATTAAAAAACCCTAACGCCCCCAGGCCCTTTAAACTCCAACATTATGTTTTGTTGGGATCTGTTAGGCTGAGGAGGGTACAGTTGTTGGAATTTGCTAAGATTGATACCATGTGAAAATGATGTTTATTTTTGCATAGGGCCTTATGTACACAGTCTGCCAAATTCCAACAGTAAGCAACTGTTGGAACTTGATGAGCTGTGTACCGTTGTTATAGAGTAATCTGTTGGAGTATAACAGGTTGAGTACAGTGGACATTACCTGACACTCCAGGCTGTTGGATTGTGTTAGGCTGAGAAAGGTATTGAGTACAAATGTCTAGGGGGTTAGGGTTAAATTAATGCAAGTAGGCCCTAGCCTACATGTTGTACACTGCTGCTGCAAACTGCATGGATTCTTGTTTGTGTACGTTTTCCCATAGGGACCGAGTTGGTCACGGACCGAGTTGGTTACGGACCGAGTTGGTCACGGACCGAGTTGGCCTCGGACCGAGTTGGCCACGGACCGAGTTGGCCACGGACCGAGTTGGCTTCGGACCGAGTTGGTCTCGGACCGAGTTGGTCACGGACCGAGTTGACTCGGACCGAGTTGGTTACGGACCGAGTTGACTGGCACCCAAAGTATTACTAGGCCTAGTCCGAGTAACTTGGACCCTAAAAATCGCCTTTTTTAACATTTGGACATGGTCTGGCGATAGTAGGGTCCAAGTACCTTGTTTGCATTTTGGTTGCAAGAGCTCCATTTTGCAATGTTTTGCCTCTACCCTGAGTCAAAATCCTGTGATTTCACCTTCAAAACGATCCTAAAATGTCTCATGCGGCCAGCTATGGACCAAGGGAGAATTGGAGATTCCAATAATGACAAGGTTTAGGCCTACTCACATTTTTTGAAGAAAAGATCATATTTTCCCTAATTTTTTTCGTGTACCAGTGTACAATCTGAAAAACAAAGATGGCCGACTCAACAGACACTGTGCTCATTTTATAGGAGGTCTCTGTGCCCATTTTTAGGGGAAAAATGATCTTTTCTTCAAAAAATGTGAGTAAACCTTGTCATTATTGGAATCTCCAATAGACCGATCCAGTAAGCCCCGCCCTATTTCGCATTGACCAATCACAACCGCGAAAATCTGATCACCAATTGCAGCAGCCATTTTGGTGATCTCATGCTGGAGATCGTGGTATTGATTACTGCGGTGTTTACGTTTACGAACTGGAAAAACAATAAATACCGTCCTCTGTAAGTGCAGCACAACTTCACAAGTACAGTATCTTTCTGCTACAAATTGATGGTGTTTATATTTTCATTGTAATTCTAACTCTCGATGGCCTGGTAAGAGACGAAACGTACATTTGGACCTTTTCCAAAACCAGAGTCCCATAGAGATAAGTGCTTTCGGTGATGAGCGTGCAACGCGTGTTGGCGATCGTGACACGTTACGCGCGCGCGTGTGCGTCGTAGTTTGGCCGTTGCTATGGTGGGCGTGGCCTACTGGATCGGTCTATTCTCCCTTGGTCCATAGCTGGCCGCATGAGACATTTTGGGATCGTTTTGGAGGTGAAATCACAGGATTTTGACTCAGGGTAGAGGTAAAACATTGCAAAATGGAGCTCTTGCAACCAAAATGCAAACAAGGTACTTGGACCCTACTATCGCCAGACCATGTCCAAATGTTAAAAAAGGCGATTTTTAGGGTCCAAGTTACTCGGACTATACTAGGCCTAACTAACGTTAGTTCAAACTTCAATAGTTGATCCAGAACTTAGGCCTAGTCCTGAATAAGTTTAGGACCTACCTTATATAACTCAAAGAGTCCATGTTTTTCGGCATAAGTACCAAACTGCGGGGGAATTCGTAAAGGTTTTTTGGTTTGATCCATTTTGATTCAGTTATCTTCACAGGCAGACAGGGCTAGGGATGTCTGGATATGGATGTGGGTAGCAATCTTTAAATTTCGTAAATAACCAGCGCGGACCGTCCCACAATGCATTTCTCACATGCATTTACTGCACACTTCCGCTCAACTCGCGGAATGGATGTGTCACTAGCCTTGTTGCTATGCTGCATTAACTGAACTTCACAGTATCGGTAATGCTGATTGGATGAGGAGTTGTACAGCCGAGGGCTCTCTAATAAGAAAGCTGATTGGTAATTTTTTGAACGACAGAGGGCACTATTTTCAAGATGGCGGCGCCCGGGCAGGTTTGTTTTTTCGAATCAAAATTTGGATAAACCTGATACGATTAAAATTATTAATTGAATTAGTAAATTTGAATTCAAATTACGGATGTCATGACTCCATGAGCTTGTATTAGCACCCTTTGTTGGCTGCTTAAAATGGCGATTGTAAAGTTCGGGGCCTGCTGTGGCTGTGTTTTTATCTCGCGACGGAAAAACCGTCACCGTGTGTCGTGTGCCGTGTCGGCGTGTGATGTGAGTGGTGTTGCAACAGTACCGTGCGCGTGCAACGCTAACGCCATGCGCCAGCCCATCCATGGCATGCATGGCATGGCCATGGGGGATGTCGGTCACTTCGCCTGCTTTCCACTTCGCCCACAACCACTCTGCCCACAACCACTCCGCCCATGCGTCACTTCGCCCACTTGGCACTTACCTCTTCACTGACTTACCACCAGACCACTTCGCACACTTACGGTTACCAATGCAATTTTAATTTAAATATAAATAAAGAAATGTAACAAAGAATAAGCAAATTATCACAAACCCAAACCACGAAGGACTTCCCATCTTCAATGACTTTGTTAATTCCACTTAAATCACCAAACCAAATCAAACCAAATCCTCAGGTGTATACTTGGATAAATATTGCAGTTATACAAAAGCGAATTGCACAAAGCAATTCGTTGGCAATAACATAATTATAAATAATTAGCCTATACCCAATAAAAAACACTTTCAAAGTAAATTATTTACTTGCAATATTAACTTATGAATACTCATAACAAATAATACAATGACATATAATGACTCTTCCTTCCTAGACCTCCATGATAAAATATACCCAATATGGCAATAATCACACAATTATTATGTTCAGTTTTTATAAAAATGAAGTTGCGGTGCATGCTCGCGCTGTTTGTGTATGGCTAGGCTGTTGTGCATAATGGTGGCGTGGGCGAAGTGGTAAGTGGGCAAAAGTGGTGAATGGGCGAAGTGACTGTAAAACACCATGGGTAATCCTTGGCCGGTATTCACAAAACTTATTAAGTGGGGTACTAAGTTATGCACCCCGCTAACTTAAGTCGGGCGCTTAAGGATGTATTCACAAAACAACTTAGAATGCTTAGTACAAGGGCCTAGTAGCCTACCCCACTTATCTGACTCACTAATAGCAATGATTACATGTTTTTATAAAGCGCTTAAGCGCTACGTGCAAGATGGAGAACTCTCCACTGAAACGCTTAATTGCCATGGGCGCAATTCTGGTGTGAGGACGGGCTCTCGGTGCGGGTTTCGATTGCATGTCAGCAATGTGTGCAGAAGTTGCAAAAGTAGGTTCATAAAAACAAAAAAAATCACCGCTTTCATATTCAGTGGCTTCACAACAATATATCAAAAATTTCAATTTGCAATAAAGAATAAGTTTCAATCAAATTTGAGCCGAACTTTTGCCTAACACTCCCCTTTTCTGTGATAAAGCTTCCAGCCTCCATATGTCACGTGTACAAACTACTTGCCATTTTCACACCAGAATGGCGGATCATGTATCACGACCCCCGTACAAATTAACACACGCGAGATGGTCAGTTCTCCATCTTGCGCGTAGCGCTAAATAATCTTTGGTAATAGTAGGCCATACCCAAATTAAGTTTGTTGGAGAAAATATTTCTGTTGCGCATGTGTGAAAGTCTAACATCAACAATCTTTGCCAAGACTACACGGCTGGCACAATCAATTACCATCTTCCTAGCTGCTTGTTTTTACTGATTATTTTTATTTTATTTTCTGACCAAAACCCAGACGATCACGATCAGCGTGACAGCCAATAGCCATCTTAGTGTGGCTCTGCTCCACACAAGATGGCGGCCGTGGCCGGCCGTGTGTGTGTGGCACACGGTCACGCGATTAAAAAAAAAGATGCCAGCTGCGTCAACGTGTTCGTCTGATTTTCCGTTGTCCCACAATTAAAAAGGGAGTTCAGTGCCCCAGCTACTAGGTCTAGTACACAAATACCTTGGAATGTGAATTTAGGAAGTGCTTATTACACAAAAATATAGAAACAAAATAATTGTGTCCTCTGATATGTACAGTTATTTAAGAAGTTCACATTTTTCCTTTTCAGGTTGAAGAAATAAACCACAAAAAGAAAAAGAAGAAAAAGCAAAATCAGACAAATTCTAAATATGTAGAAGCTGAGATTAAAACTGAACCAGTGGAGGAAGGCATTGAAGATTTGTTGATTTCAAGCACAACACAAGAACGAGGAAAATTCAAGACATTTGAGAAGAAAGTCAAGTCCAGGAATCTGAAAACAGGATGCAGCAAAGTTTTCTCCAAGCATGCCAATGAAGAGTTGAACTGTGATTCCAGTTGCTCAACCCCACAGAATGATGATAATATTGTAGACGGGAAGCATATTCACAGAAAGAAAAAGAAGAAAAGGAAAGCTGATGCCCTTGATGGGATCCAGTCTTGGAAGGCATGTCCTGATAAAAAGGAACCACTTTCTGATGAGAAGAAGAAGGAGAAAAAACGAGAAAGACGGTCTGAGGAACCTCAAGAGGAGATTCTTGGAAGTGAAGAGAACAAGAAGTCTATAGTTTCATTTACATCTGGCATTGCAAAACAGAAGAAACGAAAACAGAAATATCATGACCATGTTCAAGATCTTGTGAATGATGGTCAAGGAAAATCAAAGCAGATTCCAAATGAAACACAAGATTTGCTGAATTCAACGACAGATCAGCTTCAAGGAGGATCAAGAAACAATAAAGAAATGACAAAGAATAGGAAACAGAATCTGACATCAAGTTGCTCAGAGGGTGTGAACATTAAAGTCTGTGATTCCAATGGCCTAGCGTCGCATCAAGATAACAGTCTGGAGATGAAGAGGAACATTTCCAGAAAGAAAAAGAAGACTAAAAGGAGACATGATGCTCTGGATGGAATCCAGTCTCAGGAGCCATGCCCTGAAAACAATGAGCAAGTTCCCAATGAGGATTGTTGTGTCAAAGAAATCACACGTACGTCTCCTTTGCTGCATATTGAACATCTTTCCCACAAGCTCAAGAAGAAGAAGAAAAAGAAGAAGAAAGGAGTAAGACTTTCTGAGGAAACCCAAGAGGAGATAATTGTAAGAGGGAATATGTCTACAGTTTCACTTACAACTGACAGTGTAAAACACAAGAAGAGAAAACAAAAACATGGTGACCATGATCGGGTGAGTGACAGTGAAGAAAAATCAAAGCAAGTGCCAAATGAAGAACAGTATCTGTGGAACTCTAGGTTGGATGACCTTCAAGGAGGATCAAGGAAAAACAAAGAGATGATGAATATCAGCAACAAGAATCTGCAATCTGAATGCTCAGAGGATGTCATCGGTAAAGTCTGTGATTCCAATGATTTAGGGTTGCAGCATGTTAACAGCCAAGATGTGGGGAGGAACATTTGCAGAAAGAAAAAGAAGACTAAAAGGAGACATGATGCTCTGGATGGAATCAGGTCTCAGGAGCCATGCCCTGAAAGCAACATACTTCATGCAGATCCCATTAAGGATTGTATTGTTGGAAGGAGCTCTATCTTGGTACAGACTGAAAATCTTCTCCACGAACCCAAGAAGAAAAAGAAAAAGGTGAAACGAGAGGAACCTCTAGAGGAGAACAGGTGTACAGTTTCACTGTCAATTGACAAGAAAAGAGAACTGAATTGTAATGGTCATTTTCAAGATCTGTTGAATGGTGACGATCAAGGTAGAACCAAATCCAAACGTATACGACATGAAGAGGAAGAGCTACGAGAAGAATCAAGGAAACAGAAACGGAGGAAGAAAACCAAAGAAGTGTTTGAATCCAGTAGCATAAGGTCAAAGCATGATGACAGTATGGAAGATGTGGAGCACATTCGAACAAAGAAAAAGAAGAAGAAGAAAATAAGACATGGTGGCCATGATGGGATCCAGTCTCAGGAGACATACTCTGTAGAAAATGAAGTACATGAAGGTAGTGCTTCTTCCTCATCACATACTGAGAGTCAAGCTTTCAAGATCAAGAAGGAAAAGAAAAACATGGATGAATCATCTCCAGGGGAGATGTTAGCATGCGAGATTGGTTTGGAGTGCCACAAGAAAAGACCAAAGAAAAAAGATCGTAGTAGCCAAGACTTGAGTGGTGATGATAATCATAATGATGGTCATACCTTCCAAACTACCTTGGAAATGACCTCTAATGAAAAGAGTCACAGCAAGAAGAGAAGGAAGGACAAAGATAGCAAGCTTGAAGTTTGGAATCATGAGTCATCATCGGAGGATGAGCTGGATGATCCTAATGCTGCATGTGATGATAATGCTGAGACTTCACACTTGCATAAGGGAAGCAGGAATGTTATACTAGGATGGAAACAGTCAGAACCTGTTGATAATAGCTGGATGGATGACTTGCCAACTGTTTTTGATGATGAAGAGACTTGGGGGGAGGGTCTCCCTATTGACATCACCCAGGGTACATGGGAAAATGTGGTTGTAAAAGAAGGTGAGATTACGGTATACATCATCATTTTGGTTTCATGGCTAAGATTTGTTGGTGTTTATTTTGGGTAAACACAGGATATGCATGTATGAATATTGAGTGATTTGTACAGTATAACATTCTATGGTGTAGAAGCATTAGACGCCCTTCTGTTTTTGAAAAGGTGACATATAGACTTGTTTGGAGTCACAACTGACAAAACACTGTAAACACTACATGCATGTATTTGCTGTTTTTAACACTACATATACATACACGTATACATGTTAATTGTCATAAACATGATGGAAACTTGAGTGATTTGTGTCATCTATTTACAATTTTTGAATTCTATTTTGTAGGTGTGGTTATGAGAAAAGGACGGTGGGATGGAATTGAAGACAATATTCTCAGGGAAAATGTCATTAACTTCTGCAAAGTAAGTATTTGTTCATTTCAGATTCATTAAGACTTATTTGATACAAGAGAATTGAATCTAGCTCTGGAACTACTTGAATTATTTATGAATCTAGTGACCTGAGCGTGAATCAGTCTTTAAATGGTTTCCATTATTGCCAAGTCAGTATATGGCCCCAAGATGTATTAGGTTTTGGAGCTGCTTCTAAATTTGACTGCAAGTTCTGTTTATGGATTTGTCAATTTTGTGCTCTCTTTGAATATTCTGGAAATATGGTTTGCGAATTGTTTTGATAACAATATTTTTGCAGTTGTATTGCAGCCGTAATGTATATTAATTCCAAATGCAAACTATGTACACATGTAGGCCTAAGGTTTACTGAAGATTTTGTTTTACTCTATACATGTACAAGAGTTTTTACCCCTCACTAGTCACTATCTTACCATTTTGATTGAGTAGGCCTACATCAAATGCAATAGTAAAGTCAATTGTGGTATTGAGCAGATCTTTTTTAAGTACTACACTCTACAATTCAGCCCTTCAACCCTGAAGTCATACACTTACAGTATATGCATGCAAACCTCTAATGTCTGTCATAGAAGATTCATGATTCCACAATATTTGTACAGTGTACATTCATTGCTTAGATGTCTATTACAACAAGTTGATAATATGATGTGTATGAATGCATATACATTGTACATGTACACTGTACTCCATAATTCCTATTTGAAGTCAAATAAGTTGAAATATTGCTATTCTGGGCTGAGCCTTTGAGATTTTGTCCAGTGCAAACAACAGGTTGAAGCAACACCATAACATAGAAAATCCTTCCTTTTCCTATATTTCCTTTTCCCATCATTAACAAAGTATCAATTTGTTTGAACAGAAGCAGTACCATGCTTTATTGCTGTTCAGTCTACTGTTTGTTGCAAATGATGATGGATTAATTGTATTTGTTTATTTTCTGCAGAGATATGGAGTGATGGTCCCTAAAATGATAATAATGCCATTCCTGTATGGATTTCCAGATCCTCTTATGAGGTTCTCACGTGCATCAAAGTTTAAATTCAGAATATGTAAGTTCAGGGAGTTGTAAAACATATAAACTGATGTACATGTACATGTAATGATACATCACTGTGACCTGCACAGATTATTGGGGAAATGTATTTATAGTCTAAGAAGCTTGAGGGTAAAGTTGTGAAAGTTGTAAAGTCAGTGCACTGTGAATGAGACAAGCTGCTATTATTGTTGTCACTGTGGTCAGTCCTGGACATTAGCAACATGATTACCAGACTGTACATTATAACAGCTATAGGTAATGGACTTGTAAGGGATAACATAATCTTATAATGTCACATTTCCTGCAAGCCAGTTTGTCCTCTATATACTACTGTGAAGGATGAATCTTGAATTGACACTTTAAAATCTGGCATCTTTACATTTACCTGTACTCAAGAAAAGTCAACTGCAGATGTATCTTTGCACAAAGGTAGCACTTCAAATACAGTACAATGCAACCAAGGCCTCTGCAATATCCAAACACATTATGTTCAATATCTCAGTAACTACATTGTACACACACCAATCTGGTACCAAATGGCAAAGGTTATTACAAGGGTTCTGTCTAGATCAACTATGGGCATTTACAAAACAGAGGCTCAGGCTCCGTCTCAGGCTCCGTCTCTGTTTCATGATCCATTCTACAATAATGGGTACCAAACTACATGTAGAGGCTTTTGGCTGTGGTTCGGGGGAATATTCTCTGGTTTGGAATGGGAAACAGAGTTTCAGCTTTAATGAAACACCACAACTCAGAGCTGGAGCCTGAGCCTCTGTTTGGTAAATGCCCTTTAAAGGAATCATGGATGCTGTTAACTCACTGCTAACCCATTGCATCATGTGCACATTTTTTCTCTGTGTGTGTTACTGTAGGTAAGGGACTGAGGCGATTGCCATACAGTGTATATGTCAGAAGCAGGAAAATCTTTGATGAGCGAAATTATAGAGGAGGGTGAGTTGATGGAAATACAATAAAATGTGTTTGTCATTGCCATGTAAACAATAAATGTTTGTTTTTCAGTAAGTTTGAACCAGGGTTCATTGCAAGCTTGTAAAGAATCTATAATAAATTGCCATTTGATTTTAATCAGGTGGCATTTGTGACATGAAAGATCCTTATAATGGCCTTGGAATAACAACTTATTGGACGTAAGAAACTGAGATTCCATCCTAATGAAACCTTGTAGATAGAAGCTTTATGGCAGTTTGCATTGATTATGGACCAGGCCTCCTTTAAAGGTACATGTAGTATCATACTTTGGTAGCATACCAAAACAGAAATCATCACAGATATACCCATAGCTTACAGTGTATAAAGATGGTGCTAGTAGGAACATATCGTTAAAATCATTCTGTTTGAAATGCTGTATTTATCCAGAAAAGAGTAAAACCAAATGTCAAAAACAATTTTGATCTTTTAAATGTAAAAAACAGCGGTGAAAAGACTTAAACAAAAATACTGTGGCCGTTTTTCACTGTTTTCCCCAAAAGTGGGCAACGAATGGGACTGAATATTTCACATTGACTGTTACTGTATACATGTATCTTCCTTGATATTTTTGCCCTTGAATCTGTATTTCTTTGACAAAAACCAAAGTATGATATTACCTTGTCTGACTTATTTGCACCTTAAAATTTTTACTTAAATGACAAGCTACACATGAAGGTTGTGATACTTGAAGTGGCCCAATGACATGTAAGGTTATGATGCAATCACATTATAAATTGTCATGTACATGTACCATTGCATGAGGTATATTTTATTTCAGGTTCACAAAGGAAGAGGAGGAAAAGGTCCATTATTATCTGAAGCTCTACGGGAAAAAGTGGTCTAAGATTGGAAGGGAGGTCAATCGCTCAGGTCAATCAGTACTGGACAGGTATCGAGGAATAAAGATAGGGAAAGGTGAGCTTGCGTCTGTATCTGTCATCTTGAAACTAGTAATGACCTTACAGGCCTTGAATTTGGTTCTGAAAGGGGCAAGGCCACTTTTCTATCGCAAGGGGCACTTCCATTGGAAAATCATAATGTCTATGGAAATATTGGAAGGGGCACTAAGGCCAAGAACCAGGGCAACAAAGCCATGGCCTCTGTGGCCTCCGTTAAATTCAAGGCTTGACCTTAACTGTTCCTTTGACCTGGAGTTTGCTCTTGATGTGCACGCATTTTCCCTTTGTTTGCTTTTGTGAGTGTCCAGTTTTCCTCTCTCATTTTGTTTCCGCTAAGATTTTATTTCTGTCTTTAAGGCTGCGTTCGAGCGAGCTACTCGTGTTAACACGAGTATACCCCTGAGCGCTCGAACGGCCGGAGTACGACACTCGGGTCAGCGAGAGTATACTCTCCAGCGTTGGGGAGTATACTCCTGCACCGGAGAGTATTGCGCGCGCATCACACTCGTGTTACCGGGAGTAACCGCTCGAACGCAGCCTATAGGTACAGGATTGGTAACATACCCAAACAGAAGTGTTCACAGATTTACGTATAACTTTCAGGATATGAAGATGGTGCTGGTAGAAACATACAGTTAAAACATTTCCGCCTGAAATGGTATATTTATTCAGAAATTAGTCAAACAAATACCGAAAACAGTTTTGATCTTGGGGTTAAGATCAAAACCATTTTTTATATTTTATAAGAAAAATTGAGTTGAGTTTTCGCTATTTTCTCGGGACTCAGATGTCGGATTGGGCTCAAATTTTTGCAGGCTTATTATTTCATGTACATGCTAGATCAGACAAAGTGTGAGTGCTGTTCTGTGACCTTTACCAATCATGTATTAAACCTTTTAAGTTGAATTATTCACAGTTGAAATCCTTTGAAACCTGTCATATTGTAATTTCTATTAGCAAGTGGCAAATGGTCAGATGAAGAAGTTCAGCAGCTTACGAAAGCAATAATGGTCGTCACAGGGAAGAAAGAAGGAGAAGATATAAATACGCTGGTTGGTATTCCCTGGCGAGAGGTTCACAAGATGGTTCCAACACGCACCATCTATCAATGCCATGAAAAATGGTAAGTATTGCCAACACTTTCATATCTGAAGTATTTGTGAGTCCACAGACTGGAGTCATATACATGTATACTGTCTTGTTAACCCACAAATCTCTCCATCTGTTTTCATCTTTACTTTTCCCCCTTTTCTTTTGTGTTGTAGGTGTAAAGTTTTAAGCTGGCAGGTTGGGAACAGAGATATCCACAGGTGGAATGTTGCAGATTCTGTCTTGCTGATTGAAAGGTAATTCTCTAATACTAACATTTTAATTTTTGCGTGAAGGCATTGTCTGTTGTTTTCCTTGTAGAAATCAAGATTGTATTTGTTTTATTTAGATGTACACTTTTAAGGTTTCCTATAAGAAGGAGAGAAAACGTAGTATGAAAGAGCACACATAGCCAGTTTAAGTGGCTTGGAAATTTGTGATTTTTTAATTAGATTTTAATTAGGAATTTATAGTAGTCTAGTGATATAAGTCTTGGTGGTTTGCAACTGAAGACCAATGTGACTCTGAACGTCCTGTTGAATGTACCTTGTAGTGTCAATCACAATGAAGGTGTTTCATCCAGTTGATAGAATGATTCCATTTAGGCTTATCTTTCTCTGAGAATTATCAGCACTGCATGATCTGTGTTCTGTGAAAAAGAAGTACAGTGTACTGCAATTAATCATTGTTATTAAGATTGAATTGGTAATAACAACAAAGATAATTGACTATTACTACATGTATTAGGGATGCCACTAACATAGGGCTTGGTTGCTCAGTTGGTAAGTGCGGCGGTACGGTATTCCAGAGGTTGCTGGTTAAAATCCTGCTCCAGTCAATTTTTCTTCTATGACTTAAGAAATTACCTAGTCAGTTTCCCTTGTGGTTATTTGATGTTAATAACAATGATTCATTGTGGTAAGTCTCTGTCATATTGAATTGAAATGAACTTGCTGATCCTAGCTACCTTGACGGTTTAGTGGACATGTGTAACATCTGCACTAGTATCATGACGCAGGAGGTACTGGGTTCAAATCTCACCTGAGTCAGCACATGAGTTTTTCATGTATGCTCAAACAGCACTGAGTATACAGTTCTTACACGTCAGTGAAGGGTAAAGTCATTTATTAGTACTTTTTTGCAATTCTGGATAATAATCAAATTCTTACATGGGCACTGCCAACATAAGATATGGATAGCTCAGTTGGTAGAGCACCATGGCAAATTGGCAAATTGTTCTTGTTTGCTCTTACAAATTAAATGACAACAAATTTCACTCTACCTATAGCTGGTTGTAGTGTATTTGTTAATGATATCCGATTATTATTGAAGAACTAATCAGAAATTGATCAAATTACTCTGGAATACTCTTCATATACCTTCCCAAAATAAAGAGCATTTTGAGTCGTTTCATTTGTGTATGTTTATTTGTTGCAGAATGTATGTACTGAAGGTAAATGATGAGTCTGACATAGATTGGGAAGAGCTACATAAGGATTTCTCAGCCAGGTAAGAAATATCTCACCACATATTGCCATTTAAGAATAATAAAGGAATAGTAAATATTCTGTGGATTCAGGAGAGTCTAAGGTTTTCATCTTTTCTATATACAGATTTTGGTCACCATGGGTGGGTTGCAATTAGCTGTCTTAAAGCTGTCTATATGTATATGCCTTAGCTGGTCTTAAAGGACTTGAATCTAGTTGGTCTATAAGTTAGATCATTGCAGTGGAGCAGTCTTACTGCTTAGCCAGTCTTAAAAGAGTTAACCTGCTTGGAGGAGGCTTAAAACTGTCTTTGTTTGGAATTTCCCTTTCTTGATTGCATGTTGTAATTTTTGTAACCAAAATGAAATTGAAAATTATTACTAATTACTAATTATTATTACTAATAGTTTTCCGTTTTTATTTTCCATTGCGATTCAAGCCATCCAGCAACATTATGTGCACACGTTGTTCATACTGTACAAAGTGTACAGTACATGCTATTTACATGTACATCACACAGAGTAGAAATTTGTTTATTAACCGTTGGTGAATGATTTACTCCACAAGGAGCTATGACAGACTGGCTGATTGCAACTTTATAGTCTTACTCTAAGAGAAAAAGTCAGCTTTAGTCTGCAATAGCCACCGGCGCACCCAGGATTTTGTCTAGGGGGGGGGGGGGGGGGGGGCTCAAAGAACATTTTTCTCCCACAAAACATTTTGTGACTCCCCCTCCCCCTTCCTCCTCCTCCTCTCCCTTTCCCTCTCCCCCATTTTTTTTTTTTTTTTTTTTTCTTTTTCAGGGACCCTCTTGGGGGGGGGGGGGGGGGGGGGGGGGCTCAAGCCCCCCCGAGGCCTCCCCCCCACCCCTGGGTGCGCCACTGGCAATAGCCCACTATTTAAGACCATTTTTATTGCAATCCGCCCTCAGAAATAAATAGCCTCATTGAATTGTACAACTGTATGACTTTCAAATAGTTTAATTTATTCATTTCATGGAGGTGATAATTGAATGCATAGTCTAGCACAATTTTCTTTTGCCAAAAAAGAACAACTGAGGTTAACAGTATAATGTATTGTTTCTGGAATCAATTCCTTTGACCTTGGTACAGATTGCACCATATCATTCTTTGCCCTTTTTGGTGATCAGTGATCAGTTGGACTGCATGTGGAACTACAGATGTTTTGACCTTAAACAGATTGAAACAATGAAACGGGACAAAATGTGGAATGCATTTTAGGGCCTATTTTAATTTTGTTTTAGTAAAACAATTCTTTGAACTTATTTAGATGAGAAATTGAGCTGCACTAAGTGCATAATCTCATATGGAAGTACAGTGTACATAACTTGTAAAAGTTGTTTTCATATTTCAATGCCATGGATGCAACCATGGAACCTCATACCTGATTACTAGACTTGTTGTTATGGACGTCTGGCATCTTGAATGTTTAGTGGATATTACATGTACAAGAGCTAAAATGTAGCAAGCATCTGGGAGTACTGCGTATATTATACATTTGGACTGATGATAAGCATTGATGTACATTAACATGATGTTACCACACAGGCAATCAATATAGGAATGCTATTCAGTATTGGCAAGTGTTGTCAATAGGGCTCCACACTCGTGACATCACATTCAGATGTTCGGACAGACAAGTCAAACGTCAAAAACCCAACTCAGCAGTTGATATAAAGGGCATATCCTATACATTTTAAATAGCTCGAGCACTGAGCCCCACTGACAAGTGATAAAGTATCATGAACAGGGCTTTCTAATTCTTGATGTGTGGTCAACAGTGTTTGGCTTAGCGTAGTCTAGTTGACCATCTTGAACCAACCCTGCACAGTGCAGTGTGTGGTCAATACTGGTCATGTCTGGTAACCAATATACATGTACATGTACTTTACTTTGTGTACAAACTGACAAGGAACCATTGGCAAATACACATTGATGAGCTGTTTTGCTAGTTAGTTGCTTATACTGATGTGGTCTTCTTTTCAGATGGGGAGGTTATTCTGTCAAAAATCTTTATTTATTGGTTACAGAAGTCCATCTCCTATGAAGCTGCATACCTCCTGGCGTTCTCTGAAGCAAATGCATATTGCAAACTACAACTTCCTGCCATTCGAGGGTGAGTACCTGTGCACTCAACAATCATTTATTAGTATTTTTATTACATAAAACCCAGACTGCAATGTTTTTTAGACGGTGCTATCTAACATTACCGGTATAGATTCTCTGAAACAGCACATTGCAGTATTTGTCAGTGTTGGAGTAGAGTCCTCAGATCTGAGTACATTTAAGGTCGAGTACAGGGCCGAGTCTGAGTACCAAAGTCCAAGACCATGTCCGAGTACAGTACCAACGCACAGTGCAAAAAGATGTATAAAACATTAAAAAAAAAAAAATTAAATATAGGGTCATTCCGTGTCAATTCAACACGCTTTGGAACCCGACCGACACGGATTTCAATGAAATTTGGTATGCTTATTGGCCTCCATGAGAAACCCCCAGAACCGAAATTTGATGTAATTTGGTCCATTACTTTTTCAGATACGGGTTAACGAACTTTTGACCAATTAGCACGATCTGTCGCATTCAAACAGCCATATCTCCAGAAGTAAAGAACCTACAGAAATAAATTTTACATCATTCTAAAGCTCTCATAATGGCCTACATTTTGTGAAATAAAACCAAAATGTTTTCATATACGACAAAAAAAGTACGTTAACATTTGACCTTTGACCTTGATTTTTAAAAATGTGTAGTTTTCAAAATGCGTAATTTCTTTTAGAATTTTATCTTGGCATGAAAGGAACATCTCCAGAAAAATTTGGAGTGGGCACTCATATACTTTTGGAGTTATTCTAATTTAAACATTGGATGTCGAAGATAAAACCTGTTAATATGCATTAACATGTGCATTATATATACGTATGTGCACGTAATTCATGTATTGTAAATGTGCAAAAATATGAAGTATTTTGGCCTTTCTAGTCATTTTTAAGTAAGCATAACTACAAAACTGTACAAAACCCCATCCTTAAAGGGACCACGATATAGGATTTAAATTGCATTATTCCTGCTTAAAACAATAAAGTACTATATCTACAATGATTTTGTTGTGTCTCGAGCTAATTATATGCTGGATTAAATATGAGAAAAAAAATGTTGAAAATGTTTGTCCAAGCTACTCCGCCCCTTGAGTGGGACCCTCATTAACATAAATCTTGAGCTGGAAGCTGCAGCCGCGCGCGCGAGAGCCGGCGCCCCATTCACCGGCCGGTCACATTGTATGCATGCATGTCCACGAAGCCTAAAATCGTTCATCAAAAATACTTTTCGAGAAAAAAGGCTTCAAAGATTTTACACACACCGCGTGTCGTAGTGCTGACTGACGGTTTTACGTTGGTCTGTGTGCGAGACGAATCACAATAGCAGCTTGCCGGGGGTCTGTGACCGCTCCATGGACCGTGCAAGTTAAGATGTTTTCTAGACCTTCGATAAATTTCCGTTCCTCGATCTGCGTCACGAACAGCGCCCTCAATTTGAGTCGCGGCAAATTCCCAAAAGGGGGAGGCAATTTTTGGGCGGCAAAAAATCAAATGAAAAGTTCACTTGCACCAGTTTGGCTTTTAATTCACATTTAATATATGTAAATGAATTTATTTATGAAATAAAATGCGATACGCCCAGTTCACGCAGCTAGTTTCCTTTAATGTTTCACATATTGCTGCAATTTAAACACTAGGCCGTATATCGTCCGGGGGGGGGGGGGGGTGTCTACTGTACCTGACAGCCAGGCATGTTAACTTCTAACCTAGTCATCTACATTCCATTAGACTTTTTTTCAAATTTCATTTCTTTTGCAGACATCAAGTAAACGTATCTAGTTTCTGTAACAGTTTTCACAATTATTACTACATCCTGAGAGAGCATCACTAATGTATCTGTGTAACCTGAAGGAATATACAGCTTATAGCCAGTTACCGTTATTAGCTGGAAGGAAAAATTGCAAGTTTGCTTAAATACATGATTACACATGTATTAAATGTGATACACTCTCAGAATAGTAACAATTGTGGAAACTTTTCACAGAAACTAGACACATACAAGATGTCTGCAAAGGAAACGAAATCTGCAACAAAATGGTTGGAGATGACTAGGTTAGTTTATAACAGGCTTGGTTGGCAGGTACACTAGCCCCCCCCCCCCCCCTCCATATATTCACTGTAGGGCCTAGTGTTTAAATTGCAGCAATATGTGAAACATTAAGGATGGGGTTTTGTACAGTTTTGTAGTTATGCTTACTTGAAAATGGCTAGAAAGGCCAAAATACTTCATATTTTTGCACATGCATTACTATATGTGGATTACGTGCACATACATGTACGTACATGTACAATGCACATGTTAATGCATATTAACAGGTTTTATCCTCGACATCCAATGTTTAAATTATATGAGTGCCCACTCCAAATTTTTCTGGAGATGTTCCTTACATGCTAAGCTAAAATCACCAAAAAATTTTTTTAAAAATCAAGGTCAAAGGTCAAATTGTAATGTACTTTTTTGTCGTACATGAAAACATTTTGGTTTTATTTTACAAAATGAAGGGCATTATAAGAGCTTTAGAATGATGTGAAATTTATCTCTGTAGGTTCTTTACTACTGGAGATATGGCTGTTTGAATGCGACAGATTGTGCTAATTAGTCAAAAGTTTGTTAACCCGTATCTCAAAAAGTAATGGACCAAATTACATAAAATTTCGGTTCTGGGGGTTTTTCAGTCGGGTTCCAAAGTGTGTTGAATTGACACGGAATGACCCTATAATTTATCAGAAATCGGCATCATTATCAACCGTGAAATTGTAGCGAAAATGAAATTTGCACTAAATGGTTCAGTACTCCCAAAATTTGAGTACATGGAATCGAGTATGGGCCAATGACATTTATTTTCGAGTACTTTTTATCGAGTACGGGCCAAGTACATTTTATTTTTGAGTACTTTTTATCGAGTACGGGCCAAGTACATTTTATTTTCGAGTACTTTTTATCGAGTACGGGCCGAGTATTTGTTTGTAGTACTCCAACACCGGACTATTTGTGAGTTTGTATTGTGATGTGGTATCCACATCAGGTATCATTCAGGCATCTCCGGCTCTCCACTTGCTTTCTTGGTGATAATAAATACAAAACATGTGCAACATGTATAATGTAGTTAAGAAACCCATTGAACAGTGTGCATGTTGATCATATGTATCCCTAGTATAGTAATGCTATTTCATCACGAATCTTCTTCTCTTTGATTCCAGAAATCTTGGATGAGCTGTATCACATAGTTCGTCCATTACTGAAGAGAAAAATCAGATCTTCCATGGAATCTTGAAACCTTTTCACTGATGATAAAGAGAACTTTCCTGATGAGCAATAATTCTGATAATATGCCATTGGCCAATCCTAGCTTGGTATTCCTTGTGGAAGCTTGGATATCCATATATTCCGTTTAGATGAAACAATTGATGAAGAATTATTCAGCCACCCATTACAGCTATTAAAGATTGGAATTGCTATGTATACCATTCTTGACTGAATTTCTAGGGAGCCACTTTATACATAATATGGTGTATTATTCCATACTTTGTAAGATTGCAGATCAAATCAAGCTGATTTAACTTAAACTTCAATTTTTTGTCAGAATTAAAGGTTTTGAATGTGTTTTTTAAGAGGGTGCTTTTTGATTGTAAAATGGGAGCAATACGCCACTTCAAATTGCCTCTGTAATCATGCCCAATGTTCTTCCTATTGTACTTGGGGCATTTAATATAAGGCACTTTCACACACATCAAAAAAGTGTGACTACCGGTATTTGGGTCACAATTTGGAGCGTGACCCAAATAGTCACGCAGCTCACGCTTATTAGTGTGTGGACACAAATAATCACGATTTCAAAAAGCACTAATAGTGCGTCTTTTTGCAAATAGTCGCAATTATTTGCTGTGTTAACGGTGCACCAAAAAAACCCCAGTTTTTTATATCCCATCATACAAGGCGGGCTTGGAGTTTAGCACAGGATGCATGCCAACTTCACGCTTCATTGCGTAGGCGCACTTTGATAGAAATTGTACCTGTACGATGATTTGGGTCAAGCTTTTTTGCCAGTGAGGGCACAACAAAAAGCGCGACTATTTGGGTCGCGATTTTTGTGTGTGTACAACAATGAATCTTTGGTATGTTATCATTCAATTTAAATGATCCAGACTGGATAGAGACTGAATCTACAGCAGAAACTATTGCACTACATTCATGAGTAGCAATCTATACCCTCAATATTGATTGATATGGGTCTTTGTATGGGGCACATCAATAGCAGTGTCCTCTCCCAATGATATAACACATCAGTGTGGATTAACTTACGGTTTCAATCCATCTTCAGAAATGTATCCATATTTTCTCTAGACACAGAGATAACAAATTGATTTTGTTCTGTTTATGATATTGTATATATAAAGGTACCTTGATACTTTGGTTTTTGTCATAGAAATGAAGATTCATGGTCAAAAATATCAGGAAAGATACAGTAACAGTCATCTGTCCCATACAGTGCCTACTTTTTCATCATGATCTTCAAATCTATTCTCAGTCAGCTAGCAGATAAAGCACTGTGACTGTAATGTTAATAGTGCTTCCCTTCATTCACAGCGGGTACCAACTGCTGCTGGGCTGTTATTAGCTGTTTCGCATGCAGCGGAACAGCTTTTGTTTCTCTTATTTTTTTTTCTCTTTTTTTTTTTTTTTTCACTTTTTTCCCATAGACATAACACAGGGGTTTTCTACAAGTCACTTCTACCCTTGTGCCAATTCCGATCAACTTCATACTTGGCACATAGTTAGACCACCACCCCAGGTATGGCCTCGAAACTTTCCGTCATCGTGACGTCATCATGTGCACCATGACGTCATCGTAAAAGTGCAAATTTCAGGGCTCTTTATCTCCAGAACTGCAAGTCCAATGCAACTCAAACTTGGTATACAAGTATATGGGGACATGTTATACACACAAATTGCAGTCACGTGTTGATGACGTCATCGTGTGATTTTATACGAATTATTCAATTTTTGGACCTTTTCTTCATATCTCATGAACTACAAATCGTATTTTCGAAATTCTTTCTTCACAATTTTTGTTAGGCTATAGGCACATGCCACAAAATACGAAAAAGTTGTGACGTCATGATTACGTCATCAAAAAGCCGATTTTCTGATTCACATATAAGGGAATATCCGATGGTGATGAAACTTGGTGGGTAGGTAGGGAATGGTACTAGTATCCTAAATCTGAAGTGACGTCACGATGACGTCATCGGCTGATTTTTTATTGATTTTTGAATATTTAATTTTGCAATTTTTTCCAAGAAACACATATAAGCGTATATCCGATCGTAATGAAACTTGGTGGGTAGGTAGGAAATGGTACTAGTATCCTTAATGTGAAGTGACGTCACGATGACGTCATCAATTGAATTTTAATTGATTTGTTTTAATAATTAATTTTGCCATTTAGAGTCAAACATAACACAAAACACGGGCCTTGGAAATTCTTGGACCGCTGATATGGCTATCCATAGTAGTGGGCCAATTGTGTACTTGTAAACGTAGTACGACGAGCTAGAAAATCAGTCATTTTGCTGTTTCCACCGCCCATGCACAACCATACATACTTTGCGCGCTGGCCTATAGTAGACTCGGCCATTTCTATGTTTCTCACAGCCATGTGTATGTATCTGTATACGTGCATTGATGGACGAATGACGACGTTGCTCATAACGTTGTTTATGACAATTAAGACACTGATGATAGGCTATTTCTCTGTACTGGGCCAGTTGTATACATGCTTATTTTGTATATTTTATAAAGCAAACGCGAAACAGCTCAGTGTTTGTTACCAACAAACACATGTCTAGTTCTGTATTGGTTTCACCTAGTGCCAGATCTTAGCCTGCCTGTAGGCTGACACAGGAGGTCAAATTTCTGTTGTTTTCTAAAAATGAATATTTTTTTAGATGATTCACCAAAGTATGAAGCTACCTTTAATCATAGGGCCTTTACGAAACCTGGCTTGAGGCTAGGCTTGGTACTTATTTTGCTACCGCAATTTGAGGCCAACAAAACGAAACGAAGGGATTGGGCCACATGATGAAGCTGGGGGAAAGGCTCCAGCTTCGACATGTATCTCAAGCCCTTCATTTCATTTAGGACACAAAATGGCGGTAGCAAAATGAATCCTAAGCCTAGCCTCAAGCTTTATTTCGTAAAGGCCCTTAGTCCATGTAAATAAAGTCATGTACCAACCACTTTTTCAGTGGAGGTACGATTATTTTTTTAAATTTATATTCATATTTTGTAGCATTGTTTACAAGAAATCTCAATTTCTGGTTGCATTACATTTTATAATGATTGCCCTGTACATTATAAATACATTATTACTCTATTCAATATTTTATGTGACCATATAACCAGAAAATGGTAGATCAGTGTCACAAGTCCAAAATGCTGATATCATTTCCACAGAAATAAGATGGGCAAAATACTGTGGAATGACATGTACAACATTGGTAAAGGTGACTGAGCAGATTTGATTTGTCATACTCATCATCTGGAATAAAAGATCGCTGGAAGCAGTACTGAGAAAACAGTGAAAACACGTTGCAATTGTTACAACAAATTGTGTAGGAATAGCTGTCTTAGTTTTTATCCTTCCAAGATCAAAATTATTTTGGGGTTTGGTTTTGCTCTTTTTCTGGATACATTTCAGGCAAAACCTTTTCACAGTATGTTTCTGCATGTTACCATTACCGTCTTTATACCCGGTAAATGTACATCTGTGAACATTTCTGTTTTGGTTTGCTACCTTTAAATTCATGCTTTTAATTGTTATTTTTAAATGTATAAAAACCTGAATACAAAAATAAAACACATTGCATCCTAGAAATTAATGTTGAATGCAACTCATTTTAGTTTGACTTGATCATGTCATGTAGCATATTAATGGAAAAGTCTGTTCATTCATAACAACAAGCAGGGGCCGATTTCACTAACGTTTTGCGATCATTGCTAGGCCCAAATCCATTGCTAAACGGAAAATTCCTACACAAAGTAGCGATCAATTTTCCGTTTAGCGATGGATTTGGGCTTAGCGATGATCGCAAAGTGTTAGTGAAATCGGCCCCTGATGTAAATTGAATGTGTAAAATTTCCCATTGTGCTCAAATTGAAATATTACCAGCTTTAAACTGTATTCAATAAACAATATCATTGAATATTAATTCATGAAGAGTTATGACAGTTCTTTCTGACACTGTGTGTTAATTATTATCCTTAGGATTGTTATCCTTCTTTAATACATGTACATGTATAGGTTTCCCCGTACATTTTAAAACTTGTTTTCATTCAATTTCCACAGCGGTTAACTTCAATTTCCTCCCGGAGATTCATAACCTTGCATATCCCATGTTTAATTTCGTCTTTTTCGCCCATTTTGACCAACTAATTTAATTATTTCGTCGACCGCTGTTGCCGATCAAACAATAGACGAAGAGATTTCGTCACTTTGCAATCAAGTTCGTATAAATGTCATTTAAATTTGTCACATGATATTGTATGCCAACCTTGATTTTTTACGTTTGGAAATGAGAATTTACCAAGTATGATGTGCTTTATTATATTTCGAAAATAATGTTAGCCTATTTGAATGTGTATACATTCATTGCGGCAATTCTTTTTGCCGAAAAGAACTAGAATTTGCTTAGCAGATATAAGTAGACATACTTGAAATAAAGAAATGTATTCATATTTTGGCACATCTTTTTCGGAACACCATCATTCTCAAAAGCATCAATAATCATAGCTATGTTTGTCCTTGTTTGTCATTATGTTGTATGGCCCTCTGGCCCGGTTTCCATTTGCAGCAATTTGCCTTATACCTAACGAAGATTTCATTTTCTGATGTTCGGATGTGGTGTAATAAGCCATTTGCAAGATAAATCTGAATAGTATATGGTACACAGGCTTCTTTCATTGCATATAGAAACACCCCAGTTTGAATTTCCCAGACTAAAGACTCTGTTGCTATATCACATGATTCGGGGCAAGCCTTTATACAGTTACATAACAGACGTCTTGCACCAATGCGCTGTTCATAATGGATAAGAATGGCACAAAGGAACCAGTCCACTCCGATCCAGAGATGGGTATCGCTATGCAAAAGCTTACCCCGAATCCAGAGATGCCAAGTTCAAAAATCTTTCATGAGTGAGATTTTCATGACGCGGCGTCTCAGCGCGCGCACATGCGCGAAAGTGAGGGAGCAGAGCAACCAAGTGGGGGGAGGGGGTGTCCCGGAGAGATCCCCCCCTACCATGGTAGGGAGCTTTTTCAATTTTTAGCTCTTAATGGTGCGATCTGGTGCATACTTAAGTGACCTTTTTCTCTCTTTTTTTATTTTTTTTGAAAAACAAAAGGGAAACAATGCAAATAATGCTACTTTTTATTTTTTTTCCTTGTCGGGTCCCGATGCGTGAGAAATATGGGTGTCATGCGTGAGACCGTGAGACGGACCCTAAATGCGTGAGTCTCACGCACAATGCGTGAGACTTGGTAGCTCTGCGAATCACGTGATATAGCAACATAGTCTTTAGTCTGGGAAATTCAAACTGGGGTGTTTCTATGCAATGAAAGAAGCCTGCGTACCAGATACTATTCAGATTCAACTCGCAAATGGCTTATTAGGCCTACTTCTTTAAGACATTCTTATTTTTGTTGTTGTGCCACTCGTCAGGTATAATATAAGTAATTTTAATGATGAACGGCCGCAATTTTACCAACACTTCGTGGCTCGGTGGGATAAGCGTTGGGACCACCGCTCAGACTTCCGGCAGTCTGGGTTCGATCCCCGATCCTGACTCTCTGATCGAATGGAACATGGCATGTGCGGACCATAACATAGTCGTGGACCAAGACTAACCCTGGCACTGCGATGGTCCAGGGGCCGCCTTGTTTCTTTCTCATAGCTTTGTAGCGGTCAGGCTAGGGTGTCGTTCAGTGGGGAGGATAAGGAGTAGTCGGCTTGCCAGTAAGCCACATGGGTACTATATGGGAGCCGGTTAATTAAGCCGGGTGAAAGAATCCCGGTGAATCGCGTGCCCCTGATGGTCTGCTTAACTTTAATACATTGTGTAAATTATATGGCCTTAAAAGTTATAGTTCCAAACCTCAGCTCCGCCGCGCGCTGTCATCCGTATGCTGAAAAATAGGATGTGGCTTTTCATTGAAACAGAAACTCTGTTTTCCTGTTCAAAATTAAGTATCTACTTCCAAACCGTAGCCAAAAGCCTCTATTTTGATACCCGTTAATTAATGTCATTAAACAAAAAGTACCCATCCACTTCATGTCAATGTAGACCGACTTGAGGGCCTGATTTCATCCAAACAGCTCAAAGTGGAAAGTACAAACTCTGGTGACCGAGTTCCATCCATATTCTCTAGAAGACTTCCTATGTAAGGCCCAGCAAATGATTTTATTAAAAAAAGATTTTGATGGTATACAAAGTATTAGCTCCGCGGACTGATTTGGACCTATTTTTCTGGGGTGCACACCTTGGCCGTGTCCGAAATCTCTGGCTGCGGCTGCAAATAACGCACAAGTCTATGGAAGCACCGCAATATGCATATGGTTACTACTTCATTCATGTAAAACACCGCACAAAATGACGACATTCATTTTTTGATTCGAGTAAAACATCACATATCTCGACAGTTACTGTTCGATTGATTAAATCACCGCAATACGAGGGAACTTACTTTTGGATTCCTATAAAACACCGCAATACGAGGACACTTACTTTTGGATTCCTATAAAACACCGCAATACGAGGACACTTACTTTTGGATTCTTACAAAACACCGCAATACGAGGACACTTACTTTTGGATTCTTATAAATCACCGCAATTCGAGGACACTTACTTTTGGATTCTTATAAATCACCGCAATACGAGGAAAGTTACTTTTGGATTCTTATAAAACACCGCAATATGAGGACACTTACTTTTTGATTCTTATAAAACACCGCAATACGAGGCCACTTACTATTGGATTCTTGTAAAACACCGCAATATGAGGACACTTACTTTTGGATTCTTATAAAACACCGCAATATGAGGACACTTACTTTTGGATTCTTATAAAACACCGCAATATGAGGACACTTACTTTTTGATTCCTATAAAACACCGCAATACGAGGACACTTACTTTTGGATTCTTATAAAACACCGCAATACGAGGACACTTACTTTTGGATTCTTATAAATCACCGCAATACGAGGACACTTACTTTTGGATTCTTATAAATCACCGCAATACGAGGACACTTACTTTTGGATTCTTATAAAACACCGCAATATGAGGACACTTACTATTCTTGTAAAACACCGCAGTATGCGAAGAGTTACTATTTGATTCATGTAAAACACCGTAATAACAATGCTAAATAATGCTTTAAAAAAAGCCAACCATCAAAAGCTCCAAAGAAAACAAATAATAAGCAAAAGTTAAGCAGACCGTCAGGCGTTCAGTCTGAGCGGTGGTCCCAGTACCACGAAGTGTTGGTAAAATTGCAGCCGTTCATAAAATTACTTATACCTGACGAGTGGCACAACAACAAAAATAAGTATGTCTTAAAAAAGTATGTCGACGTTAGGGCGTGGGATTCTGAGTCGCGTGTACCGGGTTCGAGCCATGAGGCTCGAACCCGGTGCACGCGACTCAGAATCCCACGCTCTAACCACTTGGCCAGAACGAACATCTCGAAGAAAACAGTCAAATTGGAGTGAAGTGATTGTCAATGCCCTGCTCACCGAAAATCAATCGAGCATGTCCAGTACACTCTCAATGACAAAGTCTTTTGGGGTGCACCCCAGTTATAGAATAATTTCCCATAGGCTCCCATGCTAAAGGGCCATTTTCAAAAAAATATTAAAAATACTCGGAAGTTTCTCATACAATCAAGCTATACACCAAAAAGAAAAAAACAGATGAACGCGAGTGCAAACACCATAACGAGGGACTAAAAAGGGGGAAAGCAGAACACTGATAACATAGGCCTAACAAGGATGAATGTTATGCAAGGAGAAGGGAAAAGGACCAGGGGCCGATATTGCTGGCGCTTTGCGGTCGTCGCTGGGGCTCGGGTCCGCCGCTGGGCGGGGACCGTTCGCTGCTTTATGCTTTTGGGTGAGAGACTGGTCTACACCAGAGTGAAGGTATAAGCATCCTCTACCTTCTCAGCTGTCTTTCCTTTTTTTTCATGTTTCTTTATATTTACCTTTTCCCCTTCTTCCCCACCCCGTTTTCTAGGGACACCTTTTCGGAAATGTTTTTTCGTTTCCCGTTAGTTTAGGTAGGGTTAGAGGCGCCTGACTCCTGGAAAGATCGTCTTGGTCGACTGTCTGCCTCCAATAGGGGTGGAGACAGTTTTTAACTGTCTTAATACGGCTTGTTTAATCCTCGCAGTCCTTTTTGTACTATAAAGAGACCAGCGTATTTTCTTTTTAACCTGTCTTGTTTCAGTATAAGGGGCTGGTTCTTCCGTTTAAAGGTGCCTTGGCTTGCTCCTTCACTTCCTGTTCCCTAAGCCTCTTGTATCGACAACATTTGACCTTACCACTCTAAAGGGTACAGGTCAAAAACACGCTGCCGGTCGTGGCCGCCCGATAGGATCCCGAACTTGGTGGTAATGCATCAAGAGGCTGATCTATCAGCGGGTGTAAAATGCTGGGGTAGCTGTACTGCCATGGACATACATGGATGGCGGTCCGTGCATCTATTTCCAGTTGCTTTTTCCGAGGCCATCAGAGTGAAACTGCTGTTTTGGCAGTTGGGTTCGTTGTGTCTCTTGATGTCCTCCTTGGGTATCGAACAAGCTTTGAAGCTCAGCAAACTTGGCCCTTTTCCCTTTCTCTTACCCAATCAATTATGTCAGTACAATATAATGCAACACGAGATCAACCTGCATATAAAACCCCGCTTTCTAGGGCTAAAAAGTCAAAAGCCCTACATTTTTGTTTTGCCAATGTAAGAGGGGCAAGGGGAAATTTCACTGCGATTCAGTCTTTCCTTCAGCTAAATTCCCCAGACCTTCTTGCTTTATGTGAGTCTCGCCTAGACAGCAGTATTATGTCTACTTCATTGACTGTACCTGGTTATGTCATTCATAGACTTGACGCTCCTCCTTGTCATGGTCTTTGTGTTTTTGCAAAGGACACCCTCCCTCTTGGCCGTGAGATCACGATTGAGGATGTGACACAAGAATACATGTGTTTTCGCCTTGCACTTCTACATTCCACCTTATATCTTTACCTTCTCTACCGCTCTCCATCATCACAAAATAGTGCTATCTTTGGTGCGATATCCAACAGCATTGACTTGGCGCTTTCTCGTCATCCTACTGCAGAGATTATGGTTTTTGGTGATTTCAATGTTCACCACAAGGAATGGCTTGTCCACTCTCACAGCACAGATGCTTCCGGGGTTAGTGCTTTGTCTCAGGACCTTACTTAGATCATCTCAGCTCCGACGCGTATCCCTGATCGTGTGACTGATAACAGGTATCTTCTTGATCTGTTTCTGTTCTCAAATCCCAACGCTTGTACGTCCTCAATCTTAGCCCCAATAGGAAATTCTGATCATGCCAACATTGAGGTCCAGATTAGTTGTGCCCAACCAACGACTTCTTCACATCCATATCATCGGACTGTTTTCCAGTACGACAGTGCTGATTGGGATGGATTTCGTTCTTTCCTTGGTGATGTCCCTTGGAACTCAGTATTTTGCCTAAGTCCATCTGAGGCAGCTGATGAAGTGACCGATTAGATCCAGGTTGGAATGGATCTCTTTATACCTTCCCGTACCTTCCAAGTGCAACCACACTCCCAGCCATGGTTCACTCCTGCATGTGCTGCTGCTATCTGCCATCGAAACCATTATTTCCATCAATTTCATAGAGATGGATCAAGGGAGACCCTCCATCAATTTCGCCTTGCTAGAAACAACTGCAAGAAGGTATTGGAAAACGCCAAGCGTCATCATGCAGACTCTGTTCAGGAGTCCATCTCAACTCAACGTCTTGGCTCCAGAGATTTTTGGAGAATTGGAAACAGCGTCCTTAATAGAAGCAAGTCTACTATTCCTGTTCTCTTTAATGGGCCTGAAGTCCTCACCTCTCCTTCTGATAAAATCAACCTTTTTTGCTGATCGTTTTTGCAGCAAACTCCACATGACCTAGGCCGAAACCTGCCCGACTGTCCTCGTGTTGACAGCAGTTTATCCAGGAGTAACATCACACCTAAGGTGGTAGCTAAAGTCATCAATCATCTTGACACCTCAAAAGCCTCAGGACCTAACCGAATCCCTGCAATTGTACTGAAGATGTGTTCACCAGAACTTTCCTCTATCCTGTCCAAACTGTACAATATTTGCCTAACACATTCAGTGTTTCCATCTAATTGGAAGCTGGCCTCTGTTGCTCCTGTTTTCAAAGGCTCGGGTGAGAAGTCTGAACCCTCCGACTATTGGCCCATAAGCCTCCTTCCCATTATGAGTAAGGTTTTTGAAAGCCAGCAACTCATCGATTATCTTGAACTAAAAAACACGAGCTCCTGACAGATGTTCAGTATGACTTCCGTCATTCACGGTCAACAGCAGACATCATATCCCTGATAACAGAACACATCAATAGAGCTTTAGATCGACGTGGTGAAGCTTGGCTTGTTTCCCTTGACATATCAAAGGCCTTTGACAATGTTTGGCACAGAGGGCTCATCCATAAATTGAAGTCTTATGGCATCTCTGGCAAACAGTTAAATCTAATTTCTAGCTTTCTCATTGAACGTCAGTTCTCTGTGGTGCTCGAGGGCTATTCCTCCTCCATTCATCGTATTAATGCAGGTGTTCCTCAGGGCTCTGTTCTGGGCCCATCATTATTTCCCAACTCTCTGTCTCATCACAGTTTGCTGATGACTCAACATTGTATACTACTTACCCTGGTCCCCTGTCTGCTCCATCGTGTACACAGGCCAGTATTGTTCTCAACCAGGACCTTGAGAATGTCATTAACTGGGGTAACGATTGGCTTGTTACATTCAATCAAAAGAAGACTCATTTGTTGTCTTTGTCCAGATCCAGATCTCCTCACTTTTCTACCTTGGAGATGAATTCAATACCACTTCAGGAGCTTGCTGACATCCGGCTGCTAGGTCTTGATTTCACCTCTAACTTATCCTGGGATAAGTACATTCGTAGCATTGCCAAAAGGGCTTCGCAGCGTGTAGGCTGCTTGTATCGTGCCAGGCAATATCTTCCCCCAGCTGCTTTGCTCTATTTGTACAAATCCACAATACGTCCTGTCATGGAGTACTGCTGTCATATTTGGGCTGGTGCTCCAGCTTGCAGTCTGTCCCTGCTTGATAAAATTCAACGACGTATTTCAAATCTAGTTGGAGATGACTTGGCTTCAACTCTGGAACCCCTATCTCTCCGTCGCTCTGTAGCCTCTTTGAGCCTCTTTTACAGATACTTTTTTGGTAGGTGCTCCAATGGACTCTCACTGGTTGTTCCACCCAACCGTACCTTTGGTCGCACCACACGTTTCTCTGCCCAGTCACATTCTTACACTGTGGTGGTCCCCAAGTCAAATACTCGGGGATACTCATCCAGTTTCTTCCCGCGTACCGCTTTGCTGTGGAATTCACTCCCTGCATCCTGCTTCCCTTCCACTTACAATTTGTCCCAATTTATAATTAAGTGCAACATCAATAGTAACCATATGCATATTGCGGTGTTTCCATAGACTTGTGCGTAATTTGCAGCCGCAGCCAGAGATTTCGGACACGGCCAAGGTGTGGACCCCAGAAAAAAAGGTCCAAATCAGTCCGCGGAGCTCATTAATACTTTGTATACCATCAAAATCTTTTTTATAAAATTTGCTGGGCCTTACATAGGAAGTCTTGTAGAGAATATGGATGGAACTCGGTCACCAGAGTTTGTACTTTCCACTTTGAGCTGTTTGGATGAAATCAGGCCCTCAAGTCGGTCTACTTTGGCATGCACATGTAGTGGAGGGGTACTTTTTTTATGACATTAAACCTCGAAATATTCAGGGGGGGGGGGGGGGGGGTGATAATACACGCCATCTCCCACCTCAAATATTGGGGGATATACCCCCCCCCCCACCACCACCCCGATATCCACACCCATGCCCCCAGGTAATCGTTGTGGTAGTTGCTAGTATTCCTCCTTTATACTATGCTACAGTCCCTGGTTAATTTGGCTGCCCTCTCTTTTGCATAATAGTCTCTCATTATACCTGGGGCCAACCTCACCAACGCCCCGCGACCACCACCGAAGCCAAAACCCACCTCCAAACGGGTAAAATCGATGCATGAGGCAGCGACCGGTCCCCGCCCAGCGGCGGACCCGATCCCCAGCGACGACCGCAAAGCGCCAGCAATATCGGCCCCTGGTCTTTTTCCCTCCTCCTTGCTCAACATTCATCGTTAGGCCTATGTTATCAGTGTTCTGCTTTCCCCCTTTTTAGTCCCTCGTTAATCGTTATGGTATTTGCGTTTGCACTCGCGTTCATCTGTTTTTTTTTTTTTTTTTTTTTGGGTCTTTTTGGTGTATAGCTTGATTGTATGAGAAACTTCCGAGTATTTTTAATATTTTTTTTGAAAATGGCCCTTTAGCATGGGAGCCTATGGGAAATTATTCTATAACTGGGGTGCACCCCAAAAGACTTTGTCATTGAGAGTGTACTGGACATGCTCGATTGATTTTCGGTGAGCAGGGCATTGACAATCACTTCACTCCAATTTGACTGTTTTCTTCGAGATGTTCGTTCTGGCCAAGTGGTTAGAGCGTGGGATTCTGAGTCGCGTGCACCGGGTTCGAGCCTCATGGCTCGAACCCGGTACACGCGACTCAGAATCCCACGCCCTAACGTCGACATACTTTTTTAAGACATCCTTATTTTTGTTGTTGTGCCACTCGTCAGGTATAAGTAATTTTATGAACGGCC
This sequence comes from Astropecten irregularis, assembly GCA_963971285.1. NCBI lineage: Eukaryota > Metazoa > Echinodermata > Asteroidea > Paxillosida > Astropectinidae > Astropecten > Astropecten irregularis. Next base: position 8,283,175 of record OZ020260.1, on the reverse strand, counting down.
GCAATTTTACCAACACTTCGTGGTACTGGGACCACCGCTCAGACTGAACGCCTGACGGTCTGCTTAACTTTTGCTTATTAATTTTTTTCTTTGGAGCTTTTGAATGGTTGGCTTTTTTTAAATTTTTTTAGTAAAGTCCTCATATTGCGGTGTTTTATAAGAATCCAAAAGTAAGTGTCCTCATATTGCGGTGTTTTATAAGAATCCAAAAGTAAGTGTCCTCGTATTGCGGTGATTTATAAGAATCCAAAAGTAAGTGTCCTCGTATTGCGGTGATTTATAAGAATCCAAAAGTAAGTGTCCTCGTATTGCGGTGATTTATAAGAATCCAAAAGTAAGTGTCCTCGTATTGCGGTGATTTATAAGAATCCAAAAGTAAGTTTCCTCGTATTGCGGTGATTTATAAGAATCCAAAAGTAAGTGTCCTCCTATTGCGGTGATTTAATTAATCAAACAGTAACTGTCGAGATGGGGTGTATTACATGAATCAAATCAAGTCTTTTTTATAAAATAATTTGCTGGGCCTACATAAGAAGTCTTGTAGAGAATGTGGATGGAACTCGGTCACCAGAGTTTGTACTTTCCACTTTGAGCGGTTTGGATGAAATCAGGTCCTCAAGTCGGTCTACTTTGGCATAGTGAAGGGGTACTTTTTTTTTTTAAATGACATTAATTAACGGGTATCAAAATAGAGGCTTTTGGCTACGGTTTGGAAGTAGATACTCAATTTTGAACAGGAAAACAGAATTTCTGTTTCAATGACGGAAAAGCCACAACCTATTTTTTTCAGCATAGGATGACAGCGGCGGAGCCGAGGTTTGGAACTCGGGCCATATTAGGCCTAAGTTAAATGTTTCTTTGAAAAGTGAACAAAGAAAAATTTACTGTATGGTATTCAGGAAGTCGCCGGTTCGAATCCCGCTCCAGTAAATGTTGCTTTGTTCACTTTACTCAGTCAGTTTCCCTCGTGGTTATTTTGACGCTTGTTGCTATGCTAGTGCTAGCTCGCGGAATCATAATCGTTCAATTTATTGTCAATAGAGGGCGCTTCAGTGAAATGGCCGCCTCCATGAAAGAAAACACGCCTTGCTAATTGCACAATTTATTTGTAGGATCTGAGTGGATTTTCGCCATGGCTGAAGACGATTCCGGGCTTTCGCTCAATTTGTTTTATCCAGAAAAGAAAAATGAGGTATGTTGGGTCTAATACAGTGTAAGGAGGTTTTCTCAAGGTAGTCAAACAAGCTCTGTACCCTGCCGAGTGTCCACATTGCGTTATGCAGTAGGGCCTATAAGCCTTATCGCAAATACCGCCTGGTTGATTTTGGACAATAGTTGAAAGGCACTGTGGGAAGGGAAAAGGTACAAAATATGCCCCTTTTTCCTTCCCATGGTGCCTTTCCACCATTGTCCAAAATCAACCAGGCGGTATTTGCGATAAGGCTTATAGGCCGTTTACTTGGGGGATTGTGATAAGAAGGGATCCCCAAAGTCCAAACACATCAGCCCTTAAATAGCTTCTAGTTCTACTCCTCACAAATGATACTTTTGACTTTCAGCAAATGTTCCTGGGTCCTTGCCCAGACTCAACAGATCTTCAAAATGTCAGAAGGCCATTTCCCATGTCACTTGACCAATCTTGGGGGTGGAAACCAGACTATTCTCATCTGCAGCCGTCCGTGCGGTCGTGAAATGTTCCATCTTCGTTACCATTTTTACCCCATCATTTAAATTTCCCTTAAAAATCAAAGCCCTGCCCACTTTCCACAAAATTAACCTTGCTAATAATGAGGACATCACCAAGGTATATTTAGGTAGGCCTATGCAACTTTCCAAAAAGTAGTTTGCCTGTCCTTTATAGTTTTGGGACCTGTCTTATCACAATCCCCCAGTTTACAGCTAAATACTAGGAGTCCACTGGGAAAGAATTCCACTGATGACCATTTGTGCACAACTCTATGGAACCAACAGAGGGCGTTTTGAGCAAAATGGCTGTCGCTGTATTGGAAGTGTACAATTTGTAGGTAAAAACCCTGTAAAACTCACTTTTCAGATATGCTATCCAAGTTTTCCACACCTGAGTTTACTCTTGGAGGATATAATCCTTTTTCCGTAATGGTTATCAGTGGAATTCTTTCCTTCCACTGGGCCGCGCTGGCGCCAGTTTGTTCTAGTTCGCGCCAAAGATTATGTGATTGGCCCGTAGTGGCTCACTGTGGGGCCAAATTAATATCCGCTCGGAATGTGTGTCGCCAAGTGGAATAAACTGGGTGTCATATGGCGTGCGCCAAATGCCATCTGGCTTGCTTCAAAATGTTGCGTGAGTTTGTGCCAGTTCGCGCCATTCACAGCCATTTGATTCCAAATTTCGGGGTTCCTGAAGTTTAGTACACTCAGGTTAGCTGGTACCCAGCTTCTACTCACCTAAATTCTAGGTGAGTAGAATCTGGGTACCAGCTAACCTGAGTGTACTAAACCTAACCTGAGTGTACTAAACTTCAGAAACCCCCAAATTTCACCCTGTTGGCACCATTTGTGCCGATAGACAGCTACTTTGCGCCACTTGGTGATTAGTTTGTGCCAAAGGTCGCCCAATTGGTTTAACTTGACATCATTTTGCGCTACTCAGTTGTCGACTATATAAATATCGGCCATCGGCTAGTCGGCTACCTGGTTCAGACGCCCCTCAGCTGCTGTTTGAACAACATCTCTACTAAATATTTACAATTTTGATATGTCCGAGGCTTTTGATAATGTTGCAGTGATGATGTACATGTAATTGCGATGATCGTAACCCTAGGTCTGACATGGGGACTGGGACTTTAGGGTTATGAGAAAACATATTCAAAAACTTTGGGAAAATGTTTTTGATGAACTTGTGATATACATTTCCCCATAATTGTCCACTTTCCAAAATCTAAACACATGATCAAATACATTTTCCCAAAGTTTTTGAATACATGTATGATTTCTCGTAACCCTAAGGTCCCAGTCCCCATATCAGACCTAGGGTTACGATCATCACAACCAAGTGATGATGCTGCTCCATCAGAAGATGATAAGAGATGCTGAGGTGGCCACTGCCTATCAACTTATGGTGGCCCAAAATCTCATTGGCGCAACTCGGCGCGCGCCATTACATTCCAGTGGTTTCCAATAGGCGGATTGTTTGCACAATTTGGTGCCACTTGGTGGACACTTCACGCTGATTGCTCGATGCAAGTGGCGCGACGAAAATTTCAAACATTTTGAAATTTTCTTGCCACCAAATTCAATTTTGGCGCCGTTACAGGCCACCACGAGCCAGTTGGGAGGCAGTTTGAGCCACTGCACGCCACAAGGCACCTTATTTGCCCCACTAGGCACCACAGCAAATTGCATTGGCGCGAACTGGCACCAACTGGCACCGGCCCAGTGGACTCCTAGCATTAGTTAAAGCTGGGCCCAATGATTTCTAAAAATAAGATGTTCACCTAAAATTGTGTTCACCTACATGTACATGTAGCTCCAATTAAGGTTAACATATATATCACTAACCCTCACTATGTTTCTTGATGTGAATTTGAAACCACTTTTTACCGTTCCGCATTCACCAAGAATAAGCAATTTTCTCTCGAATTTGCCAGTTTTTTGTTCTTGAATATTCATGTTTTCCTCAAGTTGATGACGTAGAAGAAGGGATTCGCTTCCCTTATGAATATTTATAGCATTTTAAATAGTGGATTTGACTAGATCCAACAAGGTCCAAGGATCCAACATACTTTTACCAACTGCCACTGCATGTACATTGGTACTCTGAGTATGATTACAGGTCAACTCGCCCGCTTGCCAAATCGCAAGGAGGCGAGTTGGTAAAGGGTGAGTTGATAAGAGGCGACTCGGCTAGGAGGCGAGTTGACCTGTTACCTTGAGTATAAAAGTACTAGTTTGTAGAAAGGCAGGGACTTTATCAGGGCTTTGATAATGATTGTCTTTTTTCCCACCTCTCATGAATAAATATGCAAATTTGCATTGCCTTACATGTACTTAATGTGGTTGCTTCTTTCTTATTGCTTATTTCTTATTTTTCAATTGTTGGATAAATCATGAATCAACACATTTTTATCTTCTGTATTCCACTGCGCCAGTGAGCTCTGTGAATACATAGAATTCCTCACCTGATTGAACAATCTGACCAACACAGCGTAGTCATTAATTTGTCTGAACTCATTTGCCAACCCCATGATGTATATTTCTCGTCATTTACATGTATTCATGACTCAACTATCAAACAAAAGTTGAAGTCTGCTAAATGCCATTCATCAATGCTTTTTTGTGTGTACATTTTCATTTCTGTAGCAGTTTGTCAATGACAAATTGTCATGAATAGCAAGTGTAACCAGTGCATATAAAAATGTTTGTCTTGTTACTAGGACAAGAGGAACGTTGTTTCACTGACCGACAAGTCCCATGGAAAGTCCTTAAAGCCAACCTTACAGACTCCAAGATACAAGCAGTCTTCAATCAAATCACATACTGACAGCGATGCAGGGCAGAATAAGAACTCCCAGAAAAGAACAAGACCAAAAGGTCATGGTGTGGCTAAGGAAAGGTCAAAGGTGATGGTGTCATCAGGCCAAGGCAAGGTCATCTCTTCATTGTTCCGCCACAACCCAGAGATTCCTGATGTAAAAGTGTGAGTAATGTACTCTAACATTGAGCATCATACAATAAAAATCAACTCAACACGCTGATGATCAGCAGTTTGAAGGATTGAGGCACAGTGTTTAAACAATGTCTGTGTCAGTTTCCACTGACTGAACCTCCATAATTCCAAGAATAACAGTTTTATAATTCAAAAATTAAAGATATTAAATTGGTATTTGAATCAGCGTTCTCACAAACCCTCACATACATGTATGTAATAATAATAATAATCGCATTTATTGCGTGCTTTTTACTTAAAGATACAAAGCGCGGGCTACAACGTAATCGGATTGCCGGTATTCATCGGCGCCGATCGGCTGCCAGCAATACCGGTAATCCATTATGATTACGGAGCCTGAGATCTAAAGTGCTTGGTTTTATGGAGGGAGGAAAACCGGAGAACCCGGAGAAAAACCCTCGTAGCATAGGAGAGAACCAACGCACAACTCTACTCACGTATGACCCAAGCCGGAATTGAACCCAGGCCACATTGGTGAGAGGCGAGTGCCTAAAGCACTTGCCACCTATGCCCCCACAATGTAGCTTCTATTGTTCTTCTCATTGTTTGACGTACATGTGTATGAGGTCCAGTCAATATCTGAATAAGAAAAATGATATTGGGATTTGATTTGAATAGGGAAGATTATGGAACTTTTTTCAGAATAAATTTGCAATAGTAAAAAGCATAGAGACTTTTTGTTTCTGTGTAGTTTGACATTACTCTGGGACTATATGTAATTTCCTCAAAGTAATACTCAACTTGGCCCATTTACTAATACTTTTGGTTTGAATATTCTATTTGTTTTCAGGGCAAAGGTTGAACCAAGCAAGGAAGCTGTCTTCTCAGCGAAGTCATTTCATAATCTGCCTCTGCATCCCCACCTGGTGCGTTGCTCTCAAACCCTCACAAGTCACTTTCTCTTATTAGCTCCATGCCTATTTACCAGTATTCCTTACCATCATGTAGAGCCCCTTTCACACCGGGCCTACGTAGAGTTGCGTAGTGTTGCGTATTGTGTACGCCGAAATAAAGCGGCGTACTCAAGGTGTGCCTGCATAGATGTGCGTAGTGCAATTGCGTATGGCTGCGTACCCAGTGCAGAAGCACCGCATACTTACCAACAAAATATGATTGGCATACAGGTGCGTAGTATTGCGTATATTAGACGTAGGGTAGCGTACTATTGCGTAGGCATGGCGCACAGTAGCTGGTGTTGCATAGACTTGCGTAAAAACTGCGTACTTCCGGTGTCCAATGCTCTACGCCAAGAGTACGGGAACAAATTAAACATGTTTAATTTTTGGCGTACATGTCGCGTACTCCTTCTGTGTACTTGGCATATTGTTACGTAAGCCAGCGTAGACTAGCGTATGAACAGCGTAGGGCAGCGTACTCGCTACGCAACGCTACGCAAGTGTACGTAAGGCGGCAGGCCCGGTGTGAAAGGGGCTTTAGTCTTGTATTGATTCCCCAGAGGTCTGAAACACAATGACCCACAGTGGTGAAGACCTAGGGGACTAAGTTACGCAGATGGTTTGATTAAGTGAAGGATTTGTGTTCACTGTTCTAAATGATGTTTGGGAAGTATCGTTAAACACAACCTGTATACAGCCACCAATCTTAACCTTAATTGTACCGATATTCATCCCTGCTCTTTCAAAAATTGTAAATGCGCAGGGATGTAGAGTGAAGACATGATCATTGTAACTTTTTTGACAAAAACAAACATGACAATTGTTACTGGCTTTTTGTGCATTTTCCACATAGTCAATGAATGCAGCATTTTGCACAGTGTTGGACTTGAGCAGATTTTGAAAGATTCTTAGCCAAAATACTCATTAGTTTGTGGTATGCATTTGTCAGCAGTAACTCCTTGAAATCATTTTTTTTGGATAAATAAAGATTTCTACCCTTGAGAAGACACTGGAGTTCAGTCATATGACCAGTGTTCAGCAGCAGGCTATTCCTGCTATACTTAGTGGCAGAGATGTACTGGTCAAGTCCCAGACGGGATCAGGTAAGAATCCTCAATTATAGTGAGTCACTTTGATTATAAGTGTTGGATTACATTGTAACATCATCCATGTTATCTATTTTTTGTGCACCATTTGATTCCTGTTACACACTGTACTTGCGCAGAGCCTCAATGGAACAATCAGCAATATAATTATTAGAGCAAACATATTTTGACTCCATGGTGTTGGTTGAGCAGCAACATGGTTTTTACCTTGGATTATGATATTAGGGGTGGAGCACCATATTGCCTTTTCCATTCCTACATGTGGTATGAACTGTATGTTGCTCACAAGTCTTGTTTGTGTGCGAGGGGTTGGTGTCTCTTTACATGTAATCATTGCATTAATGGATTACATGTAGAGACCCTTTCCAGGTTTCACTCATATTTGTACCATGAAGAAACCATCCATCAATTCTTCACCAGTTGTGAGGATGGAAGTTCCCTTGGTCAGTACTGCTGCTATTCCAAATATCTTGATCAGCATGCACTGGTCTACTGAAGCTACCTGTACATTCTGTTCTTGATAGTTTGTCAAGGTACATGTACATGTATCTTTAATAGCAAGGCTTGATGGATATTTCAATAGATTGGCAAGAATTCTTAAATCTTCAAACATAAATTCATTATTTCATGATACTTCTATGCTGCAGGAAAGACCCTTGCGTATGCCGTGCCTATTGTTAACTCTCTCCAAGGGCTGGACCCTAAGGTACAACGGTCAGATGGACCTTATGCAGTAGCTCTTGTACCAACAAGAGAGGTCAGTTACTTCTACTTACACTTTTATCTTGACCCTGAATGGCATACAACACACCTGCATGTCTCCTCTTGGCATGCTAGAAGACCCACATCAATATATTATTCAAATGTTCCAACATGTCCAAGCTATGATGTTTGACATTACAGGGCTTGATTGCTCAAATTGTAGAATGTTAATGTTGACATTTGGAATAAAAATATTGCTTTTACTGAAGTACAGGGTGTCCCAGAAAAAACGAAACCGAGATTTGTCAGTGTTTAATCCTATTTTAATTTCACCTTTGAATAATAAATTACACATATCTGGAAAGCTTATTTCCTCAGCTTTCATTTGATACCATTCATATGATACATACCTCACGCATGAGTGAGTACAGACAATATGAAGCACGACTATCAAAAAGTAATTTGCACAACGATATTTTTCTTTTAAAGAATCAATCACATTTCTAGAAACTACATTTCCAGGCCTTTCAAATGATGCCTCAGTCAAGAAAAACGAGCAAGGGATGACAGAGATATCTGCCTTTAAAATGGATTGAAAATTCATTTTTTCCAAATCCTTCGTTTATACCCGACCGATTTGTTGCATGAATGGATGCGGATCCATTGTCCATTAAGAACCTGCGTGTTAAAACCCCTGCAATCCTCCCATTCCTTCTTTCTAGCCCGGATTTATTCACTAGTCCTTTCTTTTCTATTCTTTTTATTCACACATGCGTGAAGTATAAGAGGTATATGTAATTGAAGCGAGGGAACTAAGATTTCTAGATGTATCATTTATTAATCAAGATTGTGTGATTAATCATAACAAGTTTATTTCATCTCCGTATCCTTTCATGGGGAAAATCGGTCAGGTGTGAAAAAGGATTTGAAAAAAACAAAAAAAAACAATGAAAATTAAATCCATATTTAAAAGCAGATATCTCTGTCATCCCTTGCTCATTTTTCCTGACTAAGGCATCATTTGAAAGGTCAGGAAATGTAGTTTCTAGACATGTGATTGATTCTTTAAAATAAAAATATCGTTGTGCAAATTACTTTTTGATAGCCTTGCTTCATATTGTCTTTACTCACTCCTGCGTGAAGTATGGATCATGTGAATGGTATCAAATGAAAGCTGAGGAAATAAGCTTTCCAGATATGTGTCATTTATTATTCAAAAGTGAAATTAAAATAGGATTAAACACTGACAAATCTCGGTTTCGTTTTTTCTGGGACACCCTGTATAGTCCTTTTTCTTTGTCTTAGAAAGTAAATCCTTCAGAGGAAAGTACATGTTCATCATTAGTGCTTGTTCAGTTCAGACCAAATATAGTTCCAGATTGTTCCATTAATCAGTAATTAGTTGGTTAATAGACACCATAGCAGTCATGCATACCTGTAACTTAATGCTGTTTGATGATTCCATTCATTAAATGTTGAATGATTAACTAAATGTTGTTGGTTGTTCTTTCTATTTGCTTCAGCTGGCATTACAAAGCTTTAGTACCCTTCAAACTATTCTCAAGGTAAGGCAATTTAATTGTAGTTTTTCTCACTAGTACAGGGTTATATTGGTATTGAACATGAGGAACATGAGCCTAGCCATATTAATACTGGTCTTGTTGTTTGACTGCTCCCTTAGCCATTTCAATGGATAGTGCCAGGCTACCTGATGGGCGGGGAAAAGAAGAAGGCAGAGAAAGCCCGCTTGAGGCGTGGTATCAACGTCCTGGTGGCCACACCCGGCCGTCTATTGGACCATCTACAGCATACAGAGACATTAAGATTAGACAATGTACAGTGGTTGATCATGGATGAGGCTGATAGGTGAGTGTATCTGTCCATATTACATATTTGCGTGACCCTTAGAGGGCGCTCTTGTATTTCAGACTTTGTCAGTTTCAAAATTTAATCATTAATCACTATTAGACAATGCAGACTTTCAGAAGAGCAGCTGTCATACAAAAGTGGATAGAGTAGCACGTGGGTGAGATAATTACTCATAATTTTGGTCATTCTTTTCATTTGATAATATTCAGTTAAAATATTTCACAGAAAACACAATGTTGTGGATACAGCTATACATGTACATGAAACTGGGCAAAAACTGCATGGATCCTTTGAAAGGACGTTCATGCTGGTCTCTTTTATAGGAGAAATCTTCATGCCAGCTTTTGGTTATTAAAGTAAGTCAGGAGATATTCTGTAGTAAAACAAAAACTGTAGAAAAAGAAAAAGCTGTCGGGAAAGGTTGGTTGGGAGGACTTGATAAATATGAGTATTCTGAGTTTGTGTATGAGTTGAATGGCCACTAATCCATTTAATCTGCTTAATCCAATTCTGCTTCAGGTTACTTGATATGGGATATGATCGAGATGTCTCTCTAATCCTCAATAAACTGAACGAGCAGAGTCCGCAAAGACAGAACATTTTCCTCTCTGCAACCCTGTCAGAGAATGTGGAGCGACTAGCTGAAATAGCATTGAATGATCCTATCACCATTGATATTGCTAGAGAAGCACAGGCAGAAAGGCCATCACATCCTCATTCAAATGTGTCAAGTGTAGGAAATTCAGAGGAAAGTATGGACATGAAGAAGATCAAGTGTGGACAAGTTGAAGGCAGGGATGGTAGTTCCATGGGGGACTTCACTACACCTGAAGGATTGCAGCAGTATTTTGTGATTGTTCCAAGCAAGCTGAGACTGGTCACTCTGGCTGCATTTATCTTAAAGAGAGCTCAGGTAAGAATTGAGGACTGCATAAAGTACATATACAGTGTATATACAAACAACTACAACAAGATTTAATTTCAAATTTGTGAGGATTGTATTAGCTTTACAGCAAAGTGAGTAGTAACGGAGATCTTGAGATCGCGATGGCCACTCCACATCATGATACAAGGAATCACTTGATGTCCAAATACCTCAGCCAATCTGTTTCTTACTGCAACTAGTCGATGAGCTGGTGTGCCATCCTGTGCCCACCATAGGCGTCTGAACACATCCCTTTGTTGCATAGGAAAGTTTTCCATTAATTAAGAATCCCAATCATTCACATTTTCATTTAAAATCTGTATTAAGTATCCATTTCCGTATCTGATTTGTAACTTGTTTTCTTTGGCAAAGTGTTTCTTACCCCTCCACCTGATATTGCAACTCTCTAACAAAGTATCATTGATGAGTTTGATGCTCTAAGCCGTGTGTAAAACACATTTTGTTCATTTTGTCCCATTGTCCAAAAAGAATGATTACTCAGCCATCCATGACCGTGTATGAATCAATAAGATATCACTGGACAGTTAGAAAGAGGAGACATGTGGCTTTAACATGTTACTACTTTGCTTTGCTGTAAAGGTAATACAATCCTCACAAATTTGAAATTAAATCTTGTTACGTTTTCTATACACACTGTAGATCAATCTAAACCAGACCTTCCTATAGGGCTTCCATACTGTACATGTACATACTAGTAACAACTTGTGTCTCCTTATTGTATCCAGGCATTGGGACATGGGTGGACAAAAGGTTTCCATATAAAGCCCCATCATTTGTTGTTTAACCTTATCAGAATTTAGGATGTGCATCTAACTTGACCATGTAACTTCAAATCCTTAAAAGAGTTGTTTGCTTGAAGCAGGGTGAATACATGCTGCCTGATTGTGATGGCATAATGGATGAGCTGTATCATTACCCCAGACTACAGGTGACTGCAAGATGTTAGTCTTCCTCTCCAGCCGTGACTCAGTTGAGTTTCACTACATGCTGTTCAAAGAAGCCCTCAAGACTGCAGCAGAGAATCTGAACCTGCTGGTACTGAGACTACATGGGAACATGACACAAGAGGTACAGATTACTTCTCAGATGTTTGTGATGTGATGCAACGTGATGTGAATTATTCAAGTCATTGAAAATTGAACAAAGAAAATTTGAGTGGAGCGGCATGGTTTGTATCCCGCTTCAGTCCTTTGTTCATTTTTTAATGACTTAAAATTAATCCAGTCAGTTTCCCTTGTGGTTATTTGATGATTATATTGATTAAAAAGTGGCATCCTGTTTGAGTGATCCCCATGTACCATTTCTCAGGTTGCAGCATTGCTTATGCTGCGCGTATCTTAAATGATCCTTGGGATATAGTGGTATGTGAGTGGTTTCGTGGCTTCTTACTGCCAAACAAACAAAGATAATTGACTATTAGGGAATAGCTCAGTTGGTAGAGCGCCACACCGGTACCGTATTCCAGTGCTCGCTGGTTCAAATCCCGCTCCAGTCAATTTTTCTTTGTTCACTTTTCAATGACTTAAAATTAATCCAGGCAGAGAAGAAGGAAAGAAAGAAAGAAAACAAGAAATCAAGTTTGGTTTATTTGATATTACATGATATGGTATTACAGGACATGTATATCAGCATGCATGCACTGCTGATATAATGACTAAGCTTCCACATTGTTCATTTTTATGGCAATAGATTCATTGCATTTACTACCATCATGGATATTAAATGATTTTTGGTCGGGAAATAGATAATATGCAAATCAGGCTTGCCCTTCACCGATGTGGATGACCACTGTGTACTGAGTGCTTGTGAGTTGGCTCAGGTGGGATTCGAACCCACGACCTCCTGCTTACTAGTGCAGATGCCATACCGCTAGGCCACCAAGCTAGCTGGGGTCAGCGGGGTGAATCGAATCCAATATCGCGGAGGGTACCGCAGTAAATTATGAATATTAAATAATTCTTGGTCGGGAAATAGATAATAGGCAAATTAGGCTTGCCCTACACCGACGTGGACGAGCACTGTATAACTCATATTTAATGTTCATGATTTAATGCAGTACCCGCCGCGATATTGGATTCGATTCACCCCGCTGACCCCAGCTAGCTCGGTGGCCTAGCGGTATGGCATCTGTACTAGTAAGCAGGAGGTCGTGGGTTCGAATCCCACCTGGGCCAGCATGTGATTTTTTCACGTGCACTCACAAGCACTGAGTATACAGTGCTCATCTGTTTTGCATATTATATATTTGTCCTTCCCTTTTTTGTGCAGGAAAGAAAGGATGTTTTCCACAAGTATCAGGAGTCTAAATCTGGCATACTCCTATGCACGGTATGTAGGACATATCTGCCTGGATTCTCACAGAATCCATTCAATCATTCTCAAGTCTTTTCATCTAGTCCTCACTCAGTCAGATTTTGTCTGCTGACCCAAAAATGATTAGATTTCTCTTTGAAAGCATAGAATTACTTGATGATGCTTAATGTAAATAACTCATAAACTAATTAGTTGGGAATGTCACGTAGATTGTGTGATTAACGCAACATCATATGCTTCAATTGGTGCTTATATCATCTCAGCTTACCAACATGACTAGGGAAGTATATAGAGGGTACAGCCAACACTACCTGGACATACAGGTGTATGTACCCAATTACGTCTGAATGGAGGCAAGTAGTCTGTACACAAGCACCATGATTCTATTGCAGGCTTTGAATCTCAATCTATTTGACATATTAGCCCACTCAGTCAAGGTATAACTGTTGATTGGAATTTTTTTTGTTGACTTTTCAGTTGAACGTATTATGATTGTGCACAGTAATACAGGTTGTCCTTCATATTCAGAACATAAGATGAGATTTTAAAACTATAGTCTTGCAGTCTTTAAAGGTATAATACATGATTGGTAAAGGTGGCAGAACATCACTCACATCACTCACGCAGAACATCACTCTCTGATCAAACATGTACACAAAATAATAAGCCTGTGAAAATTTGAGCTCAATCGGACATCTGATAGTCATGAGAAAATAGCGAAAACTATAATCAATTTTTCTTATAGAACATAAAGAATGGTTTTGATCTTACCCCAAGATCAAACTTGTTTCCAGGCTCTGTTTTTTTATATTTCTGGATGAGTACACCATTTCATATTTTAACGGAATGTTTCTACCAGCACCACCTTCATACCCTGAAAGTTATACATAAATCTGTGAACATTTCTGTTTGGGTATGTTAACAATCCTGTACTGTACCTTTAACAGCACCAAGCAACAGCTGCTTGAACCATATTCTGAGCATTCTCTCAAAGGTGTATGTTTGTTGTAATTGGAAATGATGACAATGTTAGAGGTTTGATTAAAAGATAACACCAAGTACATTTTGAATCATTCATATCCCAACCAGATGGAATTACCCATTACCAGTGATGTAAATGAGTCTAATACCAATGTTATACTCCATCTATGCCCAATATACCAAGCCTCAGTTTGCTCATTCCCTTTGCTGTTTGTTTGTTTGTCAGGATGTTGCAGCAAGGGGGCTGGATCTACCCAAAGTCAAGTGGATTGTACAGGTTAGTAGGAACCTATGGGCGTTTACGAAACGGAGGTTCAGGCTCCGTCTCAGGCTCCGGCTACATTTCATGAATCCATTCAGAAATAACGGGTATCAAAATGGAGGCTTTTGGCTGCGGTTCTGATGTAGATTCTTTGGTTTGAAAAAGAAAACAGGGTTTCAGCTTGAATAAAAAAACACAACTTATATTTTCAGCATATGGATGACAGAGCTGGAGCCTGAGCCTGAGCCTAATCCTCCGTTTTGTAAACGCCCTATGACTAAACATGAGAAATGTGCTCATAGGGTATCATTATGTGAAACTGAACAGTACAAAATCAAAATGTTTCTTTAAAATCAGTCTTTTATTTTTCCAGTTTTTCAAATGTTCATGTTTTATGATATCACTCATGTCTACATCCTGAAAATGCAAAAATATCTTTAGGGTGAAAATGTGACATAGGAAATTCTCATTGTTTGTAATGAGCAACTTTTCAGTAGTCTGTTACTCAAAACAGCTTTTGTGACTTAAAACTTGCATTTTCCTGGACCTAATTTCATGGAATCCGTTACTGTAAGCAAAATATTTCCGCTTACGATAGCAGACTTTTTGTTAACAGTTAGCGTATTTCATGGGAGAGTTTTCTTTCTTGCTACGCACACGTCAGTGTGTTACCAAATGAAATCCAAGGTTAGCCTAGAAATTCTTTGCTAACCGATTGAGCGGCAAAAGTCTTGGTAATGGATTCCATGAAATCGATTTCACACGTAGCAGTGTAGTGCCTGTAAGCACAAATATACACCGTAACGGATTCCATAAAATTGGGTTTGGTTATATAATGGTTAGATTATGCTAAAGACAGTTTAGCTGTTTAGTTATAGCACCTTGCTTATGTGTGGCCTTTGTATGACACTCCCAATGCATCTTCTTTGGTCCTCTTAATAGAGGCACATGTAAATCCAGCACAGTGTTAACAGGAGACAAGAATTCTCCCCCATAATTCCTGTTATTTTGACACAACTAGTTTATAGATATTGCATAATGATACCTGCATATGTATTGTGATTTCCTTAGTATAATACCCCAGGTAGTCCAGAGGATTATGTACATCGTGTTGGTAGGACAGCTCGGATTGGAAAGAAGGGACAGTCATTGCTCTTCATTACACCAGCTGAAGTCCAGTACTTGGATGTACTCAACCAACATAAAATCAAGTATGTTAAGACTATACCCTAAATTACTTCATTTCAAGTATGAAGTTTGGAATCAATTGATGGTATAAATTTGCTATTACCAGCTACCTGTGGAATACAAATTGTAGAAATATGCATTTGTGATTAACTGTAGATCATAATCATAATCTTAATATAGATCATAATCATCAAATAACCGCAAGGGAAACTGACTGAATTTAAAGTCATTTGAAAAGTGAACAAAGAAAAATTGACTGATGTGGGATTTTAACCGGCGACCACCTGAATACAGTACAGGCTCTCTAGCAACTGAGCCATCCGGCCCTACGTTGGTGGTGACCCCAATAGACAATTATCTTTTTTTATTTGGCAGTCAGAAGCCATGAAACCACGCACACACTGCCATGTCCCAAGGATCATTTCATTGATACGCGCAGCAATGCTGCAACCTGAGAACAGTACATGGTGGATCACTCAAAGAGGATACGGCTTTTTGATTAATATAATCATCAAATAACCAAAAGGGAAACTGACTGAATTTAAAGTTGATTGGAAAGTGAACATAGAAAAATTGATTGGAGCGGGATTCGAACTGGCGATCTCCTGAATACCGTACAGGCGCTCTACCAACTGAGCCATCCAGCCCTATGTTGGTGGTGACCCCCAATAGTCAATTATCTATGTTCATTGGGCAGTCAGAAGCCATGAAACCACACACACACTGCCATACCCCAAGGAACATTTCACCGATTATATAGATCATATTAAAGTGAAAGTAATCATATTGAGCTAACAACAGAAAATGATGTTTGAAATGTGAAAAATAAGAAGATTTAGATATCCAAGATCAAATTGAATGAAGACATGCATTAAAGCAATGGCTCTTCACAATGTTCTGCTTACTTTGTCTTTGATAGCACACATTAGTGTACTAATTACAAAATTGTGTTGTGGTAGTGAAATGTAGTATTGTATATTGATGGATCTCCATTGTCCCTTGTTTGGTTTATTTCTCTGTAGTATCCAGGAGATGGGTCATGACCACATTTTACACACCCTCTTAACCGTCAGCCTCCACATAGCAGAGAACCAGTGGCAAAAGTCAATTCATACAGCACAGGAGGCAGCTGGTGCCCTGCAGCGCATCTTTGAAGAATTTGTGAACAGCAACAACAGTCATACAGAAATGGCAGTGAAAGGTTAGCTTAAAAAAATGCTTACAAAGATAAATTTATGAGGCTAGTGTGGCAACACATAAGTGTTAGGGTTAAAACCATAGATTTTAAGACTTATCCCCCCAAAAACCCAATAATTGCTTTCTTTAGGCAATTAATGTTTAAGTATTCTGAAATACCCTCCTACTACTTAAGTTACAAAGTGTTTTTATTATCTCACTGAACACCACACTCAGATATCAGTTTCCTGTGATTGTTTGACTAAACATAACTTTGTTCTGACATGTTGGGTAAAAGTAGAGATAAAACAAATTTGTTTGTAAAAAGCTTTTATCTTTACACAATGCTCAGTGCTACTCTGAATGAATACCACTATTGTCCTATAGCCTGAGCAGATTTCTGAGTATAACCTTGTTTTCAAAGGAAAAGGGAATCTGTATGGTTTTCAAGACGCAAGCCTTTGCTTTTAATTCTTAGTGATATTGCTTTTAAGCAATGGGAAACTTTTGACTAACCATTGTTTATCTAAAGAGGGCGCACTTCATCAGTCTCGGGAAAAGTGTGTCGATTGTGTTGCCATTGCTTTTGTGCACGAATATTCGTCGTAAACACAACCGGCGTAAATAATCCATTGAAAATGCTTGCTACATGCTGTGCAGTGACCGGTTTTGTTGGCAAGGGAGGACATGAGTTCCACAAGAACAAACAAATGCAGAATCTGTTGAGATTGGCCATCAAAAGGGCGAGTTACAAACAATCATGGTGGCTGACGGCAAACAGCATAGTGTTTTGTGCACAAAGTTTTTACTTTGGCAAGCGAGACCTAGCACATTATTCCTCGCCAAACATAAGAGAATTTCACCTCACTTTGTGTTTTCGGGCATTAAAATTGGGGTGGGTGGCAATGTGAAGCTAAAAATTAATTGTTAATTGCCTGAATTTAATATTTACAGCTTTTTCCTGCGACTTTTGGAAAGTTTTTGGACAATCACCGTACTTAAAGCGTGTACAAAAGTTTTCAGGAGAATGGTAGTTTGCTGCCCTCTAATGACAGCCCGCTCCAAAAGTCTCCCATTGCTTCATTTACCCATAGGTACAATGGTTATCCATTAGGTGCACTGGGCTAACTCATATGATACAATGGTTAACCCAGACGCCCGGGAAGCAGCTTAAGCAGTTCACCTCATGGCCATGATGGCGCAAGAATATTCATGATTGCTTTGTTATTTCCATTGAAATACATTGAATTGGGTTACTGTCTGAAACAAAAGGTTCAATGAACCTTAATGGTCCAAAAGACATTCGTTTATTATGGTATATTTACATGCTTGCCCTGGATATGTATTTAAATAGACATTTGTTAGCAACCCGCAATCAATACTTCCAAACACAGCTAAATGTAAAATGCATTATTTACACTAAAGCTCCCTTACTGAGCTATTCAGCCTTATGTTGGTGGTGTTCCTAATAGTCAATTACCGGTATCTTTGTTCATTTAGCAGTCAGAGTCATAGGGCTGGGTAGCTCAGTTAGTAAGAGCGCCAGGACGGTATTTCAGAGGTTGCTGGTTCGAATCCAGCTCCAGTCAACTTTTCTTTGTTCACTTTTTATTGACTTAAAATTCAGTCAGTTTCCCTTGTGGTTATTTGATGATTGTATTGATTACAAAGCTGCATCCTCTTTGAGTGATCCCCCATGTTTCTCAGGTCCAGCATTATCTTCAATGATCCTTGGCATATAGCGGTATGTGAGTGGTTTCATGGCTTTTGACTGCCAAACTAACATAGATAATTGACTATTAGGGACACCACCAACATAGTGCTGGGTTGCTCAATTGGTAGGAGTTTGGGTATGGTATTCAGGAGGTCGCTGGTTCAAATCACTCTCCAGTAAATTGTTCTTTGTTCACTTTTCAATGACTTAAAATTAGCCAGTCAGATTCCGCTGTAGTTATTTGATGAAAAGAAATTTAGTCACAAAATGTACAAGTTTACTGGATGAGCATTAAAAAAACTTCGATTTAGCAGTTCCTAGCAGATGCATCTTTTGGCTGATGAACTATTCTTGCTCCTGCAAGGAAGACAGACTATTGCAGACTTCCATTCATTTAAATGATTTATTTTCTTCCATTCTCTTCCCCAGCTTTCCAGTCCTTTGTGCGAGCTTATGCCACATATTCAACTTCCCTTAAACACATCTTCCACATAAAGAAACTCCACTTAGGCCATACTGCCAAGAGCTTTGGGCTACAAGAAGCGCCCTCAAACATCTCATTGGGACCAGGTGGAAAACAGCTTCGTCCAAATAGAGCAACCAAGAGGAAAAGGTAAGGACATTTCTATTGAAAAGTGAACAAAGAAAAATTGACTGGAGCGGGATTCGAACCGGCGACCTCCTGAATACCGTACAGGCGCTCTACCAACTGAGCCATCCAGCCCTATGTTGGTGGTGACCCCAATAGTCAACCATCCTTGTTCGTTTGGCAGTCAGAAGCCATGAAACCACGCACACACCGCCACACCCCAGGGATCGTTTCAATGATACACGCAACAATGCTGCAACCTGGGAACGGTACATGGGGGATCACTCAAAGAGGATACGGCTTTTTAATTATTATATTCGTGAAATAACCACAAGGGAAACTGACTGAGTTATTTTAAGTCATTGAAAAGTGAACAAAGAAAAATTGACTGGAGCGGGATTCGAACCGGCGACCTCCTGAATACCGTACAGGCGCTCTACCAACTGAGGGCTGGATGGCTCAGAAATTTTTTGAAATTTGCATTTTGTAGGTTAGTGGTGCCAGACATGATATCCTTTCAGCATTCCTCAGATAATGTTCCATAAAGTAACATATATGTGTCATTTCAACATCACAGTCTTAAATCTTGCTCATTGAAAAATACCAAATGCAAAAGCAAAGTTCACTTTAGTGGCATTGTTTTCTTTCACTGAGAAGAATACGGTACATTTAATAAGGACTTAGCCCCCCCCCCCCTCCAAAAAAGAAAGAAAGAAAGAAAGACAAGAAACATAATAAACAAACCAAAAAGCTATAAGGGAAAATACTAAAAATAAGACTTTTGGAAAGACTGGTAGTACAATTGAGTGTTTCTATATGTGGCTTTTGTTGTCATTAGAGCTGAAAATGTTTGAAGCATGATCAGGCTTGACAAATAGGTCATGCATGGAGTAGGAATACCACCAAGGACTTGAGCACTTACCTATGCATATGCTTTATCGCTTTACTGATTGTCTGTCAAAGAAAGTATAGCCATTATGCTAATGGGATAATGGTGGCCAATTGTATGTAATTGCTTTCAACCAACTCATACAAAAGGTAACAATAGTCAACCATTTTTTTTTGTAAATTTTTGTTTGGGGGGAGGGGGGATTGAAATGATTGTTCTGTTATGTTTTGCCTCTTAGTAATTGGATGTGTGTTTTAATGCATGGCAGTTTCTAAAGTGGCACTGTATTATTGGCTGATGATAGTGATATTGTTTCAGTCATTATTGATGTAGTCATTATATTATAATGCGGATGTACACTCCCTGTAGAGTGGTTGGGATGTGAAGGGATGAACACTGAACACGTAGGTTTTATTGCCTGACATCTATTATTCAGGACTGTGCATTTGTTGTTGATTACGCATTGATGAGACCTAGATGTTAGATGTTAATTCTGGGCCATTTGGGGGGTAATCACCATTCATAATGCTAAGCCCATCATGTCATCATGTACCTGTAGTCTCTTATCCCACAAATTTATGTACATGATGAAAGAAATATGCCAATATTTGTTCAATGAACAAGCGTAATGTTATCTCTGGTTACTTGGTCAATGGTGTTTGCACATCAAGATGGAAAGAAACTAGGTCTCAGTGACACTCATATAATATTGAAGGTCTGCTCTTGCATCATGTTGGCTCTCCATAGACGTACCACAATGAATTCTTTAGGTAATCCAAAGGTATTGAGTGTTCTGGAAAGATGTGTTTGGTATTTACTCTGAAAGGTAGTGATTGTAATATTCATTACAGAAACATTGTATGGTGGGAAGATGGCATCCATTTTGTTTTGCAGTCAGCCAAATGGTTTTTAGTGTCCAGATTGTGTCTCTAAATTTTAAGAAATACTTTGGTTTCGGATAACATAAAAATCCCCTAATCCCCTGCAAAATAAGAAATTGTAAGTTTCATATACATGGTCCCTGTCACAGCTAACAGTGTTGTTGGTATATTTGACCACTTGTGTCATGTCTACAGTGTTCCTGGTTAGAATCTTACCATATGCATTGTGTGGATTAGAAAGCCAGTCCTTATTCCAAAACATTCATCAATTCCTCAAGGTTTCTGTTTGGTGTTAGTTCTGAAACTCATGTCATGCATTTCAAACAGCCATTTTGTACTACATTACATATATTTGAAACATTATATCAGAAAATAATAGTTCTGTCAGACACATTGCAAACACAACATGGTTCAAATGGCGACTGATTGTCTTATTTGTACTGCATTCATGGTGTTGGTGGATGTTGAATGCACCTGCCATGCACCTATGCAATGGCCCCAGCCATGGTGGCCCCCTGCCATGGTGGCCCCCTGCCATGGTGGCCCCCTGCCATGGTGGCCCCAGCCATGGTGGCCCCCTGCCATGGTGGCCCCCAGCCATGGTGGCCCCCAGCCAATGGTGGCCCCCTGCCATGGTGGCCCCCAGCCATGGTGGCTGTCATGAAGGTCTGGGCCCAATTTCATGGAATCCGTTACGGCCTATTTTTGTGCTTACCGGCACTGCTACGCATGAAATATATTTCATGGAATCCGTAAGCAAGACCTTTCGGTTTATAGCGAAGAATTTCTAAGGTAACCATGATCATTTTCTGCTAATAACGCACTGTTGTATGCATTCTGCACAAATTCCTTGCTTACCGTTACCAAAAAGGAAACTCCTCCGTGAAATATGTTAACCGTAACCAAAAAAAGTCTGCTACCGTAAGCAAAGAATTTTTGCTAACGGTAACGGATTCCATGAAATTGGGCCCTGATCTATACTCAGTGATGTTGAGCACTGGCTACAGTGATAATGTATGCACCAGTAGGTAGTACAGGATCAAATTCACATTCAGACTGAGCAAGTTTGTTCATCACTGTAAGCTTAGTGATTGAGCTGGTATGACTTATAAATGCACTTGTAACTAGGGGCAACCGTTAACATAGGTAACTCCATTGAAGTTTCCAAATTCTGTTGTTTTTTTAATCAAGAAATGCATAGTGCGTTTCAGTTTCAGACAGGTTTCTTTATTTTGATTGCTCTAATTCTGAGTCTTTAATAAAAGATGTCTGTGTGTGTGTGTGTGTGTGTGTTATATGAGTGTCATTAACAGCCTGATTAGGATGTACTTAGCCCTGCGTCATTGCACCATCAACAGCTGGTCTCCGTTAGTCACAGTTTCTGCACATTATTATTAAACGCCATTTCCTCATCTGTTTTTCAGCTTACTTGCACACGATATCATTTACTGTCTCCCCAGTTTCTGGCAACGTAGTCATGCTGATAATTCTCCTCATACACGCAACATATCCTGACAATCAGAAATGTTCCACTTTAACCATTTTTGTTGGTTGATGATTTGACCGTCCTATATTAACTTGATGTTAACATAGAAGAAATACAGATGCAAATTTGCTATCAATACTCATGGTGTGATCTTCATATTGTAAACAAATGCAATTTGAACATTTTCATGCACGTTGTAGGGACATACAAAGTAAATCTTAGTCTTTCCTCATAGAGGAAATAGAGAACAGGATTGGTAAGGATACAAAAGTGTTGTTTGCATGTAGCTTCAGCCTGAAAGCGTACTAGTAATGATAATAAACCTTTACAAAAAGATCAAAGTGCTGAACAAAATATTCAGAGAAACAAAGAGACAAAGACAGGGTTATGAGAACAAAAATGTTGAAGACATGTCCTCAGACAATGTGATAGAAGGACCATTCTTGATGTTGATGGGGATATAGTTCCACAGGTTGGGACAAGCCATAGGGAACAATCTATCTCTGAAAGAGTGTGCATGAAGTACTTCTAATTTGTGTCATTTAGATGAGATGAGGTGATATGACATGACATGACATGACATTAATGTATTATTCAGCCATACTCTGTGTAAATAATGCTATCAAAACCTGTGCTTTGAACCAAAACATTATGCTTGTTTTGCTATCATTTTGCTATCATTTACATGTAGACTATGGAATGGTAGAATTTACATGAACTTGCACAGAAGTGCACACATGGTGTTGCTACATGCATATGCAGAACATCTCATCTTGTACTCCTGAAACCACTATGTAGTATTACATAACAGGATTTCCTTTGAATGACCAATTATTACACACACTATGTGACCAAAGGACAGACCATACATTACATCTGTGCATGTAATTCATCAGTTTTGAAGGACTTGGCCCTCATGACCATCACTTGCACAAGTGCACCCACAAGTCAACACTACATGTATATGACAAGAGCTTGGCTCCCCATGTCTTACATCCATTGCTACTCCCTTGGAACCAAACACAACTCCCCAATTTAAAAGCATCCAAATAATGTGACTATAATGTACTTTGTATGTGTTCCCATCCTTGTCTTCCAATAACCCTATGTCTCCCTCCCTCCGCTTACAATAACAAGGCACGCGTGTGCCACACTCCATCGCTCTGGCTGTCACCACTCTGTAATGGCGTTATCAAATATTAAAGTTGGATAATAATCCACTTACAGTCATTTTTTCTGATGAGCACTTTTGAATTGCCGGGCCATGTCAGGGGGGCCCATAATGGTGTATTAAATATTCAAAAGCGTGAATAATCGTTCCGCGAGTCATCAGCTCATCGGGGGTGATTAGCGGGGAAAGAAGTGGGAGAGAGGAAGAGATAATAACACAAAAAAAAATGAAAAGAAGAAGCGTCTGTGAGCCATGTGTGGTGAATCATTCATGTTGTAGAAGACGATGTTAGTCCTTCCGCAGAAGTGTGTCTCTCTTGTTGTACAGCCGTCGCTTTTTCTGCTCCCTGCAAATTAATCTTTAATCTGACTCAAGTGAACCGCTGAAGGGGAAACAAGTTTGATTTTTTTTCCTGTTAAAGTAGGACAGTAAATACCACAGTCAGAGAATTTTGAAGCAACTTGCTGAACTGTTGCACAATTGTCAAGTAGTGCAATATTTCAAAGGATGAGTTAATAATGTAAACAGTTTGTAGCTGGACTGTAAAGCCCATGTTACATGAGGCAATTTTCTAGCAATTTGAGGGCAATAATAAGACACTCCTTGCAATCAATGAATTAAATCACTTAAATTACTCAGTATTTGGTCATTGTTTGATGAACATAACATTCACAAGGAGTTTTGGCTGGCATATTGATTTTATTTATCAATGTTTTTGCTGCTTAAGCAAGTTTTGGTCAGTGAGCAAGTTTTACCAGTCTTGTACCTTGTGCTAAAACATTGAACTTTTTTGACACCACCCATAGTCTGTTTTAGGCACCATCTGTTTAAAGCATTATTCAATGTGAATCTGCTCCTATTGAGAATGAGAGATGAACATGTTCAATTTGTAAAGATTTGGACAGTGAAATGGTACATAGTACTTTTGAATGTAATCTGCTGAAAGGATGTTATAGTAGCAACCGTATAGCCAGATATCACATCACTTGTACATGATATGAAGTCATTGTTTGTCATCATAAAGTAGCCTTAGCACTAACATGACTAACAGCCTGTATTAATGCACAGATGCATGCATCTTCACATGTTGCATCAACCAAGTGCACAAAGTACAATGCTTCATTATGCGAGCGCAAACTAGTGTATACATTATTAACTTACTAAATGTTACAAAAACATCTTTCAATCCATTAAAAGTTTCGCAGAGACTTAAAAAATTGGGGAAAAAAAGAAAATGAAACTAATTTGTTCGTGATTAATGATATGGAAAAAAAATTTAAATGGGGGGGGGGGGGGGGGGTTATGAGAAGAGTTTCGGCGATAAAATGAAACATTTTATTGTAATTTGTGTGTGCAATTACACTAATAGCAGTGCTATTACAATAAGTACCTTCAAATATATGTAAACAAAATTGCAAAAGGACTGTGAAGGTCATTCCTAATTGTCTGCTGCTGTCTGTATTACACTACTTGAATCTCAAGTTAAATATCAGCCCACTCTCTACTAATGAAGGTTAATAGCTTCTTAAATTACACACATGTTGTTTAATCTCGTTCTGCATCACCCCCCCCCCCCCCCCAAGTACCTCTCCAATTTGACTCCTTCAACTAAAAGGCAGCAACTATCTAACATTATCAGCCATATTTCTGATGAACATTGTAGAACCCCTATAGACGCCATTTGCAATTACTCACTTAATGAGATTACAAGTTTTTGTACTAAATGACAAGTTTCTACTGGTTCTGAAATGATGTGGGATTCATGTAATATCCATAATAAGTATATCGTTAAATACAAGTCCTGTTCAGATGTATTGAATAGTATTAGATTATTTAAATACAAAACTTTGCTGGCATTCCATTTATGCAAATTTTCAGTCAAGAATTCAGATGAATCCCAGGTTGATACTTTCCTTCTAGTGTTAACATGTTACAAAACAGTACAGGATTGTGTGTGGTTCTACGAAGAACCAGTGGTATTAATACCACTGGTTCTTCTCAGAACCACACACTCTCACAGAAGAGATTACATGGTGTCACCGCAAACTTACCTTCATTTTAGTATATCCACCATGCATAGCTTCAAGTCTTACTTAGTACAGGATTGGTAACATACCCATACAGAAATATTTGGAGTTAGGAGTGCCTCACCTGTTTCGATCCAAGCAGGAACTTTATCAAAGGCCCTGCTAGGATCAAAATACGTCAGGCACTCCTACATGTAACTCTAGAAGCATTCCATACATTTCAGGTCATTACTTTGGCTGATGAGCAGTTTGCAGCAGTTTATTACTTGTATCAAACAGAACTTTTCACAGATTTATGTATAACTTTCAGGGTATCAATATGGTGCTGGTAGAAACATACCGTTAAATATATTTTCACTTAAAATGGTGGATCTCTGGGTAAGATCAAAACCATTTGTCATGTTTTATAAGAAAGATTGAGTCAGGTTTTTCTCTATTTTCATTTGACTCAGATGTCCGATTAAGCTCAAATTTTCACAGGTTTATTATTTTATGTACATGTTTGATCAGACAAAGTGTGAGTGCTGTTCTGTGACCTTTACCATACCTTTAAGCCCAGTTTACCGACTGATCCGACGGCATGACATACCATCCGCCATTACTGCGGTGTCCCCATCCACCTTTTGTGCTCACTGAGTGGCAATTACTGCTCTGCCACACTCTTTACTGCAGGGTGTATGTCCCCCGATACACCGCAGGGCCAATTACATGAATCACATGTCGGATTCATGTATTACACACAAAAGGCGGGCGTAATGGCAGATGGTATTTTGTGCCGTCAGATTGGTGTATACTTCATGCATATTGTAAATCAAAGTGAAACATGACGTTATAAATTTGCATTGAGCAATTCACACAAGTTGAAATTGGCTTAACTTATTGCAATTATTCATTCACATGAGGTACATGCATGAATCTACCATTAGAGTTGACAGTGGTTTCTCTGTCTTGATCCCTGGCTGATAAAGTTGTCTTGTTGCACGTAGTTGTTAACATCGTATGTCGTCAGATATTCTCAATTCGGGGTGGGGAATTGAGGCATGAAACAAATGTATTCATAGCTTGATGGTCATTCACAATATTGTTATACCCCATGATGTAAATCATCTACTGTAAATCTACCATTCATTTGGAAACATATTAGATACAAAAACCGTCCATGCTCTTCTAAAGTTGAAACATTTTTGAGAAAAGCAGTGAATCTTTCCCTCGATTCTTTGATGTATTTCCCTTTCTGAGGGCAATCTGTTCCTATATTCAGCTGCACTGTACATATATCTCCTTAAGCCCTGTACTGTGACTGGCTTTTATCCTTGTTACGGGTATATTCCAATCAAAGGGAATCAAGAAAAAGAAGCAAATTATGCAGGTTGTCTTTAATTCTCACATATGGTTGCTATCCATGTTATCCAAATCCCATCAATGAGGGCAGCAAACAAATACCCGTAAAACAGTACAGTGACATCACTTTGTCTGTAGTCTAGATATCATTGCAATGCAGCCATTGGGCAAAAGCGCACTGTACACATACAGTCCTGACAGAATAAGTATTAGAATTTCTACATTTGACTTCCAGGCACCAATGGGCAATGGTTGATGTTAACTTCTAGGCAAGGGGATTATAGCCTACGAGTACTGCCTTTGTGCTTCCCACAATTCTGCCAGGATGTGTCTTCTTGCGTGGTTGATACAGCCTAGGTGTACTTACATGTAAAAGATACATTGTGTACCTGTCAGAAATCACCTCATGACCATAGTTAACTGGATCTCAGAAGTAAAACAGCAGTGCTACAATGGTTCAACCTTTGGTTTTTTGGTTTAGTTGCCTTACTTGGAGCTAGCAATCACATGATGAGAAAGTGAGAAAGTACAACGTTTTTTGGGGGTTCACAATATGTCTTCCTTTATATATACCAATCACAAGTTTTGAAATATCATGAATTTGAATAGCAAACCTACAAAAAATTATAATTATTATAATAATTGCTAAGTCCCAGCACTTCTTGAAACAAAATATTCTTGCCAATGCCACAGAATTTGAATCTTTTTCTTTTGAGAGCCCCATTTTTTAGTTTCCATTATAAGAATAATTTCAAGCACATCTTTGGCCATAATAGTAAAGCCTAAAACCAATTATCATTTGAAATTGACATTTGTCTGAATGAGTTAAAAAAGATGTTAACATATTTTCCCCTTTTATAACATCTCGGTAAACCTTACTTTCTTATGTTACTTCCACCATGCAAAGCTTTAAATCCTTCGAAACATCCCTTTAAACTAGTGCTGGGATTTTTATCCGGTTAAAGGTTAACGGAACCGGATTTAATTATCCGGTTACAAATTTTCACTAACCGTTAACTGAAACTGAAAGAAAAAAAAAGTGACGAACCTTTGGCTCATGCTCAACAACCGAAAAGTGTAAAACGTAGAATTTCAGTCTGTTATTTTGTCCATTTGGCCAAGTAAAAACACTCTTTTTACATACTGGATCTAAAAGAAACATTGTGTACTTGATCTAAATGCTTGATCTAAAGAATAACGTCATGAAAATCATTCTGAAAGCAACAATCACATTGAAGAAGATGTATGTACCATAAATCGCACACGTTGCACATTATTACATAGGTTAAACCGGATATGAAATTACCCGATTTTGCCCAGCACTACTTTAAACGCATCCATTATTAAGTTGACCAGACACTGATGTGTTTGTTTATGTTTTGAATTGTGTTTTTTATTCACATAAACAATACTTCAACAGTTTTTGGCTATGTTCTGTGAAAAATGATTCAACATATTTTGCATGACGAGGGATTAATGTTTTTTTTTTTCTGGAAATTGTTTTTAATTACATGTGATGCAAAATCTGTGAACAAATCTGTGGAAGCTTAACTGGGCACAATGTGAAAATGACAAGACTATTTATCCAGTAAGTTAAGACCAATCACAAATCCTGACCTGAAGCTCCCTATGCAAAGGCATAGTAATGACTAATGACTACAGAGCAAATGAAAAGGCAATAAAGAAGAAAGTACGACCGTCGCTTTAGAACAGAAATTGTTTAATCCATTGCCAGAAGCATTAACTTTGTATTCTTCCATATTGGCTTTATGCACTGGTTTATACGATACTCAGCCATGAAAAGAGGAGAACAAAAATTGACGTAAAGTTGATTTTGATTGCCTTTTAATGAAAAGATTATTTGAATAGTACGTCTGTATGGTACGCTGTGAGTGCTGCCACTTGGAACATTCACTGTATGGACATTGACTGAGGAATGATCTCTAGGGACTCATAACACTCCGTATCTATCTCCCTGCAAGATGATCAACCATGGGCTAGAAAAATACCATTGGCTTCATGCACAGGAGGGGTCCTTTTTTCCTTTTTGGTCGACCAATTATGCGCCATGCTGGCCCCGGCATTGGACCTCGTGCTGAACATCTGCTCAGCATAGCGGTCTCAGGCGCAGTTGCAGGGCCTTGTCAGCCATGATCATCATCATTAGTAAATGACCCCCCCTCCCCTCCCCCCCTCCCCCCACCACCAACATTTGCAGTCAATGTGACATATTGAAAAGTGCCTGAGACAGTCTACATGTATATAGGCACTGCTTTGAAGTAGGTACAATGGACTCCCTCCTGTGTAATGCAGGAGCAGTACTTTTAGGAGCTAGACTCTCTTGTCACCATACACACGAGCCGTTGTGCATTGGCAGCCGTCCAGAGTGATTCCGGACAATGGCCTCTGGCTGGCCGCCCAGTCAAGCTCCCCCCTTTTTCCCTCCAGAAAAAGAAGAAAGTCCAAGAGTGTTTTGAAGTATCAGCACCCCTATTGTGGTGTTTGTTTGTCTGTTTTTGTTCTGCAACTATGTCATGGTTTAGGGCCATTCACCAATCACTGGAGATTATGACTCTCCAGTCAAGCGTATGTTATACACTTGGCTTTTCCATTTGCACTTCTCGTGCCTGGAGTTGGGGATTTAGTGCCAAAATTATTCATGGCTGTCTAATTACCGTTTGACTTGGTAATGGGGGATTGATGACTTTCCAATCTGTTGCCATGTCAATGACCACAAATTTGCTAAAAGGTTTTTAATTTAAAAAAAAAATTGAATTAATACAAAACATTCAAAAAATGTAATTGTCATTATCAATAATGAATTATAATGATTAAAAGAAAAAGTATGACAACTGGGAAAGATGATTTATTCTCTGACTTTGTTTTACAATTTGCATTTACTCCTGAGCATAGCATTGTTGAATTAGGGGGGTTTGATTGAAAATTACAAATATTTTCAGTATTCTCGTCTTAATAAATGAATATTGCATGTACATGTACAAAATAAAGGTACTGAAGTTTGCAAGGTCTTCATATGATAAAACAAAACGGAAGGTTCATAGAATTTCTCCTATAGTTGTCAAAAATTGTCCTCAGATTGAAGAATGTTGACATGAAATACTGTTCACTTTTAGAGAGAGTAAATTAAACAGTTGTCAATTTCTCCATCCTGTAATTATATAATATTGACTGGCCTTGAGGGAGATACCACATATATTTCCCAAACTAGTCTCATATTGCCCCGAGTCGAAGACGAGGGCAATATGGGTCTATTGAGGGAAATATACATGTAGTATCTCCCGAAAGTAACGCCAGTCAATATTATTATTATTACCTGTTCAACTCTTTCTGGTGCATAAGAATAGGAACAAGAAATGCGAACCAATTTGAACCATAGATATTGGAAGAAAAAACAAAAATTAAATAAGTATTCTTCCGCTATCTATGGTTTCAACCCGTTCAATGCGAAGTTACGCATTGAACGTGTAACGTGCGTTGAAGTTACGCGTTCAACGCGTTGAGGTGAATATGGATATTATGGACCGCTAATTATTGTACATAGGCTCAATAGGAAAATTACTCTTTTCGCGAAAGAGGGGTGTATGAAATATTATGGTCACTTGTCATTCAGCTGAGCCCTGACAGACAAAATACGCATTTATATCTTGTCTCCAAAATGCCTCATTCAGGTAATAATTGTCAATATCTCCATTCTGTAATCTGAAATAACCCTGTTTGAATGTGCACAAAATCCCTGTCAAAACAACAATGTCTGTCTTTCTTTTCTCTGGACTCAGAATCTGAATGAGCTGAAATGTTTACCCATGTGTTGAATATTTCCTTGATATTTTACATTTCTAGACAATGTGGGATTGATGTTCAGTGCCTTTCCAATCAGCTAAGTCTGGCATGTCTTCTTCTGTACAATTGATTTGACTTGGGAAGGTTGAATGTTCAGTCCTCACATTTGCAGGAACATTTTCGGCGTTGATTCTGTCTCTGATGTACATTCCATGTTGCATTTTCAATTTACATTTCCATTCATTGGCAGAACAAATGGCTTTAATTACAGTGTATTGAATTTTTACTACAGTATATGCAGTAAGCATGAAATTGCTACTTAATAATTTTCCACAATGCTTTTTACAGTGGAAAGGCTTATTAATTTGTTAAATGTAAATATTCTCATTTTGTTTATTATACAAAAAAAAGATGCACACCTTACGTACTGTATGTGTTTGCTGAGGATTTCACTTCACTAATTTTCAGCTATGCTTTTTCCAATAGTTTTCTTCCAACACTTCTTATGATGATAATACTTCATAAACTGAGTATTTGCATTGCCATTTTGTTTTTATAAAGTGAAATGTGATAAGATATGCTTGAATTGAATAGCACAGTAGCAAGGGTCCTTCTTCAGTTCCTAAGGCTAAAACAGACAACAGAAAAATGAGTTTATTGATGAACGTGGTCCGTTCAGAATCATGAATAATTGTAGTTGTGCCAGGAGGTTGTTTAGTTGGCTATGTCCAGTCATTTATTGGGAAGCAACCTACATGTATAGGATATTGGTTGTCAGTTTGCCATTTATATACATACAGTATGTACATACAAATTTGTAGGCAGGGAATCATTGGCATTGAGAGGGTTGACTTGAATCCTTGGGATTAGGAGTTACTTAAACTTACTCGCTTTTTCTCTTTTCCATCTCTTTCCCCTCCAAATACTTGCTCTTGTATTGAAGTTATGCTGACTGGTTGGTTTTTATTGCACTGTTCCCACACACATGTTCTCACAAAAGAAGCACAGTGAAAGTTGTTAGATGAAAATGAAACATCTTGGATTCATACTATTTTTGTCACAACAATAACTGCCATATTTTGTTTGATTGCAAATAAGCCTATAGCTTTAGATGACTTCTCATCTTGAAATCTTCTGTAAATATGTTAGTGCCATGCTTACCACCAGGGATGATTTTCTTTATAGTTTGTGAGTTCCCCTCTCTCTCCTTGGAACACAATGTATCTCACCTTGCTATCCAGGCTGGCATTAATTCTGCAAATGGACCAGTGCATCTTTATCCAGTAAGTTGTTCCCTTACGCCTTCAACGCATCCCTAATATTCATCCGTCTTTACAAATCTTAAAGAACGAGCATAAAAAAGATTCTTTTGCCCGATCTTACTGTCAAACGACTCTGCTCTCCTGCGATATCAAAGTCAATATCGGTAATTGAGTGTCACTCGGAATGAACTGAAAGCTGCCCAATTGTCTCCCTCTTCCCGTCAAACCCCAAAAGAGATGGGGCCCCAAAAAGCAAAAAAAAAATCAAATTACAAACTCATCAATTTGCCAGTGACCGCTTTGAACCTTGGAGGCACAATGGCGGCCCCTGCAGTGTCTGTCCATGGTATTGTGCCACTAGCAGCCCGTGCAGCTAATCACACCAACATTTAGTTCCCATTAGGTACGCCTAACAGCCAGCTTTGCCCGAATCAATCCCTTTCATTTCCCTCCCAATTTGCCAAATTGGATGGCGTTTATTTGCACAAACAGACATGGGGTCTTGCTATAGTTCTAGGCTGTTTCTGCGGATGCATACATGTGATTGAGTGGAGATGCATGGTATAAGCTTACAAGTAATTAGAAATCATTTGCACCTCTCGAACCTCTCATTCTTACATATCACATTCCTGACACGCTACTGTCATGAAACTTGGATCAAAAACCCTCCAAAAAGAAAAAGAAAAGGAGCAAATGCAACTTGAAGCAATGGTTGTCAATTTTAGCAAAATAGACAAGCCACATGTATGTGTCATCTTATCATTTTGGACATTTTGTCTTTTGTACAAGGCGAGTGGAACACTCCTCCACCACGATCCTCATGCGCTCTGCTAGCTTGCCCAATCAGCATGATCAATCTCGTCAAATATCCCAAGTGGAGTGGAGTAGAGGGAAGTGGACAAGAGTGAAACGTGGTGTATTGAAAAGAAACTGTGGACATGTACATGTACGTGAGCTTTAACAGCCAGAGCATGCAAGCTTGTTTGCTTACTCAAGTGCTAGTGGAAACAAGCCATGTGTGTACGTTTACATGATCGTGTCGCGGTACTTAAGCTCTGATTGTTAGTCAGGCACAACAGGAGAATGCTTGTCACCAGAGAATTTGGCTTAATTTCATGCACACATGACACATCCCTCTTGATCCAATTTCTGGATAGGCTCATTCCATTTGAATTGCAACTCTTAATGAAATGAAATTGAAATTATTGTGCAAATAATTTTGATGACTGCATATTCAATGTGTTATTTTGTTTTTGATAACATTTGCTGTACATTTAATACAAATTACAGAAGCAATACAAGTACCGGTACATTGTTAATTATGTCCATTGATGAGCATGAACATTACCCACAGTATGCACATAGGTGACATAGAAGTGATTCTACTAAGGTGATTTCCAGTGGAGAGCAAATCAGAACTTGTCTGATCATGATGCTAGAAATGGTCTTGAGTGAATGTATCTGTTTGTGTCTCTTTTAAGTGCTACAACTTGCCAAACATACAGGATTTGAACTTTTCCCAGTCAAGTTTTGCTCTTTGCTTTCTATATATGGTTTTGGCATTCACCAGAAATGATAACTTATGGATTGGATGTTTGTGCACAGTATGTGTAACCTATGTCCAACTTCAGTTTGCTTTTCTTGCAAACTTTTTCTTCCCTTCTACCTATCTTATTCCAGTATCTTCATGATCCAATTTATTCCGTAATGGTAACATTAGTGGTAACGGAACACCATTGAAAATGTCAGCTCTTAACAGTATGCGTTGTTTGCCTTGTGGCAGATTTTTAGTCGAATTGCTGTCCTGCTAACAGTCGGCCATGTAGCGATACCCCGACTGGAGAGCTGTTGATAGAGTATCAATGCCCATCGCTTAGGGCCACTTGCTCTTTCTCCTGGACCCGTCCGCATGCACAAAACACCAGCCAGTCCCCAGACACTCATCGGGAGATGCGTTTCCGTATCGCGTTTCCCAAGATCCTCTTTGTACGCGGACATGTCATCCTTCAAATGTGGCACCGGGGAGTGGGAAAAGAAGATGACGACGAAAACGAAGTGAAAGAAAACGGGTTTCCCCGTCATCTCCACACCACTTACATGACGGATTTGGTCATTGTTGGTGGGCAAACCCGTTGGGGTATTGGTCTCTTCTGATGCACAATGTATGAGAGAGAAAACGAGGGGGAGAAAGGGGCACTGACGTTCTTGTCTGTGATTTGATCGGAAAGTGAAGAGCCCCCAGGCCTTTTAATCCCAATCTTCTTGCTTATTTTTCCGGAGTCTCAAAGCCGTGTGAGTTTTTTTTGCTTTTCTCCATGAAACACAGAACAAACTGTCAGTGGTCAGGCAAGGCAGATTGTCTTCCTAGCATCTGGACAACAATTGGGCTCTTACCCAAATTAGTACAGACTGAGCACAAATACCTCCATACTAAATTGAAGATATAGGGGTATGTGGGATGATAATAATTCATTTACAGTGCCTACTGGCATATGGTGAACAAACCACTCCCCAAATGGATAGGAGAAAATTATGATACTTTAAAAACCATTTGATGGAGTGTTTTAGTTCTATTTCTGTGAGTCAGAAGGCAGTGGGAAGAAACCATTTGAATTATCAGGATAATCATGTCCATGTCATTATTGACAGACATATGAATGATTATTTGCATCCTATGTAGCTTCTTTGCCATCCACAGCATGATAACCATTAATGACATTATTCATGTAACCTGTGTGATTGGAAAGGCTCCACCTGTATCACCTCTCCATTCATCAGTCACTGTCATTATCAGCATCTCTGCATACCAACATCCAAGTTTGTTCTCTTGACTTTCTAAGTATGTAAAGGTACATATCCATTGAATTAACAGCTTCCCCAGGGGAAATTCAATGAGACTATGTCATATAGGGCAACTGCAACTTGAATACACAAGCTCAATCTAATCATTCTAATTATCTTTCTGACCAAGACTCCCCTAATGGCTAAGATCTGTATTAGTTGCAATTTTTATATATTTTTTTCATTTTCAGTAATTGCAAATTTAGAGTTTGAGGGAGAAAAGACAAACAAACAAAAGATGGATTTGTGATTTTCTTGTAACAATCAAAGATACTGTTGTAATTTAGGATAAGTTTGCTGCAAACTACAAGACAAAAATCTGGTCATGATTGTAGAGTCCTTAGTTATTGGTCTCACAGATTCAAAGCCTTTGATAAACATTGACGCCAAATGCAGTTGCATTTGAATCCATTCAAGGGCATGGCCATCTCAATAGCTACATTTACAGTATTGCTTTCTTAATGAATCAATTCAAGTTATCCTTTGCCGCAGTCCCGGCTGCCGTTTGAAGTAATCAAAAACTCCCCTTCAAACGCAGAAATTCACAAATTGGCATCTTGGCCAAAGCCAATCTGAGTATTCTTTGGGGAGTGGTTTTGTCTTGGTTCATCCCTACGGCAGCCTTTGAAGGGTAGAGTCTCTTTTGTTGGCATGTGGAGTCTCTGTGTGTTTATTTTTACATTTAGTCCGGAAAAGGATTGGCATTGAAGGCTCTTGCCTACCTCAGTTTCCCATCAGCTTTCACTTGTCATTGTTGTGCAATAGATGAAGAATTAGCAACACTGAAAACAAAATAAGCTGAATATTAAAAATGTCCATGTTAACAGCTCTGGAGTAGACAAGTGTTTGTGTCTGAAATTCTCAATGGCCACTACAGGAAAGAAAGAAAGAACATCAAAAGAACCAAAATGAAAACCAGAAATATAAGAGGAAAAAAGCAAAGCCCACTAAGTGTGATTATTAATAAGTCTCCCCAATGACATTGTTTCCGCTGTCCACTTACAATGGCTTACCGTCATTTACCGTGGTGACTAATCGTCTTTAACTCCCCAAATGTTGTGCCAAGACAGTGATTGTGTTTATTTTGCACTTTACGCTCCACTGCTACTCAGATGCCTTGTACAAAATCATACCGGTATACAAAAGATTCCACCTTTCTCCAAAACTACATGGTTGTTTCGTTTTAGGGAAAAGGGAGAAAAAGGCACAGCATGAAGCACCTCCCCTTTCTCATCTTCCTCTCTCTTCCTGATTCATAAATCTCCCATGGGGAACATCCCATGCCGTTAAGTGAACTCATCACAAGAGAATAAAAGCCTTCCTTGAGCATGCCATAGCCCAACAAGATTTAGATGCTTTATAATAAAAGCATAAGACTCCTAATGGAAAATAAGTCCCTGTAGATAAATCTTATTGTTAAGAAGTGGTATTCCCCATGGGCCCATTACAAATGCATGTCTGTATATGTTATTTGTTTGCCAACGCCGTATGCAATTTTCATGATTTTTTCTGCCCTTTTTTGGTTAATTCTGCAGCAATCCTTTGAAAACTGCACTGCTAGCCATTCATTGAGTCCTTCGAGACCAAAGCAAAATCATCAAGGAAACAATGTTATTTGTTACCTGAAAGCATGGGAGTATGTGCTTTGTTCCATGTGTAGTTTGAATCATTAAGTGAATCTTTCAAGAAATATGTTATAGCAATATCAGTGTTCCAGCCTTTTTCTTCTTTTCTCCTTTTTGTAAGCATGAATGGTGATTGTCCATGACATATCTTGCAACAAACGGATAATCACACTTAACCTCAGTAGAATGAGTAGCCTTGATTGCATCAATAATAATCCTCTTGTCATTATGTATGGTCATTTCAGAATCTTGAATGAGTGACCCCTTAGTATTGGATAGACCTAATGACCAGTTACATACACGTGTTTGTTTTATCAAAAGGTTCAGCACAGGATTGTTATTTTTGCCAGCAAGCAAGCCATCTGAAACCCTACTTTTGTCTGAACATTGTATTGGTATGAATTAGCTAGAGATGAAACCAATCATACATGATATAATGTGAACCTTTGAGTAAAGCAATAGCCATTTTGGGGATTGCAATATTTCATTTGAATACTGCCCTCAATCAGTGAAATTCACCCCAATTAGTGATCAGTTATTAGCCATATCAGGGATACAAATTGGCCTAAAAGGAGCAAACTCCTTTGTGCAAAAACAATGTAAAAGAGGAGGTATTTTAGACCCATAATTTAGCACCCCACTTTTTACGACGAAAAACCTTGCTACGTCACTGGCAGAACGCCACGCAGTATATTAGTCGCAAACCTGCCGACCCCGTGTTTTTGTTCAAATCGAAAAGCAAAATCCTACATACAATGTGTGTGAGCCAGCATGAGCTACTGTGGTGCGAGCCTACATGTACTAGTTCTGCTGGTGACGTCACACACATTATTTGCATGGATCGATTCCGAGGGGGATTTTTTTTTTTTTTGCGGGTGGGGCATACATGTGCTGACTTTTCAACTTTGGGGTCAAAATGAAGCACTTACATAAACATTTGAATTTATGTAGTCATTAATTATGCATTAAGCAATAATTTTAAAGCACTTGCATCCCTTTCCCAGATTTGATTACAGGTCACCTTTAGCAATACAATAGATTTGTTTGGAACTTTTATCAAAGCAATTTTTGTATGCAGGAAAAACAAACTGTTTGAAGTACATACACTACAGCAAGGACTTTGCCTATTTATCAACCTTAAGTAATGAAATGAGGATTCTAAAATCTGAAAATCACACTGGTTTTTTTTAATGAAAATGCTATACACGTTTTTTCTTAAACAAACAAACAAACACCCCAACAAACAAACAAGTGTGAGCAGCCAAGACATGAATTACTTCAGGTTAATGTAAAGGTCTATTATCAGAAACTGGTAATCACCACACAGATATTCAGTTTCGAAGTGAATTGCTTTCTGTGAGTCGTGCAATCATCGTCACTGTTTAGAATAGAGTAAAATATTGTCTCTTTTGTCTTCATAATTTGTATTATTAAGTTGAAATTAAAGTTTGAACAAATTTTTGTTCAGCAAATGTTATTATGCTTCTCAGTGGAAGGCCATCATACATTGTACAGTTTGACTTCAAAAAATTCAATTTCAGACCTGCTGTTCTGTTTCTGTTTGTTTTTTAACAACAAAGAGAAATAAGACCAGGTTGGTACACGTGTACTTCAAAACTTGCATTGAGTAAATTGATGAGGTGGATATGCACTGACTGTACTATAGACTCCAAGCTGTGCAATATCAGCAAGCTGCCTTTTCCGTCAGTCACACTTGAGCAAGCAGGCCATCCTTCCCTTCCCTTACTGCTTGTCAAGCGCAACATGGCCAATTCTCATTAAAACGGGATATTTCAGCCACTAAAAAACAGTTAAGGGTTAATAATGAAGCGTCACTGCCAGATAATTGCCATAAATTTGTGTTTTAATATTGCAAGAGAGGCAGGATTAAAAAAAAGTGAAGGGGAGACTGTTTATGAGTCAAAGGACTGTCAGGGCTGGGTGCTGCCCACTCAGACGTGAAATGCAGTTTTTAGTGGGAAATTAAAAACACTTGCTCTATCCATCATGCCATTGTCTCATTATGATTTGACGAGAAGGGGGGGGGGGTGGGAGGTGATTTGAAGTTGACAGAAATTTGTGGTGAAATTTAGGTCATCGTCTTGCCTGGTGGACTGTCACCGAGGTTACTGGTTAGTGAGTCAATTTGGCTGTTGACTTGTTTCTCTCTATGGATTCTAATTTGAACCTAAGCAGTTCTCCAATTCCACTGGTAATGTCGTTTGTGAGTTTCAAAGCTTGTCTGAGAGAGGTACATAGATGTATAAACCACATTAGTACACTATTAGATTATCCACCAGCTACAGAGTTGAAATGCTAGGATGTCACCAATAAACACTTTCATACAGGGTCTTGTAGTTGTACTGAAGCAGCAAGGGGGTGTTGTAAGGGAGATTGTGGAATGAAGATATGTAGGTCATAGTCATAGATCTGAAAGTGATTATGAAACTATCATATTTGGCTAATTGGTTACACTGGACAAGAATAGCATGATAATGTACATGTTAACATGATATAATACAATGTCTTAGCATTATTTAATCTCCATTTATGTTGATAACATTATTATGATGATGGGAAATCTCCCACATCTCACAGTTGTTGTATCCCTGACTGGGGAATGGGATGGGGAATATGCAATGAAAATTTTCTTTCTGCAAAGTCAGCGCCGGGAAGAAAATATCAAAAGCATACCAAAACATAATATCTTCTATCTGTACATTTTCTACAAACATTGTTAGTACCATTAGCTGTGTAGAGAGCAGTGTCTATCTATTTTTACTCATGTTCATTTCTGACATTCTTTGTGTTTCATTGAATGTGACAATGATTGTAAGTTATTAAATGTTAATGTACATGACTATACATATGTTCAACAACGTTGATGCTTGACTATGTTTGTTTGTTAAAATTGACTATCAGGGACACCACCTACATGTATGTATGGCTGGATAGCTCAGTTGGTAGAGCGCCTCTACTGTATTTAGAAGGTCGGCCGCCGGTTCAAATCCTGCTCCAGTCAATTTTTCTTGTTCCATGAAATGAATTAAATTCATTCTGCAGCAGTTATGTGGTGATCTTAACATTCCTGATGAGACAATATTTCGGTTCAAAACCCAAAGTAAGGTATAAGCCCTTTTCATCTTTATACTTCCATTGTGGGGGCGCTAGGCTTAATATAAAAGCTATGTTTAAAAATGCAGAATGTTCAAAATGAAAAGTGCAGACTTGATTCACTTAAAGTAAGACTGAGCTAAGACTGGAAACATCCAGAGGTTCTGGCAACTTATTGCTCTCAAATAATTGGGTTCTGTTTGTGACTAAAATGAATGTCGAACATTCTTTTGTATAAAATCATTGATAACTTCAAAAACTGTGATTTGGCTTGGAGCCCATTGTTAATAGAAGTAGTTCAATTACTTTGTAAATACTCACTAGGATGAAGACTTCAGTGGTTATAATCCACTCTGAGATACTCTGGCATTATCTCATGTATTTGGAATTAGACAATATGAAGCTGATGATGCAAGCATCTTTCTTTTTGAAAAAAATGAACACTGCCCTCTATTGACCAAAATAACAACAACTTGCTGTGTGCTGATTTTAGCATTGCCATTTGTTCTGTGTGGTACATTGTTTGTGAAAAGGTCCATGTATAAAACTTCATGTACCTATTGAGATTTCATCTTATGAGCAATTGAGTTGGCTCTTGGCATATTAATTTCATCAGCATTTTTTTCTTTTGAGGACTAAAATGACATGGTTAAAATGATAAAAAATGATTAAATGGGAGGTAAAGATCCCATATGAAATACTTGAGTCTAGTGGAGTAAAGCTAATAAGCTATGGATCAGAACTTACATGTAATCAAGATCAATGCTAAGTTTAATTGTATTTGTGAAGAACTCATTTCATGAATGATACATGTGTATTTTATAATGAGGTATGATACATGGTGCATTTACATGTTTCCATCATTCTTCCCTTGATGGAGGGGCTACTACACTGGTTCATTCCTATCTGTGTCTATGCAGTCTTTCATTGAAATTTGTACCTGAAAGATGTACACCTATGTGTATATATTGGATAAGACTCAAAACCCTGTCATGAACACTATTTCATTGTTTAGCGATGACTTTAGAGAATGTTCATAACATAATGAATTATTCCTTGTAAATATAATGAAGAATCACCCACAAAGTACTAACTAATGGTGTCTATTTCCCAGAAACAGACTAAATTAAACAAATTGCACTTAATCCAGTTTTGGACAATTCCAAGCATAACTGGCAGCTGTGTAATGGTTTTCTGGAGCCAAATACAATACATTTATTGGTAGATTAAACCTATGTTTTTGGAAGATGAAATACACATCATTTGTGTCTGGTAGAATGATGTGTTGATTGAAGTAGGCATTGAACTCAAGTGACATTGGTTGAAAGAGGGATGGTCCTTGTAGGGGTGTGGTTGTGTAGGGGAGAGACGGAACAAGCAAGTCACAATTGACCTGACCGTTCTAATATTACATAGCCAAGGATGGGCCAAAGGCACATACAAGTCAACTTATACTGAGTTGGATGTGAGTATTTGAAACCCTGGGTGGTTCCTGCTAGGTTGTAATACTACCGCCAATCCAATCATGGCTACTGAATAATTGAAGGAGCTCATTGGTGCATTGCTCCCAACTGTCTGTGGCCAAATCAAAATACTCCTTGGTTTGCGGTGCTTGCATCACCCAAGATGCACTCAAGAACGTATTAAAATTTGGGCTATATTTGGCCATATTTTGATTTGTAAATCATGAATATCCAAAATGGTCAATAATGAATAATAACATTTAAAATTATTTGATACATATTTATTTTTGGAAGAAGGCAATCACAAGATTTTTGTTTACCTCTAACTAGTTATACATCCAGAACATTGAATGACCAGTGTAAATCTCTTTTGATGTGAAAATCTTGGCTTTCACATTATACAGTTCCTGTATGGCCTGTATGATGTATGCCAGATGCACATTGCTAGAACTTGATAAATAACGTACATATTGTGTCTGTATTTCGACTCTTGTGTAATAGTGATACAGTCAAAACTAGATGTTTTGGCATGAACTAATGGCCTCCATGTTACATATAATTCATACTTTCCCTTAATGTAATGTCATTAATTTGTGTGTGTGTATATATGTGAGATTTTTTTTTTTTTTTTTTTTTTGGGGGGGGGTGCTTTCTTTTGACTTGTTTGAAAAGGGGGAAAACCTGCATGGGGAATGTTGAACCATTTTTCACTTACATGTATTATGAATCTAGCAACGTGTGGACCCCTAGAATCTTTAAAAGCAGACCATATGTAGCTTCTTCCTACCCTTCTCAGTCATTCAACGTTATTAGTTGCAATAAACTGGCAATTTAAAGGTACAGGACAGGATTGGTAATCCAAAGCGGTAGCACGGAAATCCGTTTTTAATGCACAGCACTAGTTTAAATGTATACTATCATACTTTGGTAGGAAACCAAAACAGAAATGTCCACAAATTTACGTATAACTTCAGGGTATGAAGTTGGTGGTGGTAGAAACATACCATTAAAATATTTCTGCCTGAAATGCTGTATTTATCCAGAAATAAGTCAAACAAAGAAAAACAGTTTTCATCTCGGGTAAGATCGGGTTGGGTTTTCGTTGTTTTCTTGTGACTCAGATGTCCGATTGAGCTCAAATTTTCACAGGTTTTTATTATTTCATGTGCATGCTGGATTAGACAAAGTGTGAATGCTGTTCAGTGTGACTATTACCAATTATGTATTATACCTTTAAAGTAGCATACAAGCCTCCAGATGTGTAAATATGCCCTAAAAGTACAGCAGAAGTAAATGGCTGGTAGAATCATTAGCCCCAATTGAGCAGCTCTTATTTTGCATGAAGTTAAGAAATGAAATCCTTATTAAAAGTATCATTTAAAGGTATAATACATGATTGGTAAAAGTCACAGAACAGCACTCACACTCTGTCTAATCCAGCATGTGAAATATGAGCCTGTGAAAATTTGAGCTCAATCGGACATCGGAGTCACAAGAAAATAGCGAAATCCTGACTCAATTTTTCTAATAAAACACAAAGAATGGTTTTGATGTTACCCCAAGATCAAAACTGTTTTCGTTCTTTGTTTGTTTGTTTCATAATTTTTTTCATTCTGGATAAATACACCATTTCTGGTGGTAATATTTTAACAGTATGTTTCTACCAGCACCATCTTCATATCCTAAAAGGTATATGTAAATCTGTGACCATTTCTGTTTGGGTATGTTACCAATCCTGTACTGTACCTTTAAAAACATTTTGATTCTCTGGTGCTAATTTGTATCCACCGCCTTTGATTTATAGATCAGTATCCTGATATTTAAAATAATATACATGCAAGCTGCTGTATATTGGATAGATACAAACACCTCTCCACTTCAGTTCATAACTTATCACACAAAATGGCATTCAAAATGCACTCATTCAACTTATCCTCTTAGTTGAAGTGAAGACAAGATGATTGCATTGTCACTAG
The DNA here is from genome assembly GCA_963971285.1 of Astropecten irregularis. Taxonomy (NCBI): domain Eukaryota; kingdom Metazoa; phylum Echinodermata; class Asteroidea; order Paxillosida; family Astropectinidae; genus Astropecten; species Astropecten irregularis. The sequence goes on along the minus strand of OZ020260.1, from coordinate 8,240,851 downwards.
CTGCACAATGGTCTCTGTTTGTCAGTAGTTTGTGTCTGATCATACCTGTTGTACCTCAAGTGTGTCATGGAAATTCCCTATTGCATAAAAGATGGAGATGTTATGCTTGGTTTTATGACTAGGATCAGAGATTGCTGTATTTCTACAGATGCAAAAGACTTGACAAAGACCAAAGTAAACAGACTGCTGTCCAGAAATAGTGATTGGAAGTTTTATGAAGAGTGCTGGCAAGACATGGGGGAAATCAACAAATCCCTGTGTGTTTGTATCATTGTTTTCAATACCTGTATGTGTATGGCAATCACATATCCAACACCTTCCTTGCTAGAAATTGGTCAAAGTTCTTAAAAACAACACAGAAATGAAAAACTGGGTCTTTATTTGTCAGAGAAAGGGGCTCCAACTGATTGACAAGTGTGGTGCCTGTGTTTTGTAGCAAAAAGACTTTGAGTGTGAGCCAAAATTCACAAGGAATAGCTCTCTGGGAAAAGGTTATTGGTCTGAGGCAAATCCACAATAGCTGGGTAACTTGTCAACATGTGAAAGTATAGCACAGGATGATTATTGAGATTCACAATAAAGCCTTCATTACTTTGCCATGCATATATATATAATTGCTGTGATACTTCAGAAATAGCACTGTTATAAACATTTGAATTTGAAAAAAGAAGAAGAATTTGAATAATAGTTGCTTTTAATGTATACATGTATATGTATGTTCATTTACATTCTGAATATCACTTTTCTGCTTACAATGTTCTATTCACTCTACAAATTTCAATTTGATGCTACATGTAGGTACATGCTAATAAGCTGTGTCAATATTAGATGAACGCCTAACCCCCCCCCCCCCCCCCCCCCTTTTCAGACAGGCGTGCCAGGGTCGCGCCGAACTAAACAGATAAGGAGCAACCCTAGGTCGACCCAATTCAGATTTTGGTTTCAGACAGGCGAACTTAATACATTGGAGTAGCCCTAAAACTGGGCCTACAAACAAACGAACAACTTGCGGCTATAGCAACAGCTCCGTAGAAGACTTTTGGGGCGGTGGTGTTTACGATTCAGACCGTACGTTGTCGACTTTGGTTGTTGCGAGGAGGAAATTGACATTAAGCATAATTTCGATTTTGACTGTTGTTGTCGTCGTATAAATACACAACCGACACGACTGGCATTGTGGCCGTCATATTTTGTTTTTTACTATAAGGCCAACCCCATCTTTGACTTTGCCTTCAAAATAATAAATTTTGTTGTTTTTTATAGCCTACCTTGGCAAAGGTCTATTGAAAAATACACCCAATGATGTACGACCGGCAGACGATTTCCATGCCAAAAAGTTTTGTATGTATGCATTGTGGGATATCACTGCAGTTTTCTGCTCATTTGCATACATTTGCATTGAGTTCGGCTCATGACTAGAAGACGTCGCTCTAGCGTCGTTCTGAACGACCCAGACCGTCGATCTTTCGGCATCAGGCGCGCCTGGTCGCTCCTAATTGTTTCAGACGTCAAATTTTCTTTGTACTTAATTCAAATCTTGCCTTTTAATTGGTTCGGCGCGACGCTAAAACGCATGTCTGAAACAGGGGTTAGAATGGTGATTTGATGTGTGCATGTCTTTGTACAACTAGAAATTCACGACATTATGAGCATGAATCAGGAAGTGTCAATGACCTTTGATATTGACTGATTCCCTAAATATTATAATCATGTACTTGTACATACACAGGGTCATTGCACCAAGTTGAGCCCTAATTCATATGGTGCCCATCCTGTACATGTACTGTACCATAGGCTATCATGTATTATTAGCTGTTTCGCATGCAGCGGAACAGCTTTTGTTTTTCTTATTTTTTTTTTTCTTTCTTTTTTTTTTCTTTTTTTTTTTTTTCTTTTTCCACTTTTTTCCCATAGACATAACACAGGGGTTTTCTAAGAGCCACTTCTACCATTATGCCAATTCCAATCAACTTCATACTTGGCACATAGTTAGACCAACACCCCAAATAGTGTCCCGCGTATGTACGTCATCGTGACGTCATCACGTGCACAATTACGTCATCATAAAAGTGCAAATTTTAGGGCTCTTTATCTCCAGAACGGCAAGTCCGATGCAGCTCAAACTTGGTATGTAAGTATATGGGGACGTGTTATAGACAAAAATTGCAGTCACGTGTTGATGACGTCATCATGTGATTTTATACGAATTATTCAATTTTTGGACCTTTTCTTTATATCTCATGAACGACAAATCGTATTTTCGAAATTCTTTCGGCAAAATGTTTGTTAGGCTATAGGCACATGCCACAAAATACCAAAAAGTGGTGACGTCATGATGACGTCATCAAAAAGCCGATTTTCTGATTCACATATAAGGGAATATCCGATAGTGATGAAACTTGGTGGATAGGTAGGGAATGGTACTAGTATCCTAAATCTGAAGTGACGTCACGATGACATCATCGGCTGATTTTTTTATTGATTTTTGAATCATTAATTTTGCCATTTTTTCACGGAAACACATAGAAGCAAATATCCGATCGAAATGAAACTTGGTGGGTAGTTAGGAAATGGTACTAGTATCCCTAATGTGAAGTGACGTCACGATGACGTCATCGATTGAATTTTTATTGATTTTTTTGAATCATTAATTTTGCCATTTAGAGTCAAACATAACACAAAACACGGGCCTTAGAAATTCTTGGACCGCTAATATGGCTATCCATAGTAGTGGGCCAATTGTGTACATGTAAACGTAGTACGACGAGCTAGAAAATCAGTCATTTTGCTGTTTCCACCGCCCATGCACAACCATATATACTTTGCGCTCTGGCCTATAGTAGACTCTGCCATTTCTGTGTTTCTCATGGTCGTGTGTATGTACATGTACCTATATGTATATTAATGGTCGAGTGACGACGCTCCTTATAGCTGTTTACGACAATTAAAACACCGCAATTTCTCTGTACTGGGACAATTGCGTTCATGTTTTTTTTTTTTATTATTTATAAAAACATACACGAAACAGCTCAGTGTTTGTTGACAAACACATCTAGTTCTATATTATTTTATTGGTCAAAATATCATACTTCGATCACAAATTTGCAGGATTTTTTTTCAAATTGTTAATTTGGAGTCACAGTGATGTATAATGGAATGGTACAAGTTATATTTAGCTGATACTACATCATGCATGTCGACACCACAGCAATCATGCCTCAATCTGATTGAACAGCTTCATGTATTACTTCAACTTGCCAGCATGATGAAAGCTTTCTTTACAGACCATGATTTGTTTGCATGTGTTTTGGATGGGCTTTATGCAACTTATTTTGAGATCTGTTGGCTTTTCCACATTTATGGGGAAGAGCCATTAATTAGCTGTTTCGCATGCAGCGGAACAGCTTTTGTTTTTCATATTTTTTTTTTTTTTTTTTTTTTTTTTTTTTTCCCCACTTTTTTCCCATAGACATAACACAGGGATTTTCTACAAGTCACTTCTACCATTATGCAAATTCCGATAAACTTCATACTTGGCACATAGTTAGACCATCACCCCGAATAGTGTCCCGCGTATGCACGTCATCGTGACGTCATCACGTGCACAATTACGTCATCATAAAGGTGCAAATTTTAAGGCTCTTTATCTCATGAACGGCAAGTCCGATGCACCTCAAACTTGGTATGTAAGTATATGGGGACGTGTTATAGACAAAAATTGCAGTCACGTGTTGATGACGTCATCATGTGATTTTATACGAATTATTCAATTTTTGGACCTTTTCTTTATATCTCATGAACGACAAATCGTATTTTCGAAATTCTTTCGGCAAAATGTTTGTTAGTTATAGGCATATGCCACAATTTACCAAAAAGGTGTGACGTCATGATGACGTCATCAAAAAGCCGATTTTCAGATTCACATATAAGGGAATATCCGATGGTGATGAAACTTGGTGGGTAGGTAGGAAATGGTACTAGTATCCAAAATGTGAAGTGACGTCACGATGACGTCATTGGCTGATTTTTTATAGATTTTTGAATATTTTATTTTGCCATTTTTTCCCAGAAACACATATAAGCGAATATCCGATCGTAATGAATCTTGGTTGGTAGGTAGGAAATGGTATTAGTTGACGTCACGATGACGTCATCAACTGATTTTTGAGTGATTTTTTTAAATAATTAATTTAGCCATTTAGAGTCAAATATAACACAAAATACGGGCTTTGGAACTTTTTGGACCGCTGATATGGCTATCCATAGTAGTGGGCCAATTGTGTACACGTAAACGTAGCACGACAACCTAGAAAATCAGTCATGTTGCTGTTTCTGCCGCACATAATCACAACCATACATACTATGCGCGCTGGCCTATAGTACACTCTGCCATTTCTGTGTTTCATATGACCGTGTGTATGTGCATTTATATGTATGTGTATTGATGGATAAGTGACGACGCTCCTGGTAGTTGTTTAGGACAATTAAGACACTGCTGATAAACTATTTCTCAGTCCTGGGTCAATTGTATATATATTATATATATTTTCGAAAACATACTCGAAACAGCTCAGTGTTTGTTAACTACAAACACAGGTCTAGTTATGCTTGTTCGGGTTTTCTTTTGCTTCCTCTTCTTTTCTTCTTGTGACAAAAATGCTATAGTTGAAGCACATGTTTGATTCTTGGTGGCACTTTGGGTCATTATACAACTTCAGATTTGGTACAAACCTGGCAACGGCATAGCTGAGTGGTGCCTTGAAGAGTGACGTCATTATTACATCATTGGGTGTAAAGTTACAACCAATTAAACATTAATCACATCAATATTACAAAATCCATTCCAAATCAACCATGTGTTCAATTACCTTGCTTTTTATGGCAATGGAAAGAGTAAATTTATAGAGTTGTCACTTTTTTCTTGAAGCACAATGTACCTTGCTTCAGGTATGAACTACATGTATAATTGGCTTATAATTTAAACTGGAGCAAGATATGGATTAGCTTGTAACAATAGTATTGTGTGGCAAGAATGTACTTTCTCAAAAATGTGACTGATAACATTGATCATCAAATAATTTGTGTGCCCGGCAGGTTGACAAAATGTTATTGTCGGTTGATGACTGTTGCAAAGTTTAGGTATTGCTTCAAAATTGATGTGTTTAATGATCTTTAGGCAGACAACACATGTGCAAAGATTCAGATTAGTGACATCATCATGTGTCACATGACAGCCTCTTAAAGGGCTGGTAATTTCACATAACAATTAGTAATGAGCAAATCATTTGATTAGGTTCAAATTTGCTACATGTTTATGTTTGGATGAGTTGTAATAATGATAATATAATAGTGGGAGACTTTTGAGACGTGAGCATATGCGCATTGTTGTGCGTGCACGTGCGCTGTTGACTTGAAGACTGATGTTCATAAGTCTGCCATTAGAGGAATTCACAAAAACAAATGCTTTCCATATCACAGACATCATAAAGCGCTGTACGATTAAATCATCTACAGATTGTGAAGAATTACACATGAAAAAGCAGTACTGGGAAAATTTTAATTGAATTAACATGTTACAGAGCTATTGAAGCCACTTGCAAAGTGTGAAGATTTACAAGATTATCATATTATTCATAATAAATGCTTAGAAAACATTTCCTGATACTGCCCATACTTTAACAAGAACTAAAGTAGGAAAAACCAGTGATGGTGATGGTGCCTAGCTGCTGAGTGAAGGTGAGCTTGGCCCATGACCTTATCTGGTAAAACAATGCTCCATAGGGATTCAGAAAGATACTGTTTGGTAAGGCTATTTTAGTGGAATAGCACTGCGCACTTGCACTAAAAATAGCACCAAACCTCAGACAAACATTGCAACCGGCCATGCAAACGTGTGGTGAGTGGAGGTATGTGTGCGCGTGCATGCGTGGTGTGACGTCATTAGTGTGGAACGCTATTGTAAATGAACCTGTCTTCTTTGATGTATGTTTCGTTGTCACTGATTAAATCAGACAAAGTCTGCATTTCCACCACAGCAATGGGCAACTAATAAGATATAACTAAGCAATGCAGTCATTATTGATGGAGCGACCACCAAACTACTCCTATTATCAGTAGCACACTGTCAATGTCAGGCTGCAGCCTAAATCTCAAATATCCCATCTAATCTATAAATACATTGATTTATATATTTGAAGTGTGACAAAAAAGTATGAACAATTTGTGCTCATCATTTTAGTGTCCCCCCCCCCCCCCCCCCCCCCCCGTCGTTGCAGTTTCAGTTGTAGTTAAAATTCTGTAACGTAAACAGAGGCTCAGGACGTCTGGGCACGAGAGAGAATCAACAGGGCCGCAGCACCACGTAAATATCTGTGCTCTCAGGCCGTACACTCATGGTCAGCTGCTTATCCATTGAGCAAACATACCCTGATTTTTCACGTTTGAGTTGTCCAATTTCTCCGTTAGTTTGAATGGGTTGGAAACAAGTGAAGACTCACACCATCCTTGGTAGCAACACACCTAATTGTTTGCATGAACTAAATACTGTACATGAATTTTTGGGCCAAAAGTCCCGGAGTTCGTTCACATACTTTTGCACACAAACATATGGCTTCTTGCACGTTGCGCAATGCATCAAGCCAAACATGTGCCTCGATTTACGTCATACCCCTTGTGAGCGGGGCGCCCGTCACAACATTGTAAACCTGATTTCCTTGTACTTGTCAAAGAAACCAACCATCGAATCACACAAAATATCATTCATTATTTCATACTTAATTGGTTTATATGAATAATGCGAACTAAATCCCTTTACAGCCCGACTTTAAGTGACAATAAATGTACATGAAGATGTGTTCAAATGTTGGCAACTACCAAACCTATGGTCATCTTTTTATGAGCACTATACACTGCATTTCTGTCCCCCAGCTTGAAATTAATTACCAACACAATCTGCTGGAATCTTCTTGTGAAGACACTTAGTGTGTCTATTTATCAGGAATGGGCAGCCTGATGGCTAATAACCTTTGCAGTTTCTATTGATACAAACCGCCACTGATGATAGTATTACCCGCAAATGAGCACACCCTTGTAGCTGTTTCCCCTTGCTACACATTATCAGATTGGATCCTTATCATTCACTGCAACAGGGATGAACAAAGACAGGAAAAGACCAGAATGAGATAATAACCAAAGCACTGTTGTGCAAAATATGAGGGAAGCAAATGACCAAAGGGAAAAGATCAAGCTGAGTTATTGAGATGATCAGTGGAAACACAGTTACACCTGACTGAAGTGCATATGGCAAACTCATGTGTTAATTATACTGGACATTTGCTTACTGAGTCTCAAGCTAGCCAACTATTTAATGGCAATCCTGAAATAAGCATACTTGTGCAAATTCATAGTAGGCAGGTTTTTATTTTGAGAAAATAAGACAGCCGTTCATTTTGTGAATAATTATTGGAAATGAAAAACTTTCAATGATTTGTGTAAAGCATATAGCCTACCTGTCCCAAACACTGCCATGCATATTTAGTACATATATGACGAGATTTGAACGGAGTTTATCAGTGGGTCCCACTGGCACCATTTTTTGTATCAATTATTGATTGGAGAATTCTTTGTGATTTTTCATTGATTACTATTGATTAGGTATGATATGGGCCCATAGAATTCCGATCTTGCCCAAGAACAATTGAGTAAGTTGAATACAGAGTCAGCAATTACTGAAACTCACACAAAGTCAACTTGAGCATATCAGTTTGTATTAAAGCGATAAATAGATACATGTGGCTGGAGGCAATCCAGTGCACTTTGTATTTAATCTCTGCCGTCATCTAACTCTCATAAAAATCACTCAGGCCTATTACAGATTTACATCTCTCTTTTTCTCCCTTTCATCCTGAGACCAAGTACTTGATTTTTAATTCGGTGTGCAAACTCAACCACCCGCACTTCCATCCTCCTAAAAAAAGAAAAAAAGGAGAAAAAAATCCCCCCCCCCCCCCCCCCCCCGATTACTTTTTCCCTCATCTGGACCCATCCACATCTGTCGCCCACCATTAGCACGGCATACACAGAGCACGGCTTATTTAAGAGACAGACCCATGCCAGGGTGTCTGTTGCTGAGATTAGACCATTAGACCAATTGATTCTCCCTCTCACTGTAGCGCTGCCTGAGTATAAAGGGGGCTCCCTCATGCCTTATGCCCCCAGGCTGTATTTCACTTTTACATGGTGCTTGCTATTCACAGCCACTTGTACAGGGGTCTGTATCCCTACTCTCTCTCTCTCTCTCTCTGACATCAAAAACATAGCAGGACAGTAGAGCTGTACTTGGGTATCATCTTGAGAATGGGTTGAGGGGAGATTGCAGGCCATCACTTCATCTGACCATTGTTTCACTTTGTGTAGTGAATCTAAGAATCCCTGATAGCAATATGTAGCCTTATATCCCAGCAGGGAAGAACAGATACTATCTCCTACCACCCCTCCATCCATCCCTCTGTCCATTCTTTGCCAACAAAAGCTGCTTGCAAAAGAATTTTTTATACTTGAGGCTTAGCCCTTTTTTTCTTTTTGCAAAGAGTGTAGCTGTGTAACATATTTGCATTATTAGGAGCCAATGCAGCCCAGGTTCAGAACAAACCAAGAAGTCAGTTTGGCCATTTCTTGCTCAATAACACAACACAAAAAAAGCACTGCAGACAATTACCACTCTCATGGGAACACTGGGTGCTTTTGAAAGTTTGAATTTAGCAAATGGGGCTTTTACATGGATGATGTCTGTCGTCCTGTCAGGCATCGGGGCATTGTGGCTAGGGCTCATATTTTCCACCTGATTAGGCCCTTTTGCGCGTGGCGCATGTCTAATTGATGCTGCCGTCTGTTTGGGTCTGGAGTGATGCTTTAAATCTGACAACTGTCCTAATCCTGAGAATTAAAATGTGTTTTTCTTAAGGCCTTCCTTTCAGGTTTTTCCTCTCATAAATTAATGACAGTTATATTGCTTCGTTTTGACCGTGGTTTTTTTTCTGTCAAATTAATGTAAAATACAGCCATAAAGTGACATGAACAAAGATAGATATAGAGATAGATAGATAGATGTATTATGAGTTAATTCACAAAGTGCATTTCTTTTCCCTTTCAAATTCCTCCCATGAGAATTCACATCTTTGTTTTTGAAGCATTTTTATTTGTCAGTATGTACAAGACATGACTCATACTTGTCTCAGTGTGTACTTGAGTTCAGTACATTGACATTTAGACTTTGGCAACTTTGGGGCAGTATTTGATAGTTGTACTTGTAGCACAAGTTGTAGTTTGTGAATGAATACTTTGCAGCAGACTAATTTGTCAAGTTTGTTTCAAATGTGTGGTTTGAAATGTTAAATCTTTTATTGTTATAAAGTTATAACCAACCTGATGGAGTGTACAGGTTTTAATTTGTTTGTTTTTGCCTTTTGCTATTTGTGGGTATTTCTATAATTGAACTCATTGTGTTGTCTGGGAAGGAGTTTGCTCTGTTGCATGTTCCATGTGTAATGTCATTGTCCAATTCCCTTTTTGTTATTGTTTGGTTTATGTTACACATCCCAGTCCATTGGTTTGATTTCTTCTGTTGTATATATGTATGCAAACTATATCCAACATTTGAATTCCGTATTAAGGACTTTGTTGATGTAATATAGGCAGCAGATTATTCCAAAGCTAGAGGTTACTGTGCAATTTACCATCATCCTAATCAGTGTTACTTACATGTAGGTTGATGAATTCAATCATTATGTGTGAACATGCAATGAATTCAAGTTAGGGTACTAGACTTTAATATTCAAATTAAAATTATTTGTACTTGCAGATGGTCTTAAATAACTAATTGTGCATATACTCTCATTCTGTCTCCCCTTCTGGTCATTAGACAGCCTGAGGTGAAGCGGGTCAGCATCAAGCAGCGAATGTTGGCCGAGTATTCCAGTGGTCTGGGAGATGGTGCCAGGACAATGGTTGTGGCCAAACGGCCTAAGGTGACCGTCTCAAAGACAAAGCATCGGCGTCGACTGAAAGGAAGACGACTGTGAATCAAGTAATAGTCATTGCTAAGAAGCTGATTCTTTATCCTGATTGGCTGAAACCATAGTCAAATGGCCCTCAGTAATATAAGCTTGTACCTGATATTTTCATCAGTTGTGAGCTTACATTGGTTTGCCTTTTTGTGTATATGACCTTTCCATATGCAGGCCACTAAATGGTCAAGATGAATCCATAGAAAACTGGGTACTTCTGAATAGCAACTTGTCTCTACATGGTTGACTGAACCTGAACTATAATACTTATTGCAGACCTAGTTGGAGAGGTCTGTACCCAGGATCTGTTCAATCAATGATGAGCCTGCGTACTTCAGTTGCCTAGGTTTTCTTATGATATCATAGCAACAGTGATAAATTGACCAGTTATGATTTCATTTTAGTCTTTAAAGGTAACCATACTTTGGTAGGAAACCAAAACAGAAATGTTCACAGATTTACATATAAATTACAGGGTATACAGATGGACCTGGTACAAACATACATTTTAAATTTGTCTGCCTGAAATGCTTTATCCAGAAATGAGTAAAACAAAAGAGAAAAAACAGTTTTAATCTCCGAGATCAAAACCTCACACTTATAATTACCTTACAAATTTGTGTAACACTTGCAACGGTTTTTGGCTGTTTTCTACTGTTTCCAATGATCAATTGAGCTGAAAATTTCACAGGTTTGTTTTTACTCCATGACGAATCAAATTATGAACAGCCTGCAGCTGTTCTATTAACTTTACTCAAGTTTAATACTACCTTTAATGATGAACATGTTGTATATTGCTTCATACATGTAAATTGAAGGACTACACATTGGAAAGGATGAATAAGTGGTATAGAGACAAATATAAGTGAAGCCGTTTTACTGTATCCAAAATATATTTGGTTGAGCTGTCTGCCTGACTATATTGAATAATATGTTGATTGGTTACCACACTCTAGAAACGCCAGTATTATTCTGCACCAGTGGTGCCAATTGTATTTTTGTATTATTTCCAAGAGTCAGACATTATTGACATAGAAAACTGGTATGCTTTGCTAAATACTGTGTAAGCCACATTTCTGAGAGATATTTTGATATCAATGAAACAAAATGACATCACAGTTCTAGTATTTACAAGTAGTTCATGATATAATGATTGCAAACCTATTTGTGATATGATTTTTAAGATTTGTGTTTTTGAAAGGAAATGATGCAGGATGTATACATTGTCTCTAACACAAGATTGTAATCAATACAAAAGATACAGTTATAAACTGCTGCAAACTGCTCATCAACCAAAATAATTGACCACAAATATATCAAATATCTAGAGTAAGGAGGGCATTACACTTCAATTTTAGCAGGATATTTGTTATTATAGTCAAGGAGCAAAGTTCTGAAAACCCTCTTATTATGGAGTTAGCTTAACACCCACTACATCTATGGTTTGACTTCATGAAATGGAAGTTTATATCATTAACAGCTTTGCTAGGTAGAAAAGGGGCGTGGTCGTATTTCTGAAGTCAGACCTTAGATGTAGTCGGAGTTGAGAACTCAAATTTGTTCATGGTCCATGCTCCTTGTCTATCGCAATGTCTGGGCCCAATGAAGTTCTGCTTCTTAGCTGTGAAAATGATGTTAAGCAGTAAGCACACTAATATGTTCAACACAAATTAGTTGATTACCATGAGCCAAGTTACATGGGAATGTTTAGCTAGTAATCATTGGAAAACCTCTACCTGAAATATAACTTGAGACTGATTGGCCTTCCATCCACAATCAAGCAATATAGTCACTAATTGGACTTGACCATTCATGGCAGTGTAGTGTGATACCAGGCATATCATATCAATCAGTGTAAGTAATTACTTGTACTTTGACTTGTCATCATCACAGCCTCTTGAGTTTCAAGTGTTTTATCAGCTAGTTAATGGTTTTCCATAGAAGGCTTGTGATGTACATGTATGTATGTCTTCCTTTACAATCATGTAGTAGGTACTATTCTTGGTGTAAAAAGGTACTTTACGAATGCCATCTTCGGGATGATATAGATAATGATGTGCCCAAAGTGTCCTTCGTTGTAAATTGAAATATTGAAATGATTTCAGTCCATCATTTACATGTGTAGATTCACTTCAGGGAAGTATACTTTGAATTGGATTCTGTTCTGAATTACTGCCAGAGAATGGATTAAGAACATTGATTAGACCAATAATAAGCCATGTGAATAATGTTGCTGATGACAAAGAGACTATAGGTGTATGGGCTTGAATGATTAGCCAGTGCATTCATTATGTGACAAGATCAATAAACATCTTGTAGATATCTAGTAGATTTTGTTGCAAGTTATGAACGTTAATTTGGTGACAAGGATGTGCATGAAACTCCATTTTATGATTCTTTGTTGCATAACCACACTATTAATTGTGTTAATAACTGGATTAGTGACTAGAGGCTTAAGTAACGTAAGCTAAGTTCTTAATGACACAATTTGCTAATTAACAAATATTGATTAATGTTCAAGTCACTGTATTTTATTTTCTAGCCAGACTTGTCTGAAACATCAATAAAATGTGGCACACATTAAATTGTCCATTTGCCTGTTTACTATACAAAAATACATCATGAAAATTACTTTATAATAAATGAAGCAGAAGATGTAAATGTGAAAGCTAAGATGGTAACACAGACTATGTGAAAGGTGTTACTGCACTTATCATGCCTTCCACATTGACAGTCTGTGGTTGTTATCTCTCCAAGGACATTACAGGCATTGGATTGTATGAATATCCCAATACTCCGATCCCATTCACTGTTTTCTACCAAAATACACCAAACTACGTTGTCAGATTCACAAAGATGTATTGATCAGTCAGTTGGTCAACATGCAAAGTGAGAGTCTTTTATTTTTAAAATGCTTGGAGTTAGGAGGGCCTGATGTGTTATAACAGGATCTTTATCAAACTAACTCCAAACATTTTATACATTTCAGGTAATTATTTTGGCTTATGAGCAGTTTGCAGCAGTTTATTAAACGTACTTGAAGTGCTTTTATTTTGTATTCGTTTATTTATTCCAACTTTGAAACAATCACCAATTACAGGAATGGTTCATCCGATTCATATATAGAAGTTCATTCTCTGAATTACTGCTTTTCATGTTTTAAATAGTGATAAATGTTAATACATGCACATGCAATACCACCAACCAACCATGGAATCCCCTTCCCAAAAACAAAATGGCGGGGGGGGGGGGGGGGGGGAGAATTGGTGTGGTGAGTGTAAGCACTGTAGAGACAGAGATGGCCCCCTGGGGTTGAGGCTTAAGATATGGTTGTCTTATTATTCAGAGAACGAGGGGGATGGGATTGTAGTCTACTTGAGATGCGGACAATGTAAGTAAGCTCCAGGCAAAATGTCCATCCAGTCATTTCTAGAATATTTCTTGAACAACCAGTAGCATCAAGTAATGCTTCAGGTTCATTTGTATTCCATTCTTGTTATTTTGTGTCAATCTTCATTACAAATTGTTTAATGGTACAATTGATAAGATTACATCAAGTTCTTAGAGTTAGGAGGGCCTGACGCGTTTCGATCCCAGTAGGATCTTTCTCAATCTTAGAATGAAACACTCGAAACGAATTACATCAAGTTCAGTATGACCTTTTGGTATTTTAGATAAAAGAAACTCACTAGAATTCGATTTGACATAAATCTATTGGCAAGACAAAATTCAACAGCTTGTGATCGTATGTGGTTTAGATATGAATACACAGTAAACATGGGCGACATGAATATCTTCATTAGCTGTAAAGCAATGAATACACAACACAGCCAACTAACAGTCTAGAAAACGAGTCACACGTGAATTGGGTATATTATGATGAACATGACTTCTCACATGTTTATTCTTTATTATGTTATTTGATTGAGAGTACGTTCATGTAGTTGTACAATAACTTGTGTAAGATGTGCAAATTGAGGAATACATTGAATAAGCCAAAGAAACGTAAGGGTATGCCCTACGGTTAAGTGGTATATTGTTACAAGGCAGTCTCCAAAATATTACTTCATGTAATAATGCCGTTGGACTTTACCGACAATCTTATAATAAAACACTCCAAACGAATTAATCTATAATGTGTTCTTCTTTAACTGAAGATCAAAATTCCTCGGACATTTTTTATAACTACATTAAGACAAATTCTCTCAAATATTTCAGCCTCAAGATGAACGTTAAAGGTTGGCCGCTGCGTGCGAACGTACTAATTCCCAGCGGTTAATCGAGCACCGCTGCGGCCAATAATTCTCAATCAAAAACCCATCCTTGCTCGGAGCCAGCAAATTTCTCAATTCTTTGACCGCCTCGAGACCATTAGCACTTTAATTTCCATTTGTGACTTTGTTTTAGTAAGTGCTGACTTCGGAGTCTTGAGAAGTGCCTCTCGTTACCGTTTCATGTCAAAAAATTGACATTTAAAAAAATGCTTGTCATTATTTTCAGCCCAATGGAAGTTTTTCCCGAAAGTCTGATCTGAGAAAAACAAAAGCCAAAAACAAATCACCCTTTCCTACAATTCACATGCCCTCGTATTAAGCGGAAAGTGTATTCTTCATAAGCAACAAAACTGTACATCAAAATCTTGCATAGGAGTTGCAAAGGCTGGGGTTGCGACATGCAATAGCCGTTGCTTTTGTCGATTTAGTGGGTGGGAGTGGTACATTTCTCCAGCAAACCAGTAGCCAACGTCTGGAGACAGCGTGCACGCCGCCTACGGCCTGAGGAAGAAGACAGACCCAATGGACATACAGAAATGGATTTATAATGGAGGAAAAGCTGTCCTGCTTCGCTATCCCATAACACCTCAGGCAGTTTTATCCCTTCTTTGCCCTACTCATTGAATCTGCTTGTTTTGCCCCAAATATGAATCCATCTTGACAAATCCTCCCCCAGAATGTTGCTAATGCTGCTGCCGTTAATGGTTCCGAGACAGATCGTAGGCCTACGTCATTCTCGACTTTGTGCTTGGTTTGATGGCATTTGTATATAAATACTAATCCGTGTGCGAGGTATGTAATACTACTTATAAGTCTATGGTAAAACACGAACCCTATTTTATTGGCCAGTGGCATTTAGTCAAAAAGATTTGTCTTTCGCACAGTAATAGTAACCATCCTCATCCATGGAGAGTTATATATTTTGAAATTATAGAATCATTGTAAATTATTATAAACTTATTTACTTTTTCTTTTGAGTATATAAAATCATGTGTATTTAACTTGATTTGTTTTGGCCTGTTTTATTCAAACTTAATTTTCTGATCAATTGTTTTGCTTTTTCAAGAGTAAAATTAGTTTTAGTGGAATTGGCCATTCATATGACCAAACAAATATGATCAATGCTATACCTTAAAGGTATAATACATAATTGGTATATAAAGGTCACAGAACAGCACTTTCACTTTGTCTGATCCAATATGTAGATGAAATGATAAATCTGTGAAAATTTGAGCTCAATCGGACAGTCACGAGAAAATAGCGAAAACCCGACTCAATTTTTCTTCTAAAACATGAAGAATGGTTTTGATCTTACCCCGAGATCAAAACTGTTTTCGGTCTTTGTTTTACTAATTTCTGGATAAATACAGCATTTCAGGTGGAAATGTTTTAACGGTATGTTTCTACCAGCACCATCGTCAATACCCTGAGTGAAGGGGATAACTAAAACAACTCAAGTGAGGGTGTCCTTTATGTTTGTTCCAAAAATCGTTCAGACGAACGATCTTTGGAAAAGACACTAAATCTTGATTTCCTTGAAAAACCCAGCATCTGACGAACCAAGATTTCCCATGGTGACTGTTTGCACTGTTTACGAACTCTCGAGTCCATTTAATGTCTCAAACTCAATCATTTTTTTTTTGAGGACTTGCAAATCCTGCACGCTGCCTTTAAATGATAATAACAACAGAATGAGCTAAGTATTTGCATGATTTTGTTCATGTGCACTCAAGCACTGAGTATGCAGTGCTCATCTTCGTCATGATTTGCATAGGCCAATACTGCGGCGATGTTCAGAAAATAATTTACAGAAAACAGTATACAGTGTATACATGTGTACATGTATTCTTAAAACAGTGTCAACAATAGTGTGACGTCACAAGAATAGTTTAAAACCAGCTGAGTTTCCAAGCCCTACGTTGCATGTCGCATGTCGTCTGTGTTTTGAAACAATAATGTGAGGAGTCGACATTAAAGAAAACGGATAACGCCCCAGAAAGTCTGAAGTGAAAACATTGCCATGACGCTTTCAACTTAACAAGGGTCCACCAACTCAGTTCAGAGTCATCTGGGAATCGGGCTTGATTATAGACGAGATTTATGGTCGAAAGTCAGTTTATGTGGCCGATCGAACGCCTTGCATTTGCCTTGTACTGTCTGCAAATACTTACATTTGTCCATGAAATGGGGAATGGTGCCCATGCCACGGTGTATATGTCTTACCTCGGTTGAGACTTCCGAGATTGGGCCGACGGAAAAGCGTAATCCTTGCCCGGGCATAGTGTGTCACAACCCCCGTGCACCATAGGTCTGACACGGAGGTGCTTATTTGCCCGTGGTAGCCGGTCTTTTCTTAAATTTCTTACTCGTTTTGGCATGATAAATAACTACAAATCAATTTATAAACAGATAAATATTCATTTTAAAATGAAAGATCTGAGGAAGTCGTGCTTAAATTAAAAACACAGGCGTTTTTCAACCAGATAACAAACTTGTGTAGAAACATCATCATTTCCATTATTTCCGTGTGAAATATTGTATTATTATAAATGTTATAAGAGAAATATAAGTAAGAAGAACAAAACAATGAAAGCATGCTTTTTTATCACGAAAATAGCACTACAAATCACCCAACGAGGTCGATTTGCATCGGCATGTGTATGCGAAAAGTAAATTTATTATAACACTATGCAACCTATATCCTTCGATTACAAAATGAGCTATGAAATAGACACATTCTTAATCTCAAACTGATTGCACTGTGCCCTTCACTATATTGAAATCGTACAAATGTTCTCTTCTTTTCTTTGTTTTGTCCTCTCTCGTACAGAATACTGCTTGCAGTATACTTGCGGATGCAAGCCTGCCAAAATGTAGATGAGTTCACAGATGAATTATTTTAAAAGTTCCCATAGACCCTCGACGTAACAAGACGAATGTGTGCGTGACACAATGTGATAGCGCCATCATACGGGTAGTTCATGTCGTCAGTACTGTTGATAGCCTTACTGCAATAAGGTATCAGACTTATGCTTGGTGTGATTCGTCATACAGTGTAATTGGATTACAGAACTTCTTCTGCTTGTCTCAAATTTTATAGCAGAACGATAATTAGAATTATTACGAAATGAATTTCAACTTCTTTTACTTTGGATCAGTGTGGTTGCAATAATTATGATTGCAACTTAATTTGATTGGTTGAAGGTTTCGTGTGCTGAAGCAATTGTGATGATGGAGTGTCTGACTTTAAACAGTTAGTCTTGCAACATTTTCTTTAAATTCTGAATAAAACAAATACTATTTCACATATAACTCGTGCTATAAAGTCCTTATTGGTAGTTTTAAAAATTATTTCGATTTGTGTGATTGATCTTATTTATCTATGTGACACTATGTGACACAGCGACTTTACAGTGATTATTAACCCATATGTTAACTAGTTGTGTGACTTGACTTTCATTTCAGGGAGAGAGACGAAAGGCCTTCCTTTAGTACGTGAATGAGAATATGTAAGATGTTGAAGGTTTGCATGGTGACAAGGCAATTAAGGAAAGGATGTTATTCCAAAGACTGCCAGAGTATACTGATTGGAACGTCGAGGGCTTTTTTCTCAGAACCACACGGATTTATAAAAAGAGTACAATACATACCACATGGTGCTTACTTCCTTTCCTTTATGAGAATAAATAAGTTCAGATTTTAGTAAAAGGTGTCCACACTTTCACGTAAAATAATGATTCATTATAACTGACAGAATGAACTTAGTAGTAGCATTCACGTAGACGCAATATAGGGCAACGCGGAATGCAGTTTGTAAAAAAGAAAACAATATTTTTTTGTTGGAAGTTCCTTTTACTCGCCATACATTAATACAATGTATTCTAAATTGTATGCAGAATGCATGAGTCTATGCACCGTCTTTAGGGTGCATCCTAATAGCATTAAGAATGCTTCGTTCCGTAGCCACATCTCAAAAGCAATCATTGTATTACATGCAGCAAACATTTGGCTTTCAAACTTCAAACATAGTGCTACCGTAATACTTGGCCCACTTCAGCCACTGAGGAATAACACGCAAAGAATTGTGTATTTGCCCTGAATTCCCTCGGTCACTTTGTGAAATGCGCGCCGTGACGTAAGGCACAGTCCCTCAGCAATCTATTTGAGTAGCTCTGTAATTTCTGTCAGTTTTCTAGTAATCACAAATTTAGGCTATTTCTTTCACACGTTCATGCCCTACATCAATTCCATTACAGATGTTCCTGATTCCAGAAATTTCATTACAGGTGCACGATATAAGAAGAACTGAAATGGATCGGAAATGTCCTTATAATGCACAGGAAAATGCCTGATTTTGTTCATGTTTGTCATAGCATTAATGCAAGATTTGTGGCATATGATCGTGTTCATCTATTACCCATAGGTAAGATCAACCGATTTAACTTTCACAAAAACGGACTTGTAGTGGTATATAACCTATAGCCGCTGGGATGGCTAATGCAAATCCGGTTTTTCGGATGCTGGATTGGTGTATGTCTTCATTTTGCTTGTGGGGAAAACTATCAATAATCGATGACCGCGTGACACGTGAATGGGAATGGTGTGTCGGATCTCTCTATTTACTACATGCATGTATCAACAGACCAGAAAGTTGTATGCGTGTATCTGGAATTTCTGAATAATATCTGGAATTTCTGAATAATAGCTGCATGCCCAAACATTATAACACAGCAGACCAACTTTTTCCATTAGGGTGCGGCTGTGCACCCAGAAGAGGATTAAATCATCAATTTCATTGAAAATATGTGCATAAAATATCAACTGACTGGTATAGCTGTTTGACTGAGTCAATCTTCACTGTTTCCATAAACTCAACGGAAGACATCTCTGTCATATTTGTCATTATGTTCACAGTGTGGACACCAGACGCGACTGTCAACAGCGCGTCATCATAGTGACTATGACAACTGTGTCCAAGATAATATTAAGATGGGTATTCAATAATTTAGTTTTGTTATCTGCTATTGACCAAAAAGGTCGTGCCTACCTGTGCACTGCCTGTGATCTCACTGTACTCCAATTGTTAAATTGGTTTTTAACACAGAAATTGATCTTATTGATAATTTAACACCCGATCCATTTTCCCTTCCAAAATGCATGAACGTAATATAAAGTTATAACGTTACTTACTTAAAGGTAGTATCATACTTTATAAGAAACCAAAACAGAAATGTTCACAGATTTACGTATAGCTTACAGGGTATGAAAATGGTGGTGGTAGAAACATACCGTTAAAATTGTTCCGCCCGAAATGATGTATTTATCCAGAAAATAGTAAAACAACGACCGAAAATCTTGTTGATCTTTTAAAAGATCAAAAATAAAAGAGAAAAGACTTTAGAAATCCTGTGGCCATTTGTCACTGTTTCCTCAGCAACATGCTGCAAACAATTGAGCACTATGGACAATATTGACAAATCACATGAATCCATGAAGATGTCACACTCTGACCTTATGAATGTAACTCCCTCCCTCTCCTGTCCCAAATACAACGTCACAGCATGCCTGCATGCAGAATCAATGTTATGATTTAAGTAATTAGGGTCTGTCAGTCATACAAAAATACCCAGTAGCGATTTCTTTTTAAAGAGAAGAAAACAAAGACATTTTCTGACTCAGAACAATAAATACCCCATTTTTGCGTAGTGTTACTGGAGATATAGTCCCATTATATGTCAATGTCTTTGATCACAAGAATGACATACTTTCCGAATACAATTTGACTAATTTTATCTTGATTGTTTCATGATTTAATAACTTGGTACAAATAAGAGAAATACCTCCAGAATTGAGAAGAAATTATTTATAGAAAGTGGAAATTTGTTAACGCAACATAATGTTGAAGCACTTGGGCACTACGTTTCATGCGAATAATTGCTGGCAGAAGCCTGCACATGGAGTCACCAAACATCATGCCATACACAAGAGGACACACAAGAAAAAAAATCCTTTTTAAGTTTAAAACGTTTATATATATATACATATACAGAGACATCTGTCTAAACGACTGGTTATTATTAATTAGATACTTAATTAACAATAGTGTTTCCCAATTAAAAACATCCAGTATTTGTTTACCACAATGACAAAGGTAGACTAGAGTTTTCCCAGGCGTTCAACGCGGCGCATTAAATATTTTCCCAAATAAAACAAAATCGGAAAAACTCAATAATCAATAATATAAAAGCAATGACAAAATGCACGTCATTTGTTGTTGTTTTTGCTTACGTAATTAAAATATGCACAATATGACATTTTCCCATAGTTTGTCTTGTCTCTTTAATATTAACAAGAATATCAACACTTAAATTAAAAAATAATGGCACATTATTTAAGAAGAATAAAAAAACAAGCTGAAAACAGGTGGAATACATGATTATGATTATTTAAAGATTGATTACTGATGATGATGAATACACCACTTCACCAAAGCAAAATTGATCAAATAAAATGAACCCTTCGTGAAGTAGTTCTTTTAAAACACACACATATGTATACACATACTACATATGGGGTGATATAGATTGAGAATGCCACACATATTGACAACATACAGACATTGATGAGGAGCATTTGATTTATGTTTTTAATTAAATAAATCCCAGGCTGTTTTGCCGCTTTTGTTTTTGAGTGAATCTCCAAAAGTATTCAAGATTATCTTTCTTTCTTTTCTAAAGCTTCACAGCAGCAAGTCATATGAACTTATCAGACCAGGGGTTGACTTCACGAAGCCCTACGATCGATCGTAACTCGAGTTACAGAGGACAACCAATCGTATCCTATGTAGGGCTGCAATGCATCATAAGTCCTATACCATTGATAGTAAAGTTATGACGAGTTTGCCGAAATCGACTCCAGCACAGAAGTGAACTCAGTGACTTGGAAGGTGGCGAAATTTCTGCAAATTGACTCAAGTATATCACACTGATACATTTCATTTGTATGCTACTTTTGGCCGACTTCATTTGTATCATGAGTATATCTCTAAGACTCTTTCCAAAAGGTATTACCAAAAGCTCAAGAGACTCATAAATCCAGACATAATAAAGCTGCAATTCAATTTGAATACTCTTTTAAGTGAAAACATTTAATGCTGTGACATACGTATAATTAAGATGGCGGAGGGGCTTAAGTGGCAATGTTTTCCACCATTTTTCTGACTTAAAAAATGCAGACAGTGAGTTACGTACGGGCTGGTATAGATGAATAAGTCCCACACACCAGGGACCAATTTCATAAAACTGTTAAGCACAAACATTTGCTAAGCATGACATTTCTGTCTTAATAAAAACAGGGTTAACAACCAATTTTCCACGTGTTGTGTATCACTTGTGATTGTTCTTTGGCTGTTGTTTGCTGACCATGAATATCAAATGGAATTTTCAATGGTGGTTTGTTTTATTGGGCGAGACATTTTTGTGCTAAGCAAATTTTTGTGCTTAAAGGTAGTATCATACTTCATTAAGAAGCCAAAGCAGAAATGTTCACAGATTTACACATAACTTTCAGGGTATGAAGATGGTGCTGGTAGAAAACTACCGTTGCAATTTTTCCGCCTGAAATAGTGTATTTATCAAGAAATTAGTAAAACAACGACCGAAAATCTTTTTGATCTTAAGAAAAGACTTAAGAAATACTGTGGCCGTTTTTCACTGTTTCCTCAAAAAGTGGGCACCGTATATGGGACTGAAATTTTCACAGATGACTGTTACGGTGTCTGTCTTGATATTTTTGCCCATGAATCTGTATTTCTTTGATAAAAACCAAAGTATGATATTACTTTTAAGTGATTTCGTTTACATCATACTCACATGTAGCAGGATTATCAACAGCCGTTAAATGGAAACTCACTGCATGTCGATGCGTATACCTATAATCTTTCTGTTCAAAATCTTATCATTTCTCAACGAACCCCTTTAGTTTCCGATTTCAGAAATGAACGCATTTTGTCGAGTGAGGTAAATATATCAGATTTTCGACCACGCACGTTCGCAAAGCCCGTCTTGTCTTAATTATGCGCTACCATGGGTTTCTTCTCGGAACCAAAACTTCGCCTAACTTTCTGAGGCAGTTTTTCAAGACAAACATTTTTCAATATATCATAGGCAATATATAGTGAAGTTTGGGACAATAATCGTAAAACGATATACACATTTAATATGCTCCCCTCTGCAGAGCAGCTGTGGAAAAATGATTGATTTGTGGCTGTGCAAATGCCGCCGTATTACCGTGTAAGGTTATTAATTATTAGGTATTTTCCTGTTACTCTGTGACATTTTGTATGGTGAGGCTTAATGTAGAATAATTCGGGGGTTCATAGCTTGACTCTTCGACCGCGTAATGTGTTCAAGGGGCTTCCATCTTCAAAGACTTAGAGCAACTGATAAATAATGAATATACCATCTATATGAATGATAAATAGGTCTACTTTAAACATATCCTGCAATAAGTGACCATTGCATATTTAAAAGCTGTAAAACGTTCCATCTACGGATATGACAAGAACTGCCATTAGTAAGTGTGGGATCAACAGGGGTCACCAGGGGTCCGGTCATGGAGTCTATCTTATTCAAAGCCAACATTTTGACCAGACCTGTTCCAAGCTTCTGTGTCAATGATAATCATCATAATCATACAAAGTTGTTTATTGTTATGTTTCTTAATTCCATACTATTTTTATATTATTTCTTTTTAGATGATTTGAATGACTGTTCTTCTTTTACACTGCGTCATGGCGCAAATGTCCATAAATAAAGTGCATTAATAACTGGCATTTGTACTGATGAGGCATCTGGTTGTTCAGTCTTTGTACTGAATTGAAGTGGAGCAAGCTACCGGTCTAGACGGCTGCTCGACGCCTCGTAGATGGCAGGCAATGCACGGTGGGTTAGGCGGTCACACAGCGAGACGGTCACGGTACAATGCCAGTGGAATACACGCTATGGTACTACCGAGTTATTTGAAAGTAGTGTAGGCACGTGTGAGCAATGTCAAACAATGGCTGAAAACTGCATGACGTCATAAAAAAAATAGTATTTTCCATAGAGACAAGCCTGGTGTATGCATTAGAATTATTCAGTAATCCATTGAGATATTGTGCAATTTCCTTTGTGCAACATTGCCGATATTTGGCTAGTTTTACAGCCTCAAGAATACATAATTTTGAATCTTATTATGCAAGGAAGATTTACGCTTTCAATATCAATCAATAAGCGAAAGAAAATTATTAAGGAATTAATTGTATCAACATAATTGTTCCAAAATAAGTGGAACAATTGTGGACGAAAAGTCTGGCTAACGTTTAAAATTTTTAAAGTTTGAAACCGCTAAAACGGCCTAAACCGCTGCAAACTGCTCATCAACCAAAATGATGACCTGAAACATATAAACTGGTTAGAGTTGGAGGACCTGAGGTCTAGAAAGATCATGCTATGATCGGAACGTCGGGCCCTCCTAACTATGAGATTTTTAATGTTTCTATCAAATGAATCTGCGTATTTTCTGAAACTCGTACAGCTAGCTTTTTAATCTAGTTCGAAATATGTTTGTGTTGAGATAAGTTGACTATTCAGCAATAGATAACTGCCCTATATACATGTATAGGCCTATACTCAAATAATGGTTTTAGTGCGTAACTTTTAAGATTGAGTCTGGAGCTAAGTAAATATCAAGACATGATTGTTATGTTCAATGAGCTTAACTCTTGTACATTTGGGCAGGCCACGCGTATATATTATCAACATTATTCGCCTAATTTACGAAAAGAAAACATTAGCACCAATCAAGAATCAGTTCATAGCATTCCCATGGGAGATTCACAGAAGATGCGGTCCAGTCACTCCATATAAGATCCATGAATGTTTAACGTGACCCCCCTATACCTTTTCCCCTACGACTTGAATTCCTTTTTTCGTCCAAATGTGTATCCAGGTTAATATAGTCAACCAATTTCGGTAGTTTTTGGCTACAAATCCGTGGCGAGATATGTGAGTGTGGCGCTGCATGGTAAGCCCCTCTTCGATTCTAGCGAGTAGCTACCCGGGTTATAGTCCCAACAGCCCGGGTAAGCCTTACATACTGGGGAGTAGGTATAGGTATGACAACGTGACACTGCCCTAATCATTCCCCACGGTACGTTGTGCTGACAGGACGAACATAGCTCACTGCATGCTACGACATTTAGCTATTCTCATTATTTTAGACCACTTTGGCCATAGGTGTCGATTTCTCTTCATGATTGGGGGAAGGGGTGATTGGTAATTTGGTGTCCTATGCGAGGGAGCGAAGCGACCGAGCGGGGTGAGGCTGTTGCATGGAGGTGGGTTACCCCCTCCCAAACCAGGGACTTTTTAGAGCATTTAAAAAAGATATTCAGAAGAATTAAACACTGCGAAGACCAAGGATCATGTAATATTTCTGTACAATAAACTTGAATGACATTCAACATCGAAATATTGAGGGGGGTGATAATACACGCCATCCCCCACCTCAAATATTAGGGGGGGGGGATATACCCCAACCCCATTCCCCCATCGTGGAATGCTTCTCGGTCGTTCCTCAAATTGCATGCTCACCGAGAGCACCAGGCTTACTCGTAGGGGAAATTCGGCATACGATCGGCCAAAGCCTTGTACTCAGGACTCGGTAAATCATATCCCACATTTCCCAGTGTATCATGCCGATTTATTCTATTCACTCATGCTTGGGTTATTGGGCATGGAATTTCAAAACGACAAATGGTCATGATTATTCAGTTCAGTCAAATCACGTTTGATTCCAAACATTGAAAATTTCATGCACGACGCTGCTTAAACAAATGCTGGTTTTAACAGGCGCCCTCTATTGACAACTTGTCAGCAGTTTTATTACCTGCAAACACCCCAGTCATAACTTGAGGCTAATACATGTAGGCCTACAAGTAATAGCTAAATTTGTACTGAGTTGGTAATTATAGCCAACATAGTCAAAAAAGGGACCCAGATGGATGCACTTTCTTGTCGAGCGCTTACAACCAAGAAACTTAAATCACCAATGCTTGATCTTGGTTTTTATTTATGCAGCTCCTCCATAAACCCCAATACTGCCTATTATGTCAATGCCCTTTAAAGGTACATTGTAGTATCATACTTTGGTAAAAAACAAAAACAGAAATGTTCACAGATTTACGTATAACTTACAGGGTATGAAGATTGTGGTGGTAGAAACATACCGTTACATTTTCCCCCTGAAATGGTGCATTTATCCAGAAATTTGTAAAACAACGACCGACATTTGTTTTGGTCTTTTAAAAGATCAAAAATAAAAGAGAAAAGTCTAAAGAAATACTGTAGCTGTTTTTCTCAAAAAGTGGGCACTGTATGGGACTGAAATTTTCACAGATGACTGTTACTGTAGCTGTCTTGATAATTGTTGCCCATGAATCTGTATTTCTTTAAAAACAAAAGTATGATACTACCTTTAAGACATTGATACTTTTGAGCAATAGATATTCAATGTATTGTTGTGAAAAAACAACAACAGTAAAACTGAATTCAGTCTTTCTCTTTGCAGTCGCACAAATGAATATAATAATTAATATATTTAACGTGGCATATAGGTATCATACCACTCGCCTACATTGTAGAAAGTGTTGAACATGCACTGTGTTGCAGTCTGTACATGAGACATGCCCAGCTCAGTGTATTATTCGTGACGTATGTCAAATCACCGAAATCTAAATGTTACCACCAACCAGTCAATAAAAATAAAACATCTCCACAGATCGCATGACATTTGATTTAAATACACCGTGAATGTCCAAATCTTCCAGCAATAAACATTTTATTATTAAACTTCACAAGTTTCACATAAAATAATGTACAGATAACAATAATCTAAACGGCCATTTTGGATTACGTAATTCGGATAAGCCAACCATATACAACTTAAGTCTTTTCTTCTTCCATTTTTCTTGTTGACCCTTTTGTACATCACAACATAATTATATTACAATATTCAATGGTAGATGGGATTAACCACACAAACATTGATGTGGTGTGGGGCAGCTTTTTGCAAAATATAACTGCCCATCGAGCCTTTGGCTCAATGTTGTAAATAACATAACTATCTATACATTTTGGAATTCAGATATCTAAGATTTCTTTTGATATACACTATACCAGATTGTCTGACCAAAAACAATGCGATATTGTTTCAAGTATCTGAACACTTCATGTTATATATGTTTGTCATTGTATCGGTATATATAGGTATAATCTAGATGGACTAGATCCATACAGTGCGTAGAGTTGTTGAAAATCACGTCTTTGGCAGTTGTATAGTATAAAAGGTGGTGTTACAAACATAATTCTGTTTCAATTTTTTTAGTTTTTCTAGTATGCCTTTTGTTGTTCCCATTGATTGTGTTTTACTGACGCAATGAAGAAAAACCATAATTCGTTTGGCAATACTGTATAATGACCAGGAATTGCACTTCATATCGTCATTCCTGATTGATTTCACGGGAAAGGTTTCAATGTAGAATCTGCAAGTCTTACGACTGTGTTCCCGGATGTTAGTGCAATGAGTTTCCTTGGTTACAAGCCTACTCGTGACTTCGCAAGGTCTCGATGCACTTTTAGCGAGACTTGCATTCTCTATACATCTTACTTATTATGTTATGGTTGTATAATCCACTAACAATCTTTGCCGTTATTATCAGGTCTACAGACACGATTAGGCGCTATAATCGGGTTAGGATATGCATTCAACTGCGCCAGAACATGGTTTTTCATCATCGATATAATTATTATGGCAAGAATAATTTTATAAACGTAAAACAGCATGTATAGTACTTATACGTCAAAATCATCACTCAATATTTTGGAATGTTTTTCTTCCAAATGTAATTAACAGGCATTTTCTTTTCGTTTCGACATATTCAAATTCTATAGTGTATTGCTTAAATTAATTACCAATTTGATTATTTCGGTGTTCGCATTGAATTGAACACACACATAACTGAATCTAACACATGGTAGTTTCTTACAATTTGCGATAGCTCAGAACAATTTACCGGCATTATTTCATTAAACACCATAAATTCAATATGATCTTATATAAAGTATGACTTTCTTTTACGATAATTACTTTAAAACTCCATGAGCTTATCAAAAAAGTTCTCTTTTAGAAATAAGAAAAGTTCTAAGGATATTATCTTGGCAAGTTTTCATTTGTTCAGTCCTTTATTGGCGATGTGCAAATTATTTTGAAAATTGTATATGGTGTATATCATATCCAATGCTGTATAATGTGCAGTGATTATCTTTACTATTAACTTCCCCCAAACGGAACTATTTAATTGATTACAATGTAATGTTTAAACAAAGCAATATCAACGGTGTTTCTCTTGCTTAACTTTAGTTTTCACAATAAAACACCTGAACACAATTGCCCACTCAGCCAAAATGATGTCATATAATGTACCTGGGGTACTGAATGTGGCCAAAATGGCGCTTAAATCACCATCAAATTTATACATTATACATTAAAAGAAGATACGTCCAAATATACATTTTCGTTCAAAATAGAATTATTTGGCTTTATTCTATCTCGTTCAGATAAGAACAGCTCAATAACTCTCCTTCTGTGCAACATCAAATATATAGCAACTTTGGTTTAACTTTGGTCTTAATTAGCATTAAGTTTAATGTTGACAAACATTTTGAATGTATTGTATGCTTTCGCTGAAGTGACCGTAGCCACTCACATTTGAGAGATTTTATCACAGTGACTTAAATCCAATCAACCTCATACATGTGCACAATTCAGAAGTCTGGCACACGTCTGGCTCCTGACTTGGCATTAAGGAAATGCTTAGTTTAGAAATACTTTGATCATGGTGGTGATTTCAAAGATCATGTTCCGTTCCTCTGATTTTAGTCGCCGCGTCACACAAGTTGTACAATGAGAACAAGGATGTTATAGTTCACTGGAGTACGAGGTTGTATTTTCACTATCAGCACTGCATATCGACGTAATCCATCAGTGATTGTGGGGATGTAGCGCCCTGGGAGCAAGGGGTAAGTGGCTAACGTGCTGCTGTAGTCCATGAAGGAATAATCTAGGAAATACGGGCCTCTGGCCGGCATGTAGGTTGTACAAGCCATCTAGATTGGATACAATGCCCTGGGTAGGATGGTAGTAAAAGGGCGGGGCGAACATTCTCTGCATGGAGGCGGTATAGTTACCGGCTTCTGCTAGAAGCTCAAGTCCAACGGCTGTTTGGCGTTTCCATTTTGTCCTGTATTTCAAAACAACCAAAAAACAATAAAGACACATTAAATGTTAATCTTTATTTTAGATGCTTGAAATTAGGTACTTGGAATGAAATAGCACCTAGATATAGCACAAAACTGTTGTGTTTGCTTGTATCTGTCCGTTTCTCTCTTTCTGTTCGTGTTTAAGGTATACGGCATTTGGTAGACGTTATCCTCAAAATTGTAGAACCAGCCGGATCATATCGCGTTACATCATAAAGAAAAAATAACGGCATGAAGATTTATCATCACTGCGCTGGAACCAAAATGACACACATCATGACAGTATACATAATGACTGCATGATTGTAAACTACATGTAACACCAATGGAGTACAGATTTCAAACACTTTCAAAACACTGCAGCGTGTAACGACTCAAAAGTGATTGATTTAACCCTTATAGTCGTAACATATTAATACAATATTTTTACCTGAATATGGCACTTAGGTTTTTGGAAATATTGACGCATGTTTCACGTTTGTAGTAGTTTGTAGAAAAAGTTATTTTTTCCCCATTCGGCTTGCCTACCCCACATATAGGGTTTATGACCAAGTATTTAAACTGTTTTGCCACGAGCTTTGGAACATGGTGTAATATAATATGGTGCATGGTTTTGTGTGGGTTGTTAAGCCCATTTCTTTTCTATAATTTCACCCACCAAGGCGTTCAACTTTGCAAATACATCGCAGTCTCAGGAATTGGGCCTTTTTTTGTTTGATGGGACGGATATAAATGCAGTTGTGTAAATTGTTCTAATGCTTGCCTTAATATTACGAGCCGTGGTACGGAGACCACAAAATGTTACCCAATAAAGCAAGCGCCCCTCTGGCCGTTATTAAGCGTTCAGCCTCCGTATCGGCTTGGGGAGTTCGACTCTGCTGTTAAACGCACTTACAATATCTTGTGACCGTACCCGGAGCAAGTCAGCCTACCGTGTATAAACTGTTTTGTACGGTACTTCCGCCGCCTCGGCTCCCGCCTCTATAGCCCGGGCTCTCAGTGATTGTTGTTTTGTGTTGTTGTTGGTTATGGCGAGGAAACAAAACAAGAAAGGAACGAATAAATCGCCTCCGAGCGATATTTTTTCACAGTTGAATTCATAAAGTTGACTGGTATTGTGGTCGTGTCCATATGAATATACCATTTGGGAGCGCAATTTGCGAATAATAGCTTTTTGGTCAGACGACTGGAACTAATTCAGGTGAATGTTTGTGTTGTTTTATGGCAGTGCGCTGGGTTAATTCGCACTTCTATTTTATCTTCTATTATAGGCATTTTCGGCATTAAAAGAAGATTTTTCCTCGAAATATATAACAATGTTTAAGTCACCCTGCTTTTGTTAATGCAACATGAAATCACCCCACTGGTTCTCTGCAATGCCTATCCTATGTACTGGATTGAATCATTATATGTTCGCACGTGTATGCTATAGAAAGCATGCACACTCGCTGTGTTCATTCAAACCTGATAGATTTTTATTAACCAAACGAATTTCACACCTTCATGCATGTCCGCCTCTAAGAATAAAGTTGTATTCATTCCAGGACGGTATAGGCCTAAAGTGTGCCTTGTATTAGGTGGCGCCATCACCGGTGTACTTTTTGCACTGTCACTTTTTACATTGGCAACCACAAACAACCACGCGGTTCTGCCATGGGCTAAGGCTTAATCAATTTCTACCCCTATCCGCCCCCTGTTGTCATCAATTACCAAGGCCCCTTAGTACACCCCTTGTCCTCACAAGAGTGTTGTAATATCATTTATACGTTCCTACCGATTTTTGCGTTTGAGTTTGTTATGTTTTATTGTGGCCAATTATTTCCCGCGTTGAACAACAAAAAGGCTGACTTGATAGAGCTAGTGTGTGCACTGTGGTGGGGCGTTCCCCGTTGTTTGATGTGTACAGGCCCGGAATTGGCAATATTTCAATGGTTCCTTTATATTACCCGGATGATCTCCGGAAAACAATACATGTGGCGCGATATTCGCTTCAGCACGGTTTTTCTTTCACGCCGAATTTGAGCGCATTCTGAAGGCAGTCAGAGTAAACGGGACAGCTAATTGGCGTGATGGTTTGGAAGCTGCAGTTCAAAATGGCACTTTTGTGAGTGTGTGGGTAGGTTGTTTTGTAATTATTGTCAGTATGTATAGAACCTAGGCCTATGCTGTTTTATTTAGACCCGTTTAACAAAATATAGTTCTTTGCACACCGGTGTTTAGTTTTTGTGCTTTCAACAAAGTACGCGCTGGGGCGCCATCAGAAATTTGTCGGTTCCAATTCCAAACTAGATCAAACTATCACACCATTTCACCCAGATTAGGAATAAAACAGTCAATCCTAGTGTCAAAGTGCAATGAAAATTCAATTTGTACGGAAATAATTTTAAATTATTATATACTTTTTAATTAGCATATTAGGGAGACAGCATAGCGCCTGAAAGTGAACCATAGGGAGACATCGGCCATTCATTACAGGTGTCCACGGTTTATATTGATATATATATATATTCTTGGTGTTACTGTTCACCGCGATACTGCTTATGATATTCAGCGCACGTAGGAATTCAGACTTTATAAAAATAAACCAACAAATTAGATTCGGTCCGCTGCGAACCTTTTGCTTGAATTAAAGGAATGAATGAATAATTTCCGGGGGTTTTGTGTCAACACACAACAAAATACTTGCTTTCCGTAGCACACAAACACAGATTTAGAAATATTCAACAATGTTAAGAGCGTGCACTCGAAAGGACACTTCAACAGGTTCAAATTGAAAAACACATTCCTGGCTTTTGTGGAAAGACCCTGGAATACCGTAGCGTGCGTCGAATTTGACTCTCAACTTGTCAAGAAGAAAAACCAAACCGGCACTTTTCCATAGTTATCCCGCAACATTCCGACGACGTGTCGCAGAAAATAGTAACGATTATTATCCCCGGAAAATCTGACTTTATTTGGATGTTGCAGATCAAGCGAAAAAGGGCAAAAAACATATGTAAATTTCCCACCTTGGCGAAGCTCAATTTTTTCCCTCTTGTTGTTGATTTCAAAGAGGAAAGACCGCTGTTTGGTTTGGATTATTTTTCGCTGAATTGCCCCACTCCTCCGTATGTTGTTTGTTGTACTGTACACATCCCTTGCATGATTGCACCACCAGGCTTATTTTCGTTTTTCTTCCTCCGATTCTTTTTTATGGGTTCTATTTATTTCTGCCCCCTCCTTTTTGGCCACCTGTGTAATGCTGGTTTATATTTCGTATTGATATAATAATTTGACATACTTGAATTGTCTGGTCCAATCATCCATATTGTCTGTATATTGCTGGATGTCTGGTAGGCTTGTTTGTTTGTTCATATCTGGTTTGATGAGTTGGTAGGTTGGTTGATGTGTGTTGATTGGTTGATTGTTTGTTGCCTATTTAGTAGGTCATGTGCTAGTTGATGGTCAGTTTGTTGATCGGCTTGTTATTGTGGATGTTCTGTTGGTTGCTGGACCCTTAACTGGTTTGCTGATTGGTTGCTTGCCCGGTTAGGTGGGTTTGTGCCGCGCTTCTTCACAATTGCTTGGTTTGTGATATCTTGTATAATTCTTTGTCCGCGGGTTTGTTGCTTAGTGATTGGGTGGTTGGACGATGGGTTGATTGTTCGTTGGTTGTTAGTTGGTTGGCAGGAAATGTATCTATTGTCTGGCTGGTTGGTTTGTTCGTTGGTTGTTTGTTGGTTGGCTGGAAATGTGTCTATTGTCTGGCTGGTTGGTGGGTTGTTGGTTTGTTCGTTGGTCGTTTGTTGGTTGGCTGGAAATGTATCTATTGTCTGGCTGGTTGGTGTGTTGTTGGTTTGTTCGTTGGTCGTTTGTTGGTTGGCTGGAAATGTATCTATTGTCTGGCTGGTTGGTGGGTCGTTGGTTTGTTCGTTGGTCGTTTGTTGGTTGGCTGGAAATGTATCTATTGTCTGGCTGGTTGGTGGGTTGTTGGTTTGTTCGTTGGTTGTTAGTTGGTTGGCTGGAAATGTATCTATTGTCTGGCTGATTGGTGGGTTGTTGGTTTGTTCGTTGGATGTTTATTTTTTGCTTCTTTTAGTTGTTCATTTCCCAAATTTCTTAGACAATCAAAATGACTGGTTTTCATGTAAATATCGCTACAGCATCACTGGTATGGTGACATATTATGTTTCCATTTATGATGACTTCAATTTGACTTCTAATTATCACAATTATGTTGTACTTTTTAATGGCTGCTATAAATTCTCAGGACGGAAACATCGAGATTTGTAAAGCCTTCAATCCTCATACGGAGATGTGAATAACAGTCTTAGAACTATAATCTCACTTGCAATTTGCAAAAATCTCCACAAGAAATCGCCGACTGCCAAGTTTTATCCGGCGCTTAAAATATAGGAAAAGCAATGACCCATCCGCACACAGACGCCTCATCAAATATCAATTATGGAACAGATATATAGTCGGAGAAATAATCCAATTATTAGTACTTAACTCAGTCAAGCGCTACAGTCATTTCAAGGTGTATTCTGACTGTATTTGGCGGGTGCATGGTGTTGGGCTAATGTGACAGATTGACTGCTCGCTTAGACATCAACCAATGATGCCATGATCAGGATATTATTCCGCAGAGGGGAAAATAAGATAAGACATTAAGGATTGTATTCTCCTATACGCGGTGTGAGCACCGGCTGTGCAAATGCCCGTGCCAAAGCAGGAAAACCCCATGAAATATTCAATAATCATGCTCGATTTTACGGCTGTCAGGGACACGAATTACATACGCCAGTTGGCATTTGACATTGCCCAAAGAATCAATTTCCCTTGTCATTCTAAGAGAAAGGGTTTTCATCTGGCGGATTACCAATTCAGCCGGGTCGAGGAAACATCTATGGCCTTTAAGGGACTTGTGTACTTGTGATTTAAAAAGAAAATACAAATGAATAAGTAAACAAAAACAAAAGCAAGACAAAAACACTTTCGGAAGCTTTGAGCTGATTTTCCTGTCAAGCCGGATGCTCTTGGGGTGTTATTAGCTTTGCCCCAATGGTTTTATTTGTGATGTATTTGACTGCATGTATTGATATTTGAAATACTCATTCTAATATTCTCACTTGAATGTGTCCTGCCTTTGCGACGTACATTATTGAAGCATCTTCTACAAAATACAACGGGTGCGTTTGAAAATGGTATGTTTGCCGGGATGCCTCATTTCCTGTGTCAGTTCGTTTCATTTTAAGGGCCCTACAGGCTCAGCCCTTGCCATTTTATCCGTGGAAGCAGAAAGTAAAGGTATAATAATCCGAAGACCAAAATAATATCACAAATGCCACCATAAATAATATCATACATGATACCATGAATAATGATCATACATGATATCATGATATACATGATATCATTAATGAATGAATTAATGAATTAATGATATCCTGAATAATACTGAATCCTATTGTCTGGATTCATGACATGACTGGTATCCTTGTTCCATCCTACCTTTTGAACCTTGATCCGAATGAAATAATCGATTCCAAACCCACCCCAACTTGGGGAACTAAAGAGGGAACTGGTTAGTGGTATGCATGTGTTGTACTCACCGTCGGTTCTGATACCACGTTTTGACCTGCGTGTCAGTCAGATTCAAACTCGCAGCAAGCTCCATTCTATCCTGGACAGACAGATATTTCTGCCTCTCGAAGCTTCTCTCCAGTGAGTTGAGCTGATGATCGGTGAATGCTGTACGAGCTTTCCGTGGCTTCTTGGGCTTGCCCGGACTGTGACTGTCTCGGCTGGACGAGATCTCGTTGTCCTTGCCTGCGAGAATTTACGAGATGAGAAAAGATGTTAAGAAAGATTTGGCTTTGCAGCTTTGCATGATGACAATAAATTGATATGTAGATCGGTTTGCGGAAACACCGTGTAATATTCGTTCGTACTTTCGCACTTCAATTTCGTTCGCAATTCTCGTAAGGTCTCAACGTTTCGACAAGCCTGCTCTAGTCCTCATCAGGAGACCGTCAGGAAAGATGTTGTTAGTGATGGGAGTTTGGTTCAATTGTTAGCACTCGGAGAAACGAATAACTATTATTTCTGTCTCTCTGTCTTTCTGTATATCATACGCCTAACCATAACGTCATTATTTGTAGAATAAAGCTGAAAACATTTCATGCTACATTATTTACTCGTCTTTCTGAATGAAACGTCATCTCGATGACTGTTTATTTTCGCAAGTAGCATACTTTTGAGATAAAATTAATCCATATTTGCTGAATATAAAACAATATACATCTCCTTCGCATAGCCTAACAAACATGAGAAAGCCCCAGGCATAATACAGGACCCAGGCGGTCAATTCATAAGCCATGTTGATTCCCTATAGCCTGCCAAACCTATAAAAGCGTCATACATCAGTGGGTTGTAGTGGCAGGCCAAGATGCGCCCGCCTCCGTGTAATGATACCCGATTATCGCTTCTCCTGAGCAGATGCGGCACAGGAAGAGACAACCTTGCCCGGCCACTAAAGCACTGAGCTCTTAATGCCCATTTAGCAGTCCCCACTAGACGACTTTGAAACAAATTAAAATCTAATATCAATGCCCGCGATGGGATTTGGATCACGGTGAGTTAGAGTGAGATAGAGAGAGGGGAAGAAAAGGGAAGAGAGAGAGCGAGAGCAAGCCGGGCAATGGCATCCTGGGGCCCTGGTTACTCCAGAGGCCCAGCACGCTAGTTTGGCCGTCGTTAAAAACCAATTCAAAATCGCTGAGTTGTGAAGTTGAGTGGATTTTTTCCCCATTGCAGTTTTTTGTTAGCCCTTGTACTGGGAGTTTATCACGCTGTTTAGCATAAATATTTATTTCAATTCGATTGGTTGTTTGTTTTATAATGCTACATGCTTATACGGTGATATTAAAAGGCTTTGTGTGCAAGAAAAAAAACATTTTACGTCCATTTCAAGAAGTTTGGTTGAGCTCATACTGGTAGATATTCTACGTCTGTTTGAAAATCTCTTCGATAGTAACGGTTTTACTGTATAGATGCAGTAAATAATCTCAAAGATATACTTGTATCATTTTCAAAATGAGAAATCCATCGGTGGCTGAGAACAAAGCAAACCTATAGGTACAAACAATTTCCAATTATTTTCAAGAATTAATTATTTTCGATTAATTTGTTACAACTGTCGGTTGATGATGTTGACTACGGGGAAATATGCCAAATTACATAGGTTTATTATTCATTATCTATAGATATTTCACCGAAATATAGACACAAAGCACGGATGACAGTTTTGTATAGAGTTTTTTTGAGAATTCATGTTTGAACTTAGGCCATTTCCTAACAGATTGCTTATCTTATGCGTGACAATTTAAAGATTCATAAATCATTTCAAATATTGGATGATTTAAATGACATTGTGCACATTTAACGGTGAAAACACAATGAAAACAAAGGACATGATTATTCTTTATGCCATTTTAGTATCATTGTTTCTGAATCGTGTACGCCCTTCCAAATGAGGTAAGATTGGTGTTATAATGTGAGGGCAAGTATCCCACACTGTGAAACGTCTTGAATTTAGGCATTTGTACTTGATGGTATCTATGTTCAATCAAAGTAACTTATCTATATATGTCTGATATTAATGACATGAAATAAATGAACAATGGCGGTATTCTCAATGAATTTCAAGAACAAGTTGTTTTAACATTGTTTGGGGCTGTGTAACTTGTTCATCTTGGGGGAACTTCAATATATTTCCAAAGATAAATGAATGTCATATCTTGTATTATCAGTCGGTGTTCATTAATACTTACGAACACCTTCCGTTGCAATACTATATCCCAATTATAACGTATACTCTAGTACATTATCTATCATACAATTCTCAGTGCGTACAATCTTTTGTATGAGTTCGCTTAATATCGGTAGGACATTGCAAGAATTAAAAACTTCAATTGTGATTGTTAGTCTTAATAGCGTGAAGTTGCATGCATGGCATTGGCAGAACAGAAAATATGACCGCGCACACATACTGTGCATGACACAATGGGGTTTATTACTACTTAATATAGTAATACAAGCGCAATAAATGTAAGTTGGTTGTGGAATTATGAACAGACGCCTGATCTAATTCAATGGCAGTGTACAACTGTGCCCGAGAAAAAGACTACTATTGTTACCGACTCATGGTTGGTGCTAATGCTTTCTAGCCTACTATTCAAATCCACAACAGTGCAGAGAACCTTGTATACAGTATTGTTCTGCCCGAAAACTGCACTGTTTAATATTTTTATTATTCAAGGTTAAGAATTGTACACAACTTTGTTTTCAATTTTATAGAGAGTGTAGGCCTATGTGTTGATTTTGCTGAGGATTCACATACAGGTTATTGGATTAGGCTACACTTATCTAACTACATGTAGGCTATAATTAAAACTCACGAAATATTTGTGGAACATGTAGAAATTAACCATAATGATCACAAGCAAATAAATAATACATCAAAATCCAGGATTATGGAATCTCGTAATCATGTTTTAACCCCAGCATTGTTTCAGAAGTAGTGGCCAGCACATAGGCATATCATCCTTTATTTAGAATTATAGGTCATTTGGATGTTATCGAAATTTTGATTTCGTCACAATGAGGTCGTGAGTGAAAATGACAATGACACAGATCTGATGAATGAAATCCATGTTTTACCTGTTCCTATATCGCAGTGTCCATTCTTCAGTTCATCATCAGCATCTTCACCATGTGACCTCTTCAAGCTGTTCTCGTGGCGATGGTGATGGTGATGATGGTGGTATCGGTGGTGTTCGGGGTCCGAATCTTGTCCGGGTATTTTCTCCCGGTGATCGCCATACATTGTCCGTGGTTCACATTCAGAGTCTCTGTCCTCGGAATCCCTTTCTTCATCGTCCTCATCTTCTGAGACACTAACTCTTGATGTTTCCCTTGGCTTCATGTCGCCGAGAATGTCCCTGATGAGAAATGAAGGAGCATTGGGAGTCCTTACCGGCTCGGTGTGGAAGTTTTTCAAGGGATGTACTATGCTGTTGTTCGGTAGGATGATTGCCGGGGGTGATGATGACGACTCAACGGTCGTGTTAGAGTCCAACCCCGCTCCGCCCGGCGCACTGTGCACCAGGCCCACGTCGTGGAAACTGCCGGGCCGCGCGCCTGACATACCGCCGACGATGTGTAGACCGCGCCCGGTAAACTCGGGCTCCTCTGAGCTCCTCGGTGAATTGGTCATCGGTACTGATCCGGGAGACGACAAGGAAGATGAAGAGGACAATGATGTGTCGCTACGAGGACTGCTAGCGGCTAAGGTGAGTGGAGATCTGAGGCTAGGCAACGGCACAGCTTCCATCTGTGCATGTGCTCTCATCTACGGATCTAACAACACCAGCTGTGAACAAGTACGTGCCTACTCTACTCTCCCGTTACGTCCTTAATCCACAAAGAACTGATTATCTCTCGGCTCACTTGTTCTCACTGCAAGGCTCTCTGCTTCCAAGTTATTACAGTATTCAATTGCACTGGAAACAATTCGAAAGGCAAATTTTCCCCACTTTCTACGAACACTGTAGACACAACCTGGAATATCACACAACCTGCAAAAATAGAAAATAAAAATAAGTCGAAATTTGAATATTGAAAAAAAAAATTCCCTTTTTAAACAAAGCGTCTGAACAGAAATGAATGTTTCACATTAGCTGGTAGTCTTTTTTGAATTGCTCATGTGCGCTGGCTCCTTGTGATATAATGCACATTGGTGGTATAAATCAAAATGGAAACGTCTGAAAAACAGACGCTACAAAACAATACGCAAAACAATGCACAATAAATAAATAAATAAATAAACAAACAAACAACAGTAGTGCCTTGTAACTGAGAGAGCGCATACCTTCAAGTTGGAAACTGTTAAGAACTCAAGTCCAAAACAAACTGGGCACTCTAAAGGAGGCAATGTAGGAATTGAGCAGGACTAGTTAGTGTTCATCAGCTATACCATCTCCAGAGCTAGCTGACTGGAAGCTGTTCAGTGACGGCGTGGTCTGACCAGTCTACTGCCAACAGTCGGTGGCTCTGTCACGGACTATCGACTGGCAGACAGAGCACACGTAAGCTGTTTAGCATAACACTAGAGCCGCGCTTCACTAACTGGCCAACCACTGGAAGCTTGCTCGCTCGCTCCCCTCACGGTGTCCGACCCAGTAATCTAAGTGTTGCTTTTTAACTGCCAGTGCATGGGTGCCCTACATTTATGATTGGTGACGTCTCAAGTATGAACTTATTGGGGGTGTGGTGGGGTAGTGACTGGGGCTAACTAGTCTTGTCTCCCTCATGTAGAATAATGGAGCGAATGGTTATAATGTAACCAATTCTCATGGGACCAAACCCAGGGATAAGGTTGCGAGTGTCGTACTTCAAATTTGAGAGGCGTACTTCAAATTGATTTGGATGAGTTTGCATGTTGGTAGCATTCAGAAGCACCGTCTATACGCACGAAACAAAACAACAAACAAACAAAACAAAACAAAAAGCAACAAAAATACAAAACAAAAACGTAAACTTCAGGCCAGTCGGTCGATCGCTATTCAACTACGATATATAGCGTCATTTGATGTTCATTAGTAATAATCGTAATTGATGCCTTTGTGTGGGCGCTGTTACCGCAACACATGGTATTGAAGAGGAACTAGTACACAATATAATACAGCGTGGATATTGTGCTAAACCCATGGTACCTATAATCATGTACTGCCTCTAAGCAACCCTCATGCATGTACATGGGCCTTCATATTAAACCTATACGCACATGTAGCCAACAGACCATTCATTAAAATTTCATAAGTAATTTCTGCAAAAACATTCCCTTGAAAGGGACACCATCTTTACCAACACCAACCTAGAAATACATCCAAACCCTTTTCACAATCTTACCTGTTTTTAGCACAAATAGCCCAGTGGTATTATTGTTTTCGTTGTTATTCTCCACTTATAGCCAACACTTCCGCGGCTTATGAAACCACCTTTTTGTTGTTAGTATTCAAGAGTGACGCCTCCCCACGGCCGTGTTCTCACTTGCTCAATCCGGATCTTTTTAATCGGTCAGCGCCGTGCAAAACACAAGCAGGAGAAAACCAACGTACGGCAAGGCGGAATCTTGACGCTATTATTACAATGTCTTTCGCATGCAAAACAACCACCTAAGGCAATAATACTATAAGGAACCCAACGCAGGCAGGTGTGCCTGTAATTGGCGAGCAACTTTCTGGCGCATGCGTCCACGAAGAGTAACCAAGTAACCCGATTGGTTATCCAGTCGTGACGTGTGTGATTGACATCATTCTACAAAGGGGCGGACCCTCAGCCCGAGGAATTATGAGGTGATTAGAAAACACAAGGTTCTGAATTGCCTTTATTAGGCCTATGCTCATCTAGCAGAGCCGTTTGCAGTGTCCAAGATGTAATGTCATTTTCTGGTCTTTCTTTTTAGGCGACAAGATTTTCCTCACACGACGTGGGCCTACTACAGCCCAAGTGATTAAAACGACAAACATTAGGCTAATAATCACTTTTCAGCTATACATTAAAAATCCTACTAGTACTACACACTTTACCTTGTAGCATTTTGAAGCAATTTAATTTTCTAATAGCTCAACTCACAATAAATCCTGGAATAGGCCTATCGGATACCAATGTCAAAACCAAATATCAGAACATACAGTGACAAGAGTTAGCATGACCCTCCTCCCCCTTTATGAGGATAAGTCAATGCTAGTAAGAATAATACAGTTTCTCTTTTCATGTTCCATAGTGAACTTGATGTTGCTATGCATAAACATCTTCATCCCAAAAGAGATCTTCACAATCGCACCGTTTTACTTACAAAAAAAAAGAGAAGATAAATTAAAAATGATAAATACATGTAATATTAATGAAAACAAATGTTCTTTCTGTTTTCATACATGCATGCTGAATATTACTTTCCAGTTTACATTGTTGTATACTCACACACATTTGGCTATATGTAGACATTCATGCCAATGTCAATACACGAGTATGTGCCTTTTACACATCTACTTATAGAACGTTACAGAGTTCCAGGTACCACCTGCATCTTGCTAATAATGTACTTAATGATCGCACGACGCCCTTACTAAAAAAGAAGAAGGAGAAAAAACACTTCTACCTTAAATTTAACACCCTACTCTGCCAACTGCCAAGTTAATATTTGATGTTACGCACTACGCCACCGGTTTACGGGGGAAAACTACCAGCGTGTCAGTCCAGCTTGTTAAACGGGGGTGACGATCGTCTCACCCCGGTAGCGCCATCACCCGTGTCACCGGTGGCTTTAGTGAAACAAGTCCTGTACTATGTGGACGGCGTGTCGAGCAGCGGATAACGGCATGGCAAGCATGGGTGTTTCCACGCTCGTTCACACCTCTGCAGACGTTACTTAATAGGGAGTGGAGAGTGCCTATGCCACTTCGCGCTGCTTGCAGTGGACTGGAGTTTGGTAGATTGCTTGATACTGATAGCCATGCTAAATGCTGAACATTAATTCCATACAATAGTTAGATGACATAGGCCCTAACTAACGTGGTTCAATTAAAGGGAGGGTACAGAATTGGTAAGACAAAATACACTTCATGATCACAGATTCACATAAAACTTACATATCATAATGGTGATGATAGGAGAAAACATCCCTTGAAATGTTTTTGTTTGAAATGCCATATTCGTTGAGAAATAAATGAAACTATTTTCCGATTGGAATAAATCGCTTCGAAGCGTTTTATTCATTCATTGAAATGTGTACAGTTCTCTGTACACTGGTTTTCACTATTTTCTCGTGACCCAGATGGCTGATAGACCTCAAACTTCTACAGTTTTGTCAGTTAAGGTATATGATGGATTACATAATGTGCTTTCACTGTCAGCAACGGGTTTGTCGCAAAAACCAGTTCTGTACCATCCCTTTAATTGTCTGCTAAATACATACGATATCAGCTCACCATTGTGCTGTCAACATTTTTTGAACAACTACTAGATGGCATCATTATAGTCCGAGTGGCAGCAGGATGATATACACGTTTAAATTTGTCAGATGTAGACCAAGACCTATCGATGTTTAGTACAATGCAATACCACGAGCTGTAGTTCTTACTAATACTATAATGTGGACACATTGGCAGAATGGCAACACTGTATACAGTGATACGATTGATGCTTTGTCTTTAGGCTTCCAACGAGTCGTTTTTAGGAAATGTGGTCATAAAACATAATTATTTACATTACAGATTCTACGTAATAAACAAACAATGAAGTCTGAATTCATTTGAAGACGGGTTGGAAGGATACACAGTCTATGTGGGCGTGGCAGGTATATTGTCTGCATTACTACAGCACTGTACAGGTGTATCCCATCCTCACTTGCTAGTTACTACGAGATCATTAGCTAACTGTAGGCGTGGCCATACAGGAAGGGTGGGGTTATTGAGTTGTGCCAACAAACAATGAAAGGTTTCAGAGATAACATAAAATACATTATTCGTTAATAAAAGCCATTCATATTATTGTTACATTCCATTGCGGTCTAAATAGGGGCGTGGTGGAAGGGAGTGTTATTTGTCTATCAATAACACTACGGCTGATGGCTGGGTTTTTGCTCTTCTCTTTTCACACTAGTCTAACTGATTATAAATAAAGTCACGTATGGTTCATACTGGCAATAGTCCCATCTTAATGGTGCTTTTCATAAATATCACCCGCATGCATTTTCAATGGCCCTATATTCTTCACAATATCCTCTTATACATCAATAGTTGAAAGTCCCAGCTTTTATATCATCTTAAAGCACGCAGCGTCAATTAAGGAATTAGTATTATAAACATTACAAGAAAAATCCAAATGATATTAGGTGTTGAAGTAATTTGTGTAGCTCACGGGTAATTGGCATTGATTAGTAATATGGGAGATGATTAGCAAAACGGTGGTATGTAATTTATGCAAAGGGAACTCGTTTGTTCAATACGCAATCCCAATCCTATTACGCTTGGAGTTGGGAGGGCCAGACGCGTTTCGATCCTAGCAGGATATTTCAATAAAGGCCAATCTTATCCTGTTAGAAATAGTCTGGTACATGTAATTTGAATTCAGTCGTCTACCTAGATAAATGTTTCTTCAGCTTCCAATATATAAGTTCAACGGATATCAAATGTTTAATGGCTGGAATAATACGTGGTGTGTT
This sequence comes from Astropecten irregularis, assembly GCA_963971285.1. Classification (NCBI taxonomy): domain Eukaryota; kingdom Metazoa; phylum Echinodermata; class Asteroidea; order Paxillosida; family Astropectinidae; genus Astropecten; species Astropecten irregularis. Next base: position 8,197,884 of record OZ020260.1, on the reverse strand, counting down.
TAAAACACTCATGCTCTATCGAGTACAGTGAAATGTCTATTGAAGGAAGTCGCTTCGCGTATTTTCATTTCCATATGCCCCCTCCCATCCCCTACACTGGCGCATTAAAGGGTGCCCCGCCTGTTATATTAACCGTATCATCCTGCATTGGTATGCAACTCACTGCTGGGAAACGCGTGTCCCAATTGCATATTGCAATCTCTATTCATGTTTTGGGGGTCTCTCTGGTTTTACATGTTAACCCGATCAATCCATTTGCTGCGCCTGTGCATTCTGTATGAGCAATCCCAAGACCCTACGCCTTGTTCCTTCATTCTGTATCCCGAACATCAAATTGCTCCCGGTCATATCACACGACACTGTAGACTCGTAAAGATTCATCGTAATGCAGGCAAAAGAGAACCCAAGATCTCGTCATTATTTAGAACTGCGACTTTACAACAATTACGATTCTTCATCATTAAAACCCAATGTGTCCTACCATGCTAATTTGGAGAAACTGAAGAAAAAAAATGTTTGTAAAGTCAGACATTGGGATCGCTATAAGATATCGTATTCAAATAACAAAAGCAAGGACATGGGGTGTAAAAATGGAAGAAATGCGGGGGAGCGGGAGAGAGCATCATCGGTGATAAACGAGTAGCTGTGACTGATAAAGTGGCCGATAGGAGGCCGAGATATGGACACATCAGCCCCGTGTGCCCCCCGTGGGTAAATGGCCCCCGTAAGGTCATTTGGAGTCGTGATTTCCACTTGAGATTGTTACTAGCACGACGGGATAAAGACAGAATGAGATGGTGAAAGAGAGATGAAGAGACAGAGGGGACATAGAGGCACAAACCTAAGCCTATGGTTAGCGGTTGTCAAGTGTTTAATAATGCATGTTGAGTATATGGTTTGACGCAATCTGTGAGATCGAGATATGGTCAGGGCTACGCTTGCCCTTCGAAAAGGATCAAGACAGAAACTGACTTCCGTATGGTTCAATTTCACCATGGCCAATGCTACTTCAGCAATTATACAGCACACATGCTCGTTTGTTTTTAGACAGAAATAAAAGAGTTATAAGCCCTTTTCAATGTTAAAAACGTTAAAATTTAAGGGCCTTTTTGAAAATTTTGAAAATCATTTGAAATATTTCCACGGGATTCTAAAAAAAGGATGTTTCTATTTTCTACTACTGTATTTCAAAATTCAAGGCGTGAGGAAAATGATTAATTAACACGAGTACTGTTGGTGATCTTTGTGTTGTAATCATGTTTATGTAAATTGATGGCAGCTGCAGTCGGGTTTCAATTAAAATGGGTTGGTTAATGCTTCCAGTGTTATCATTAATATTCAACGCTGCTACCAAATTGAAGCATATTTTTACCGTTACATTTCATTTATCTGTATTTGTGTAATTAGTGGACATACTCTGGCCTGTATCTGCAATATAATGTTGTACAGTGGCGCACGGACACAATTTTCCAGTAGCTCTACAAGGCAGTACGCATGTCCGCTATCAATGCATTAGTCAAATCTATAACTGTATTAAAAACATTGACTGGAGCGGGATTCGAACCGGCGACCTCTATAATATCGTACGGGTGCTCTACCAACTGAGCCATCCAGCCCTACGTTGGTGGTGTTCCCAATAGTCAATTATCTTTGTTTATTTGGCAGTCAGAGCTATGAAACCACACACGGCACCGCCATATCCCAGGGATCATTTCATCGATACGCGCAGCAAAGCTGCAACCCGAGAACGGTACATGGGGGATCACTAAAATACGGCTTTTTAATTTTTGATGATACATCTCCGCATGAAAACCCGCTTGTCTCTTTAAAACTAGTCACACGTCTCTCACATTCAGATCAAGAGAACACCCACATTCGCCCACGTTAGTATCAGATGCTTGCTTATCTTACATGAGCTTTAGAGTCTTACACTGAGGCTTATACAGTGAAGCTTAAGACAGAAGTGACAGTGACTTGGATTTTACGGTACGGATCATGATGTAGCGTTGTCTCCGGTATGGAAGATTGAGTTTTGAAGGTCTCATAATTATACCTGGACAAACAAAAACGTAATTCTTACCAGTGTTAAAGTGGATTCACGTCATGTTCAAAAGCCATAATTCCAGTCAATGTGAGTTAATATGAGGTTGAACATCATGAGCTATTTGAACCGCGAGAGCCAATGGGAAACACCACGCCCCAATGTTACCACAGGAGGACCTATATAATTATTATTGTCATAGCAGCGGCTCATTTTCCGACTTGGAGCCGAGACTATGCACTCATTTATCTTGACCATTTACCTAAAGATGATTCAATTCATATCATTTGGTATTTCCATACCAAATGAAGAGAGACAAGAATTTAAGTAAATTGAGTTTAAAAAACCCCAAATAGGACGCGAAAATATGCTGTATTTCTACAGTGTATTACTGGTCCCTGTGCTGCAAGTAATACACTGTAAAATTTGACAGTAATTACATGTATTACAGAACGGTGCACTCCTTGCACAGCCAAGCACCAACAAACCCTTATACACTATTACAAAAAACCCCACGAAATTAGCGTCTTCTCCATTTTTAATCGCCTTCATATCGTCCTTTTAACCATTTTTGGTGACAACCTGTAGAGCTAAGACTGGGTTGTTACTTTACATCTTAGTATAATATTATGCTAAGATCCTAACCTCCACACTGATTATAGGTCAAGATTGCCAAGCGCGAGCTAGCGCTTTCGACCTGTTAAGGAAGAACTTGTCAATTGTTTTCTAACTTAGCACCATCTGTAAGATTACTCAACTACTGTACTAGCAAATACCATATTGCGTTGCTACTTGGCATGTTCTCCAGTATGGAAATGGACATGGCTGCCTGCTTACAAGAAGGAGACGGTATCAGCAAACATCGAGTATACGGTTCTTGTGACTGAGCCGACCAGAAACCTGAAAAGTTACCGGACGCAGTGAGGCATGGGAGAGGTGTCAGTTGTCGTTTATAGACTCAATGCAAGGAGAAGCCAACCATCCTTAGATCAACTTCAAAGGATTCCGCTCAGCCACTATATTACTGCCTTCAAAGAGGGTTGTCTCGGGATTTATAGACCGTTACTAACATGTCCAAAAGGCTAGAGAGAGTACCGCTTAACATCATGCTACCATGTGACAGTCTCAAGGACCGCGGATTAATAATATCAGGTGATAGATAGCAAGGTAATGAAGAAAAGTTCCTGAAGATATTAAGGAGATCGCATCGGAATGCTGCCACAGCAAAATGATTTGGGCATACACTCTTCACATAATTATATTGATGGCGGCCTTTTGGTTTATAAAGTCCGCTAAGCAGCTTGCTTTCATGCCTAAACACATAGGTCCATTTACTCCCGTCAATAGGTTGGGACAGCTTGGCCCGATTCTTTATCAATGGGTATCGGCAAGGATCAAACCCCGAGACAACAGGGACCACTTCACTGTGTCCATGCGCCAGCGACTTTCACTACTATACCCGTTTAATCGATGTAGAATACGGCCCCCAAGGACCATGTACAAAGCAAGCTATTCCGCTCTCCCATTGAAGTTCCGAACAAGTGGTTCAGTTTAGTACTTGAGTTGTGCTAAGGACAAATAGACCGTTTAACTTAATTACGGGGACTATCCTTTCAGAAATCAGTCCATTGTTTTTACTCATTTGATTTAAAGATGGATTGTTTCGTTTGTGTTGCTCAAATAAAACAGACCAAAGTGCAACCCAAATTGCTTCCACATATAGCGACCATTTTCCAGTAAATTCACTGTATTCAAAGGTGTTTGAGTCTATAGGCTAAACTGACATGCCCTTTGATATGTGATTTGTACATGTACATGTATTTGATTTGTAGCATGTATCGTCAGTTGATTTTCCTTACGAGAAATGTCAAACCGTTGATTCGGTTGCGCAAAGTATAGAAGCTATTGGTTGAATCAGATGACAAACATAATCCCCTATTCTCGGAAATATTGTCCACTCGTGTGGCTTAACCAGTAGCATACCGAAACACAAACCTACACGGATTTACCTGTAACTTACAGGGAATAAGATGGTGATGGTAGATACATGTACCGTTAAAAAGATTCTGCTTCAAATGCTGTATTTATCCAGAAAATAGTAAAACCATGCAATGACCAAACATAATGTTTGATCTTTTAAAGATAACGGTGAAAATATTTTTTTTAATAACGTGAGCGTTTTTCACTGTTTTCTCAAAATGTGGGCACCGTATGGAATTGAAAATTTTCCAGATGATTATTACTGTATCTTCCTTGATATTTTTTCCCATGCATCTGCATTGTTTTAGACGAAAACCAAAGTATGATATTACCTTTACTCGAAAAGGAAAGCGATTCGTTGTACAACTACACAGTACCGGTAGGCCTACGGTAGATCTTAGTCATGATGGGGTCTTAAAGGTAAGTATACATGATTGGTAACACACAAATTTACGTATAACTGCCACTGTATGAAGATGGTGATGGTAGAAACATACCGTTGAAATATTTCCGCCTGAAATGGTGTTTTTATCCAGAAATTAGTAAAACAACAACCGAAAACAGTTTTGATCTTGGGGTAAGATCAAAACCATTCTTCATGTTTTATGATAATTATTGAGTTGGCCTTTCGCTACTTGCTCGTGACTCAGATGTCCGATTGAGCTCAAAGGTTTATTATTTCATGTACATGAAGGATCAAACAAAGTGTGGTTGCTATGTTGTGACCATTACCAATCATGTATTTACCTTTAATTGCGCTCCACTATTCATTAGTTCCGTATGAATTTATGTCACTCCTACGCACATTTACATTGCTCCCATTGCTTTGTAATGCGGCTATGAGTGGGTTCACAAGGGGCAACCTTTGAACCTCGGGGTAGCAGTTTGTCACTTTCCATTGTTAATGCATGTACATGTATGGACAAGGCATCGTATTCTAGGACCACAACGGAGCATTATCGGTCAATCTGTAAGTCTTGTCATCGTACACTTCCCGCTTGATACTGTCACCAGCACTGCCTTATTTCATCACATACAATCCTCAAAGGCCACAAGCACTTACCTCATTCACAAAGTCTCTTAAACATTTCCTCTGAAATGAATAGTAAACCCTCCTCTGAATAAACATGAATCGTGGCACATGCATCTGCCCAGCCCAAGAGGCCATCATTGTAAAAGACCATGCCTGATTATTATTAAATGGAGTAACAACGACATTGGCAACGGTTTTTAATTGGTCAATTGACATGATGGGGTATTGCGGACTGTAGACGAGGCCTCTTCGTCCACAATGCACACAGGATAAAAACATGTAATCATCCAAAATCAACACTGTGGATGCATAGAATGGGCTAACTAAACAGCGTAGTGATGGACGTGATGTAGCGGGCCATACTACCGTCATCTCCCCTTCCAATTGCCCCTAGTCCCCACTGACGGTCCACTTCTTTCCCGTCCACATCACAAACTGTATAAACACCTATTATCGCTCAAATTCCATGAAATATTTTCTACTGGATCCAAAAAGGAATCATTGACCCCGTGTGGTATGTGAGTTATATCACTAAGATTATGATAAAATCATAAAGACCAACTAGTACAATGACTGACCAACCACACAAACAAGCCAACGAAATGACCAACCAAGCACCATCCAAACAAAGAGAAAAAGGGACAAATGAAACAGCCTTACAAAAACGAGCTAAAATCATTTTCAAAATTAGAATATTATATAAATAGAAGACAATTGTCTTATTAACAAGCATTACTAGTAAACCGAATGTGCATCAAGGTCAGGTATATACGGTCCAAGGTCAATCTTATTTGAAGTGGCTTGAGGTTGACCAACGCCTCGCCCTCCCTTTGCTCTGCTCAGAAGGTGTTTTGCCACGCCCTTTCCCGTGCTCCACGGTAAATGACGTTTTGCTGTGATGTTTTCTTTGTAGGACCTGCGTGTTTTCTTTAAATTAAAAACCATAGCTGGCTTTGTTTACCCAAAGGGACGCTGAATCTGTTCCAAAAAGTTCAACGGTGAATATAGATTGAGCTTTGTTAAGAGAAAAATAAGCATGAAAGCCAAATACATCGAGGTGTCCTTTTCGTTAATATCTAAGATGTACTTCAATTAATAAATAAATAACTCGCGAATACAAATTAAGGCTGAGTCTGAATAATGTTAACCGGTTGTAGCAACATGATAATGTGCGATTATAATGCATATAGATGGGTGATTGCGTTTGTGCATCTGGCATTTCAAAAGAATGTCGAAAGGAACATCAAATACATTCTACTGTGTAGAAATTAGGAAATACAGCATTTTCTGAAAATATACTATTACCAATCGTTTTTTAATAAAAAAAAAAAAATCAAAATTGTTAGCCCGAGAAGCACCATGATACCAAATAATTTCAGCATGTTGTATACTCTGTGTATATTGTTCTCGTCATAATCAAAATAAGAAAAACCAATACTCAAAATCAAATAATGGAATAATCTCGAATGTTGTGATAACAAAATATAGCAGGAAATGTGCTGATAACAATTATGTCATAGCAAATCGTTGGCGTATGTCACTTAAATTTGTCTCGCTTTTTTATCGAATTTTGTCCGAGAAAACACGAGATCACATTCTCGAAATAAGCCAAACTACACAAACTCACATAGCAAATTACTTCGTGTATAGTACTACACGTTGGTGTACACAACCATGGTAAGATTATATTGACCGATTAGTCCTATACTTTATTCACGTGATAAGTCTTAAGTTAGAAATATATAAAGAGTTACTCACCTTGACTCCAATAGGAAACGATGGTGCATGAATGGTTCCAACTGTACTATGGACTGTAACTGGTAACACTACTCATTACGGGTGTTAAACCGTGCCTGGTGGAAGGCGCCTAGTACCAATCCATTTGGAATCATGCGATCAACGATCATACAACGTGCGATATTAGATGCTTTGTCAGCCCAAAGAATGCAGTATCTTAAAATATTAAGGGTAGGTCCATCAGAGGAACTGCCTGCATTATACAAGGCATGCACAGGTATGTATGGAGGGAGAGGGGAGGGTAATACCTATACTAATTAATCACAAGATCCTAAGTGCTCTTCATGCTTGTATAGCGTAATATGCATATTACCTTTGCAAGCTGCCGCTACTATGTCGTTTTTCTCTCTTTCTTGCATCATTCTTCATTCTTTCAAAGAGAAAGGCGAAGCGATAGCTGGACTGCCTCTGGGTTTCATAAACTGTCTTCATGACGTAAAGACAATACGAACCGCACGAGTCGTTATAGGTGTCTGTGTACACATAAGCCTTTTACCATACCACAATAAGGCTGCGGCTCCGGCTTGGCCTCCGGCGTCCAATTTTGTCAATGAAGTTTTTACTTTATAATAATACAAAAATGAAAGTTTGAAATAGACCCAAATCCCAAGCAGTTATATACTTCTTTGCACTACAAGTGTAGCCTACTCTATCAGAAAAGCGAATGAAGGAGGATATTCATCTTTATTATAACTTTCACATGTCATCATTTCACTAGCAATTGAACAGTTGGGTAAACCTCGTGGAACATAAATCATGGCGGTAAAAGTAATTATGAAACCCGTAAAAGGATTCCATACAAATCCGCCAAACGTCATACCCAGCGTTTGATGATGCCAAACTAGTCTGGCAAGGATGGGTTGATTAGAATGGTGGAAGCTATAGATGGTGGCAAGGGTTTGGAAGTGGCCTTGATCCCCCTTGTCCCAGCGCCTGTACATGCTACAAATAAGCTGTTTAATTAGTATAAAAGCCATACCAGGTGCTACTCGGAGTGAATGCTCTGTGTGCCATCTCCCTTATTACAACTGCACGTAATTCACAATTGGAGCTGGCATGTATGCCCTGGCAAATGTTCACTCGTTTTCTTCAGGTCTAAAAATAATGATATTTTGGTCTGTTCAGTCACCACCTTTAATTTGTTATATTAGGAATTTTAAACGTGGATCTAGGATAGTACGTGCATGTATACGCCTTATACTCAGAATGTCTGGATCGGTCCAAATCTTTGGTAAGTTGGACTTGCTTCCGGTAGCATTCATGCTACAAGCAGCATGCGCTTTGGGACCATTCTCCCTTTGCAGTTGTAAACCACGAATGCATTGAGACACATACATATGTTCATCTGCATTCTAATTCCGCTAGCAAAATGCTACATTTTTAACGAATTTTGGCACGACACCGTCTAGACAATTATTGCCAATCATTCATTTAATCGCAATTTCCCAGGGTTGTTCCACTGGTATGAGAGGGCAGTAACTGCAGCCAAGAGCTGACATAAAGACAGACCAACTCTGTGGCAAGGATTTACCATTCACGCCAAATGTTATGTAATGTACATGCAGGAAGGAACATGCAATATTATGTTCGTGTTCATGTGCAGTCAGTAACCAACATTGTATTTCTTTATGACACGGAGTTCCATAATATTATCTATTGGATAGAAGGTGGATTCAGCTAGTACAGAGGGTTGGCATTGGTTTTTCCTGAAAGGAAAATATGACTATTAATGCGTGCTGTTTAGAAGTCGAATTAGTATAGACACAACGGCAGGCTTTCAATTAGTTTGTGGTCAGAATATTGCAGTCCATTAGCATTGTTAATTAGCAAAATTAATGTTGATATCATATTGGCATTCGTACGGCCCGGGTGTACTGCATAATATGCTTATACTTATTATGCACCCACTATACTCCGCAAATACAGCATAAAGTTGTTACACATAAAGCTATAATACACGATTGGTAAATGTAGAACAGCACTCACGCTTTGACTGATCCAGCATGAATATGAAATGATAAACCTGTGAACATTTGAGTTCACTCGGACATCTGAGTCACGAGAAAACAGCGAAACCCCGACACAATTTTTCTTATAAAACATAACAAATGGTTTTGATCTAACCACGAAACTGTTTTTGTTTGACTAATTTCTGGATAAATACAGCATTTCAGACGGAAATATTTTAACGGTATGTTTCTACCCGCACCATCTTCATATCCCAAAAGGTATACGTGAATCTGTGAACATTTCTGTTGGGGTATGTTACAAATTCTGTACTGTATCTTTAAAGAGAACGAGCGGTGGCAAAGGCTTTGTGACGTCATTTGTGAATGTCTCCTTATCATCTTTTAAATGTCCGTTTTTTCAATGCTGAATTCCGTTTCCAACAGTTCCTAAATTAGCTGTAGTCAGACCAGCAGCCGATTTCACGAAACTTTACGCCATGGCGTATAAAGTCCACTTACGCCACAAATGTTGCGTAAGTTGAAAGTTTCGTGAAATCGGCTGCTGGAACGTAAAGTCAAAACCTTCGGTTTGGTTTTGAGAATCAATTAGTTTATGTTGCAAAATAAACTATATACTCCTATATTTTATCCTTTACGGAGCTATATAGTTCACGTTTATTGTTTCGTATATTTCATATTCCATAGGCTTTGATATTTAAGAAGAATCTAGGATAATTGTTATCATACAAGAACGATCTGTAAAGTTAAATTTGCTTGGCACGATTCCAGTTGCATTGCTCGAGACAACTTCTCATAAGTATATAGACTTAATTACTGATATAACTATGTATAATTTTTATCATTTCAATATCAAAATAATGGATATTATTTGACATCTGATGATGCAAATTATGTTAAAAGGTCCAAAGTGAAGTCCCACATTAAATTGAGCAGTATATAATGCAGTGCGACAACTAGTTGTTATCGTTTCTTTGTTCGCTGAAAATTGGGACAAATTATTCTGGTGATTGAACGAACTTCAAATTGTGCCTTTGTCCTGCAATTCAGGCGAATTGACCCCATTCAAACATGCGTCAAGTCAGGTCATACCATTGTGCATTGGCTACGGGCAGCGTAATGAAGAAACATTCTCCCGTTATTTTATTGCTGTGTTTTGCTGTGAATGAGTACAAAGGTATCTCAAGTTTCAAATAGAATTATCTTAAAACAATTATTTGTGGCGACCTTAGATGGACTTCCAGAGCTATTGGAACGTCACAGTTATTGAAACTATACAGACAATCGTGTGTAGCCATTTCAAGTTGTCATTTGCAGGTCTCCGGGGGATTTCACTATGTGAATCATGGCTGTCTCGAGCCCTGATTACTTTATCCTATTAAGTATAATACTTCACATCACACAAGAGTGCATGATGTAACTTTAAGAGAAAGGCATGTCACATCATATCTTTTAAGATTAAGTTGGATTGCTCAATTTTCATTTAGTAGAAAACACATTACATGTATTTAAGGTGATTAGAGTAATAGACAAGGACCATATTTTCCAAGAAACAATTTTAATACATTACTTCTATGGTTTTGCAAATAGATAAATAGTTGAAGCGCGTATATAGTGGGAAGGCTGTGAGGGTATAGTTTGTAGTTCATTACTGCTGTCCAGGTTTTATTCACTAGCAAGCAGTAGGCCTACAGTGAAATCAGACTTAGCGATGGCTGAAACACGCCAACAGTTGTTCCCTGCACGCTTGGGCTGCGCCATTTGTCAGGTAATCCTAATTTGTCCCGCTAAAGGATGTCTTGAGAAGCAGGCAAGCGTGGCTGGCTGAGCTTTAACGCTCGCACCACCAAGCAAGCGCCAGCTTTTAAATACCAATTAGCATGCTATCAGGTGCTGGCCAGTACTCCTGAAGTCCGGCCTGGAGAATGCTCTAATCCCTCCTCCAATACTCAAGTCTAGTCCCAGAGGGAGAGTATTGCCCCATCCTAACAAACCAGCCAATGGATCCTGGCAACAAGCCGGCGGTGTGGAAGCTTAATGATTCAGATCGTTGATTTACAGCCAAATTTGGATCCTTGTTATTTGGAATAGGATCATTTTTGTTTTCTGGTTGCTAAATTTGCACAGGACACAAGTAGAGGTGAGTGCTGGAGGGCATTTTTGGAGCAAAGTCCGAGGTATGATGACGAGTGATATTGGCTTATTCACGGTGAATGGATAGTGCTACTGCCAGCAAATATAATTCAAGCCTTGATGTTATATACAGAGATATGTCAACAATCTAATCAGATATTAATCTGTCAATTATACATACTTCACTTGTTATATACACTGCTCAATTATAATTGATGGATGCAACGCACATGCACTCTTCGTTCTAATTGCAGGCTGATCTTACGACGTGGAATGCATGGTTGAATATTGGAAAGGCGGATTTTGTCATACAACATTTTTAGCCCATCAAAAATCATATTAAGAACTTTCAGCTTTCGGGTAGCAAGTATGTAAAATAATGACAACCTTTAACGAAATTGACCCCCACCAAAAAAAAGAAAGAATCGATTTTAATAAGTTGCATTATAGGCCTTATACTTTTAATTGAAATTGGTTCAACAATGCCAGTACGCCCTGACCTCATTGTCCAATATGTAAATAAAAAAATACCATATTTGCGTTTACTTGGGTAATCTGCATTTGTGTGAGTCCCTTGTGAATGTTTTTCTTACCGAAAGTGATAACCGTTGACCACAAACCAACCACTGCAGCCGCCCTGTTTCGTTATTGTCAAGCGGTTTTGACCATGACCACTTCCTAACAATAACTTCCATTTACAAGTGAAAGGAACCCAACACGAGGAATTGCCCTTCTGAAAAAGCACAGAGCAATTTATTGATCAGAACCTACATGGCAACTCCGTCAGCCCAACGGGGCGGCGTTTATAGGGTTTTATTCAGCGGGAGAGACTGCTCGAGAAGACCGGCTAATGTTTGCATTGAGAACGCTGGCCGTCTCTGAAGAGACCGGTTGTGGGTAAATAGACTGCGCTTTCACCATCTGCTCTCGGAGTTGATTAGAAGAAATAATATCACTAAGCGGGTAGTTGATCTTGAAGAAAATACAAAATGGGAATTACGAAGCAATGAACTGCAATGGGGCGCATTCATTCAACCATAGCACTCCTTAACAATATCACACATCTCGGCAGCCACGCAGCTCCACGTACATTCATTTTAGCCATTACAAATTACGATCTTTTTGTGGACTTGTAGTGCAAGTATTTGTCTCTATCGAAGGGTACACTTTATTTTTCAAATCCCGCCCCCCAAAAAAAAGAAAAAAAGAAAAACAAATTTAAACCAAAAATACAAAGTAAAACCTAACCCAAAAAACAAAACAAAACATAAACACCCCCAATTAACAAACCAAAACCTTAGAAAAATATAGAATTCAGAATATTAAAACTTTGTACTGTTTAATAACTTTCTTATGAAATAGTTCAATGACAAACATAAGTAAACACAATTCAACACAATGGACTAGTCATTCCGCTTCATATAGAATGTAGGTATTGGGTACGCTCTTTTAGAAGATGTTTGCTATACCAAACTGAGTCCGCGCTGTGTGATTGTCATAAAGACTGGCGTTATATAATTCAGTCGTCTTTTTAAACAGCAGATACAGGTCGCACTCCCTATTTAGTACTAGCTCATCATGCTCATACTCCCCATGCTTTTAATTCCCTCAGCTATTTCGTCGGTGCATACATATACATAGCCCACAATAAACCAAGATAGCTGTTTCCATCAGCGAGATATAATGGGTCAGCTTCCTCAGCAATCATATACATTTTAGATGAGGTTTCCCACACGAGATAGTCAAAAATAGATGCTTGGCGCTTAGTCACACCACGACCCACACCATGCAGTCGATATGACTTGGATAATCCCCTGGTCTAGAAATAATAAATGGCGGGAACTGCGAGCACATAGGTACATCATAATTTGATTGTCATTTTGTCTCGTGACTGAAGCTATCATCAGAGCGTCTCGGTCTTCTATGCCTAATCAATTATTGACTCCATCTCTCCCTAATAGTGACTGTGTCAGGGCTCTTCTGCATTGTTTATTAAACACTGATATTTATTCCTCATTATTTTTTCACTGGCCAGGCAAGTCCCAGGCAAGTTCGTGTTTGTGCGACACTACAGGCTAGGCGGCTGGTTTGACAGCAAGTATGGATATCGCGCATGCGCCGTATGGTGGCGGCCATATTTGATCACCCAGTGCCATCACCGCATACGTGCATTTATGTGCTCTCATCTTTATTCTCGTTTTAAGGCTGCGTTGTTATTTAAAATTATGTGAAATGGCATATTGAATTGAACAGGGCATATTGTGGCCAATTCCTTTTATAGTGGGTCTACAAGATGAAAACTAATGGAGTCTTTGAAAAATGTATGAGCAGAACCGTTTTTACTTTGTTTTTTATAAAAACAAAAATCGTCATTGCCACCGTTGGTTTACAAGAAAATAATAAATTAAACAAAACAAATGTCTTCACTTTCAAAATATAACAAAAGACCAAGTGCATTAAAAAAACAACAGGTTTACTTGCTTTTCGCCAGCGCGTCTTTTTCCGGAAGTAATTCGGTTTGGGCAAATCACACCAGATCACCAATTAGATCCCCGTGCCCAGCGTGGTGCCTGTGTTGTCCAGCGGCACTTTTCGAAGCGGTCGCATTCGCCAATTTTCACGTAATTTCACACATTCGCGCGCTCTCAGCAATTGGCAGCACTCATGTTCGTCTGCGCTGCATGCTCAAATACCGTGTCAGGCCGCGGTCTAGCAATTTCACACACAAACACTCAATGCAGCACTCACCCAACTCGGCCCTTCGGTCCAAATATTTAATTTGATTGTCTGCCTCTGTCGAGATAGCACACCGCTAGCGACAACGTAATTCGGCATTTATGAAGATAATTTGGACTTGGTTTAAATGATGATGGCTCAGCTTTGTATACTTTCTGGTATAGGTGTCAGGGTGTGTTACATTCCCCCAGGGGAGGGGAGGGCAGGCACAGAGACGTATTGTTTCAATATATTACCCTTTCCTACCATGACGATGCATGTATGTCCAAGGTGTCATTATAGATACACAAAGGTTTCTCCAACTGTGCACAAAAGACAAATCTTCTCAATTAAAAACGGCAACATTTACAGCACTACAACAGTTTATGTCACTTTGTTCGCATCAAGAAAACTCCATGAGTTGAACTATTCCATTAGTTCGTTAATTATCTATCACATGATATGACTGGCTGATTTGCATAGTAATTAATCATTGATGTTCGTCTTTCTGTCTCACAAAAACCTTACCCCGGATCGCATTGGTAAGGCTAACTTGCATTGTTTTAGGCCTCACTGAATATGTATATACGTATTTCACTCTACCGTCCCCTTCTTGCATAACGAGGCATAGAGTCATGGCGGAGCGTGCCAATCTATATACCCAACATTTTGTCGATATGATTTATTTCACCACAAAATAATGTCCACTTCGGTCCTTATCTGGCAATGGACGATTCTGCTCATGGACCGTGCGTAAAATTGATACACCAGTTTGCTTTGTCTTCCGCACTAGACTTGAAAAAATGCACACTATTTGGTTGACCTTATATCTTTACCAAACGTAACAAACGTAATTTGTTTAACAAATGAAACATTAGTGAACCACACCCCAACCATCTATGAAACCAACCAAGCAACCAACCACACTTTCCTCCGACACATCGTCGGCATTTTGGAAATAGACAATTAAAATGGTTTCCATCCTTGTTTGTTTTTCTCCAGTCGTCAGGACGGATTTTGGACTAAATGAGTCCTTAAGATGTATCAACATCACTCTTAATCTTATTATTCAGTGTATTCTGCTTGCCATACTCCTCAGCACACACCTACATCTCAAACCATGAGTATTCCAGATTACAGAGTCTGAAATTTCAGACAATGTGTGTGTATACTGTAGGGAATTATTGATCCATTTTAATGTTCGTAGAAGATATCTTGGATATATTACAATAGATCGCATCACATTACCTCTGTCTTAATCGGGGAAAAATCACCACCGATACTAAATCAGTCAGTAAAATCCCTTACATTTGAATTAGAAAGGCATTGCCCCGAAATAAAGTTAGAAACAGAGAGTGTTCTGTTCATCATTAGAAATAGCTGCACTCGAACATTTTTGAAGCTGAAATGATTCAAGCCTTCATAACAAGGAAATCATGATCCACCCAAACACCGAGTTTTTCTCAAAATCTTACAGTATTTGCAGAACGCCAATGTGTTAAATTTCAATGCCTATTTTCCAATCGTTTACACAATAATTTCCTATTAAACACGTTTGTTTGATGATTTCGTACATTTTAACTGATCTGCGAAACACATAAAGTGACTTAATTAAGGTGGTGACGGATGAGGGTCGTTTCTTATCAGTTTAATTATAATTATGAATTTGTTGTGTGTTTGTTATCAGGATGTCTGTTGAACAGTATCAAATTGCTAAAGAAAACACAGCACCATAGGGTGTCTGTTTTCGTCCGGCATTTTGTAACTTTGTTTCTTTATGATAAAAATTCACTGCCAGTCACGTTGATTCATTTCGATTTTTGATAGTAACATTTTTTGTAACATGGAAAGAAGGAAGCGCAATGAGCAAGAAATAGATACAAAGTAAATTTAGTTTGACTATTTTCACTTACGTAATCGGATGAATGAAATGCTTCTTGTGCATGGTTTACGGAACCTCATGTTTGTCTCAAGAGAAGACAAGGACGATTATGCATAGGATTGGGAATAAGAGTACTTAAAAGGGACGTCATTATACCTAGGATTTGTGTATCTTATAGCTAGAATACGTCGCCTGAGGATGCAAAGCTGAGAGTGTTTCTCCACTCTAGCGCATTTAAGAAATCAAGTAATGTACTTTTTGACACTCTGCCTAGGAATCAACCGGGGTTGGTTCCTTTGCGTGTATCTGGCCTTCCACGGCCTACTCGGATTGAAGTCGGCCGGTAGCTTCCGGCGGAAATGCTGAGCACGTAGCCGTTTCAGCCGCCGGCTGTCTACGCCAGGGCCGTAACGTGCATGCCCCAAGCTACCAACAACTTTGTGTTAAATATCGCCTTGGGGCCGCTGCATCTAGGCTGCCGGTATCACACTACCTTACGAAGGCCTCTATCATTCATGCACATCTTGACGTCGTAGAGAAATCCAAGCCATGCTGAACACACCTACATTATAACCATGTAACATAACAAAAACCGGTACGATCTGCACTGTTTTGGCCACTTAGCCCGCGTGTTGAAGAAATCAGACCAACATAACGTCGCAATTAAAATAGAATTAAGGGCGCATTTCATGCCAGCTTCTCGCCCGACCGGTTTAATGTTCGCTCCATCTGTTTAGGCCGCCCATGCAGCGCCGCGCTAGCCTGCCCGAGACGTGCAGCCAGAGCCGGCATCGATGCCCTGCCTGCTATGGCTCAAACCGGTCCGGGTTTTTAGAGGGAAAAGCACCGGAGTTAGAGTACTCATGTTACGGACCACTGAGTATATGTCACGGCTGATGGCGACCCAGATGCGGATCTGGAGTGGGTGTTTCTCTGGTTGATGCTAACGGAGCATCGGTAGACTTAGGATCTTCCCATCTGGTGCATCGTATCAAAGAGGAAAGATTACTTCCATACACAAGGCGGCATGCAAGCGAAGTGTAGGGAAAAATCGTATTAAAACAGCGGGGCTTCTCCTTTGGTGTGAAAAATAAAGACATTAGAAACGAGTCTGAAAGTGCCCTAACCTGCTTCATTGGTTAAAAAGGGACCGAACATTTTGGAACATCAGTGTAGGTGCGTCTTGGGAATCAGTCCATAAGGAATCCACACCCATTTCTTGCCAAGTGCATCCATGCACTCTCATCCATGCAAAGATTTCACATGGAAAAAGAAGAAAACAAACGAACGAAAACAATTCTTTTTATTTTCGAATGTTTATGTCCTGTGCCTTTTTGTTGAATAATGCATTTCTGATCAGAAATTGTCTTTTCTTTTCTCGTATTTTCTTTTTAGTGTCGTATATGAATATGAAAATCATTTATTTTGCCTGTCTCTGTTTTACCCTGTCCAATGTTGTCCAATGCAGAGTTTTGCTATGCATTGCTTTTTTATTCTGTCCAGTCAGTTAAAGGTAGTATCATACTTCGGTAAGAAACCAAAACAGAAATGCTCACTGATTTACGTATAACTTACAGGGTATGAAGATGGTGCTGGTAGAAACACACCGTTAAAATTGCTTCCGCCTAAAATGGTGCATTTATCCAGAAATTAGTAAAACAACGACCGAAAATCTTTTTGATCTTTTAAAATATCAAAAATAAAAGAGGAAAGACTTAAGAAATACTGTGGCTGTTTTTCACTGTTTTCTCAAAAAGTGGGCATCGTATGGGACTGAAATTTTCACAGATGACTGTTATTGTATATCTGATATTTTTGCCCATGAATCTGTACTTCTTTGATAAAAACCAAAGTATGATACTACCTTTAAGTTCTGTGTTTCGTATTATTGATGTGCTTTTGCACTTTCATTCTCTATTCAGGTGTCCCAGAAAAAAACGCAACCCATTGTGTTAAAATTAAACTGTTCATCACTTCAAGATTCAGATATGTGATACAACCATGTCTTGGCTATCACTATGTAGAATTTGAGCAAAATCGGGCTGAAATTGGCGAAAATGACCAATTGAAAGAGTACTCTTTAAATACAAATTTGCAAGGATAAGACGAATAATGGTCAATACACGCATAATGTGTATGAAAGAAAGATGAAAATCGGGTTTTGAGGTTGGGTCCAATTTTTGTCACTCATTTTTAGTCGAATTTTACTCAAATTCTACATGGTGACAGCCAAGACATGGTTGTATCACATATCTGAATCTTGAAGTGACAAATAGTTTAATTTTCATATAATAGTTCCTGACACAAGTGTTGCGTTTTTTTGGGACAACCTGTATAGCCTACCACGTGAATACCGCATTATGTATTTATCTTATAATGTTTTGTTTTGTCGTATTCTGTGCGGTGCCATGTTGTGCTGTGCTGTGCTTTCCTTTGCTGAGCTTTGCTGTGTCGTGCTGTGCTGTACTGTGTCGTGCTGTGCTGTGCCATGTCATGCTGTGATGTGCTGTACTGTGTCGTGTCGTGTCGTGTCGTGCTGTGCTGTGCTGTGCTGCACTACACTGTGCCATGTCACGCTGTGCTGTGCTGTACTGTGTCATGCTGCGCTGTGATGTGCTGTGCTTTCCTTTGCTGTACTGTGCTGTGCCATGCTGTGCTGTGCTGTGCTTTCCTTTGTTGTGTGCTGTGCTTTCCTTTGCTGTGCTGTGCTTTCCTTTGCTGTGCTGTGCTGTGCTTCCCTTTGCTTTGCTGTACTGTGCTGTGCCATGCTGTGCTGTGCTGTGCTTTCCTTTGCTGTGTTTTGCTGTGCTTTCTTTTGCTGTACTGTGCTGTGCCATGCTGTGCTGTGCTGTGCTTTGCCTTGCTGTGCTGTGCTTTCTTTTGCTGTGCTGTGCTGTTCCATGTCACGCTGTGCTGTGTGGTCATGTCCTGTACTGTGCCGTGACATGGTGTGCTGTGTCCTGCTAAGCTGTGCTGTATTGTGTTGTGCCAAGCTGCCCTTTGCTGTGCTGTGCCGTGTTTATCCTGTCCGGTGCTGTGCCGTGTCGCACTTTGTCATGCCATGCTTTGCTCGACGGTCGTGCTGTACTGTGCCGTGTCATGCTGTGCTGTGTCGTGCTGTACTGTGTCATGCTGAGCTGTGCTGTGCTATGTCATAATGAGCTGTACTGTGCTGTGCTGTGCCATGTCATGCTAAGCTAGGCTGTGCTGTGTTGTGCTATGCCATGTCATGCTGTGCTATGCTTTTCTGTGCGGTCATTTCCTGTACCATGTCATGCTGTGCTGTGTTGTGCTGTCCTGTGTCATGCTAAGCTGTGCTGCGCTGTGCTGTGCTGTGCCATGTCATGCTATGCTAGGCTGTGTTGTGCTGTGCTGTGCCATGTCATAGTGTGCTATGCTGTTCTGTGCGGCCATGTCCTGTCCTGTGTCATGCTGTGCTGTGTCGTGCTGTACTGTGTCGTGCTGTACTTTGTCATGCTGTACGTGCTGTGCTGTGATGTGATGTGCGGTCTGTCCTGTGTCGTGCTGTACTGTGTCATGCTGTACGTGCTGTGCTGTGCTGTGCGGTCCTGTCCTGTGTCATGTCATGCTGTACTATGTCGTGTTGTCATTTGCCTTTGCTCCGCTGTGCAGTCTTGCCATGTAAAGTATCCCATGATATGCCGTCAGTCTACACTGCCTTTGGTATTCTGTCACGTCCTTTGCTGTCCTGTGGTAATGCCCTATCATGTCCTGCTCTGTACTGTTGTGTCCTGTACTGTCCTGTACTGTCCTGTCCTATTGCTTAACATTCACTGTCCATTACCATGTAACGAAACTGAAGGAACTGTTGTAAACTTTCCCTTCTCGCTTATAAGCAGTGCGTCTACACACTTCGTGCTATGCATATAGGTTAATCAAACAATCGTCCCTGCATGGTATGCAATCCAATACAATGTTTTCATAAGGTTTCGCTTGCCAATGAATATTTCCCAAAGCGACAAAACACGTGGGACAATGGTGCTTTAGCGGGACCGTTCTTCATTTCGGTCAACGACAGTCTCAGTTATTTAACTTTTCTGAAATAATCATAAAAACATCGTGAAAGCTTTAATCACACCCTTGTAGTATGCACCTACCTATAGTTTTTAAATGATACTTTTTTGATAATGTAAGGTCGCGTTCATCATCAGAGCCAAGCAAGATTAGTGTCCTTTGTTTCTGCTGGGGTAATTGTTTCGTTTCAAACCATTGCAATTACTTTAATTAAACACAGACCCACACAAGCTGTGACAAGAATACTTCATATCGTGACCAGCAAGCATAACTACAAACGTCCAATGACGTGACCTTAAATAGCAGACATCACTGGAGTAAAGAAAGACGACACACGAAGCTCTATTTCATGTCCATGTCTGCTCTCGAGTCATCCAGTTTTAAAATTAAAAACTAAGAATGTTGCCATGCATGACAGTCAATGACAGTGTGATAGATTACTGCCGTTTTATACATGATGGATTTTAATAACCGTCTTAGTAGACAAAAAATCGGTAAGCTTTAATATTATTCTTGCTCCAGCTTAATATGAAGATTTTTTTCGTGGTACTTGTCGCTCTACCGGTCATGGGTACCCTCTCGGAATGATGCTCAGTGGTTCTAGCTGGAAGCACGACAAAACACGGGCAAAATTGAAGCTCTAAATTGTTCCTCGGAGGGGCTGTAAGTATCATTATTACCCGCAAGACTGCTTCAAGTATTACGCTGTCCAGCAGGGATAGGCTACAATACACATTTTATGAGTTTTTTTTCTCACAAACTCCATTGGTTCCCGTCTGTTTGACGGCATTTTGTCGTGAAATATTAATATTTGTATGTGTCTTTAGTCTGATTTTTCACAGGAGGGGGAAACGATGATCATCTTGTGTCTGTGGCCGATCAAGCATTTTGTCGTCAGTAGGCCTACATCCCTTAGCGTGGGGCATCCCTGTACCTCATACAGCGTTACATATGATTTTTATTCAAGTGCAACACATTCCAACCCAATTCTTGTTGTGCTCTGATTACCCTAAACAAGAAAAGAAAATAAAGCTTTGTGGTTCTAATAATATTTATGCCCCAACCATGGCAAACCTACTAGCCCATTAGTCTGAAACCATAATGCCTGTAACTGTAAATATCTCAATAAAGAAGGTTTGCGAAGACATCAGAGTACACTGGCTGGAATGTTGAGATTGAACTTCTCACCGGTTCTTTTCAGAACCACACATATTAAAAAGCGTTCATACATGGTGTCTCCGCAAACCTTGCAAAAAACCTTCCACCATGCAAAGCTTCAAATCCTAGTACTATAAATATCTGGACACTCAGTCAATCGGAAGTCAGGTAGTTTAGAAGTGACACGACGATGAAAGCTAAAGCGCAATTTGAACATCGCGACAGCAAATTGCGTTGTTTCACTTACCGTTCAATATTTTGTAAGGCCATATTGGATGTGTTTTCCATTTCAAAGACAGCACAGGTGTCAAACATCCTACTTATCTATTCGCCAGTACCGTGTTTTTATTCTATTTACAACAGCCAATATGATATCCGAGCTTGTCTTTATAAAAGTGGGGATGATTTGAATTGTATGATTATGATGACCTTTTTGGTGTGTAAATAATTATAATATATGAAGAAACAATAGCATCATTATACGTAGGGAGAATGATTTGTCAATTTCTTCTGAAATTAAGACGACTATTTGCTGCATGCATTCTTTGCAAAACACGTGTCATAACTGAGTATCTTGTCGCATTGTCGCATGATTACACGTTGCCTTCAAATCTCATGAATAGTTTTCTCTATCTGAAATGTTCCTTACCCAAACTACATAATGTAAAGGGTCATATGCGACGTTTTTATTTTCTACGTCCGGAGACTTTTCCAACCATTTCTCTTTCATTTGTAACGCGCACGGCGTCCTATTAAAGTAGGCCTATTAAAGGTATAATACTGTTAATACATGATTTGTAAATGTCACCGAGCAGCACTTACACTTTATCTGATCCAGCATGTGCATGAAATAATAAACTTGTGAAAATTTGAGCTCAATCGGACATCTGTGTCACGAGAAAATTAAGAAAAACCGATTTCATTTTTCTTTAAAATATAAAGAATGGAAATATGTTAACAGAAATATGTTAACGGTATGTTTCTACCAGCACCATCTTCATATCCTGAAAGTTATACGTAAATCTATGAACATTTCTGTTTGGGTGTGTTACAAATCCTGTACTTACCTTTAAAAGGAAAATTCACTTTCAGTAGATCACCGCACGTGAATTCCGTTGCAAAACGCATAACGATTTGTCGCGCGTTTTCTCTTTCTTTTTACCCCCAGCAGTCTCGGGCAAAATATGATTTTGATTGGAGTTCGCCCTCTTCCACGGTGCTTAAAGCATGTAATGTGACTTTCAAATTATCATTTTTCAGAGTTTATTTTTGTTTTCTGTTATTTTTAAGAAACGTGTACAATAGCGCTCCGCACCAATGACGTCACAAAATCCCCGGAGTCAGACAAACATTGCCTCACTCACGTAGTGTACATGGACGCGCACTCGCAAACACGTTTGCATGGCTGCAGTGTTTGTCTGAGATCCGGTGCTATTTTTAGCGCAAGTGCGGAGCACTATTAGTGGGCCTATTCGGTTAAAATGGACATTAAAGGTACAACGTCGACAAATGACAATAAAATAAATAGTTTGCAAAGACCGCCCCTACCATGGGCGGGGCGATTGAGTGTTTTTATTCCAATAAGACTAATTATAACGATTTTGACGATGTATTGGTAAAGTTGATTCTGCACTGACTGCAGTGTTTGTAATCAACTATTACATTAGTATCGCGTACATGTAGACAAATCAGTCTCCCGTGCCCTATAGGCAAATGCAAATCAAAATTTGAAAATGAGATGACCTCTTCTTTAATTTATCAACTTTTCGAGCTCAATATTCAGACACCTTTGTTTGCTAGTAGGTGAGTTTAAGGAGACTTCTTCCTCTTATAGACGTGTCGGCGTCATGCGCGTGCTACGATCGCACCGTGACAACGCCGAGCAAGACGCGGCCTGTTTCACACCTTGGCCCGGCCACTTCACACCCTCCCATAATTTTGCGTCGTTACCCGATCCCGCACTTTACAGTCCGCTTTGCCGAAAGTGAAACATTAGCGGGATTTGATAATTCGGCCGTTTAGCAGTGCCGTCTAACGGTGGGGATGACTATGAGTATCATACGGTCCTTCCCCATTGTCAGCCTGTCAGGATATACCTCACCTGAGGGACATCCAACGTGATAGTCGGTAGGATGATATTTCCACACCGTCCTTCGGTGGCTGTGTGGTCTGTACCAGGGGGAATCACCTATAATTAGCCTGATTAATTAAACATCGTGCATCTACCCTCAGCCTGTCTCGATATATCATTTCCGGCCTAGCCCGAGTGTTTCTTTTTTCCCCGCGTGATCAGCGACCTGTAAACGTTTAATTCCACCCCTTCATGTGCTTGGTCCGTGTTGGACTGTAAAAATCCTCTAGTTCCCTGACTATCGGGCTGTTAAAACTGCAAGTGTGGAGTGTAGTTCCAAGTCAACGGTTTTAATCATACGACTGTTTCATGATAAAGAAGTACAAAACTTTATTTTTTGAAGCATATCAATTTTAATCGTTTAAAGTATACGCCAAGGTGTAAAAAGACATGCGCATTTGTCGGTTTGTTGTCTTCTGGTTACATTGTGTTTCTGGAAATATGAATTTTGGGGATCAAATTCATTAAAATGACAAAAGAACATCATTCAAACAGTCGTTGGCATCCATTCAGACTTTCAGAAAACGAAAACAAAACGTTGCATGCAACAGTGAACTCGATTGTACCCAAACGCTGTCTGTTGCGCTGATAACAGAATGACCAGTTGGTACTAATAATAGTTGACATAGTCAGCTTTGTAGTCTTTCAATCAAGTAGAGAATATCACAACAATGCCTATTTAGGAAGGCTTCTTTCCATTCACGTAACTATTTGACTTTCCTTTGTCATTAATTTACAGGCTTTGTCCTTGTTGGTTAATAATGACATAGCAAGTTGAATTAAGATTACAATTTATGTATTCACCAAGAGGTCAAATCAGTCTGGTTTTTTTTTAGGGGGGGGGGGGGGGGCGTTTTTTGCATGTGAAATGTTTTGTGCTGCACCCGATCAGGACTAGTACACTCATGCAGTTGATTACAATGGAAGGCCCACTTGCTTCATTACAGTAACCATCCAAATTGGTTGCATCTGATGAAGTAGTTGTTGCTACGAAAACTCATGCACATTTGAAGCTCTAGTTAGTCCATAAAGTACTACTTGTATTTCTCTATTTCAAATTGGTTGTGTGCGCTGAAATGAAATCCCCTCTCAACTTCGCACATTATTGAAACTATACGGATATTGATATTCTTGTTTCGATAAAAACACTTGATGTATCCTGTAATATGTCGTATAAATAGCGTCGTCAAACAGGTTTATTATGTATAGCGTCCTAAAACGTATATACAACTCGCGAACGGTATAATTGTGAGTATAGCGCTACTTATTCAAATGTGTAACATTTTAACATCAACACAAGTTACAAGTGCATAAATGCTAACATATTTTAGGCCTACTTTTCTTCAAAAATGTTTCTGATCACGCGTTGGTGTTAAGTCTTGCTTTTCTTACTTTCATGCTTCTGCGTCGTGTGTTTTTCTCAAAAAGCCCCTTGGTGTTGACTTATGAAAATTCTGCTTTCTTGATCTCTGATCCAGTGCCACATATAGCCCGTTGGCATTACCTCTTCATATATGGTAGTGTAGTATTCCCCCTACCCATATACCTTAATATCCCGACCTCTGCTGACCGTCACCCTTCTTTTCCTTGCCCCAGCCATGTTGTCTTCTCTCAGTCAATCTCTTTTTTCAATTACACGGTGTGTGAACCCCAAACTGCCCACGGCAGCTTGAGATCTGACGCGGCCCGTCGCACAATCTCTTCAAGCTCTCTTCAGCTCGTCCATTTGCATATTGCAACCTTAGCACTGTGTAGCAGATTCCCGTGCTATCGTACCCCGATAGCAACAAAGTTGGCTCGTGTGTTGATAAAATATACACTTCCAGAACAAAAAGGCCCCAAAGGGTGTCTACAAAGCCCATAATCACAACAAGCTTTAACTTTTTAAGCAATGCACACAGCGGAACTGATACAGTGGGACAGATGGAGCCGGCAGATGCGGCTTTGGTGAGAGGGCATCGAGGCCCCGCCGGCAATCCGTAGCGAGCCGCTCGCCTTCCTATGGCTCGCCCAGTCCCTTCAACTCCCAAAAGACTCATCAAGAATGAGAGGTAAATTGCAAGTTGACGAGGCGTTCATTCAGCGGGCAGTTTGCATTAACGGATACCCTTTCTCTTTTTGCTACCATTGACTATTATGCTGAGAGCGTCTGGATATGACTCCATCTTGGAGATAACACGTACACTATGATCCTTCCAAGGTTTGCTTCTAGAATGAGATTGTCAGAGATGATTTCATGCGATCCAGTTCCTCTCCATCCTACCGTCCCATCTCTCTCTGCGCTCTCAGGCTCCATTTGGGTACATATGTTTATCTCTGAAATCTATTGTCTGATCTGAAGAAACGTCACTCAATATTTTGAACAATTATTATTCATAATGTGCTGTGCGCAAAAGCAAATGGATTTATCCTAAAATGTATACATGCTTAATACGCTTTATTCTAGATCAAGGAGTCGGTGTTTTTCCTCAACCTAGGTTTGGACGACACATCGCATTTAGTATTCCTCAGTATTTACCTATAATAATTGTTACAAACATTTTCATTTCATCTTGTGATCGTAATATAATCTACACAGTTTGGTACAGATGGGAGTTTCTAATAAGGGAAATAGAAGGGACTATGTATAGCATCTTCATTTATATCATATTCAGTCATTACGGTGAAATGCATTGAAAATATCTGTTCTCAAACAAAATGAAATGATAATTATGCTTTAGTATTTCGGTCAAACCCCTTCCTTAATTGCGGAGTGTACATTTTATAGATGGGCAATATTTTCGAACAATATAAGCGTGTTTTATTAAAACAAAAATGATAATAAATGTGTACATGTATATTGCGTTTTAAATTAAACGTTTCAAAGCGCTTTACAATACTAAAAACCTTTTACACCATTACAAATTCACAAAACGTCTACTTTTACTATTATTAAAAGATACAGCACCGCTTAAAAAACTCGTTACATTAAATGAAGTAAAATATTAAGAAAAATACCTTTCAAAAGAAACGTTTTAAGCGTAGACTAAAGCGTATAAGGCCAGCAATACTCTGATCACGTGATACAAATATTCGCACGAAATTTTGTGTTGCTCAAGATTTTTGAGGCTGCACAAAATGACAGCCCAAATCAGACATTGAATTTGTATCATTAATATACACCGACATTCTGGTGGGATGGGCGATATTTAAATATATATCAACTGCCTACACATAGGAGAAAGCAGTCCATCTGTATATTATGATATCTGAGAGGTAGCCAACCTAGACACCTCACACCGAGAACTCGGTATACTTACTCCGTCTCGTTAGAATAGTGACATCTGTTTCTCTCGTTTAGATGTCATTTTCTGCCGCTGTTGTTGAAAATTGACGGTCTGATGCGAAGGTTTTAAACGAGGCGAATTGGCCGTCAAAATTGCTGTAAAGCGATCTGGGTCGTGATGAGTGTGTGGGATTATGATGACCGGTGTTCCGTGATATGGTGGTGCTGTGTTGTACGGCATCTAGGTCAGGTTTCTACCCACCCTGCTATACCAAGGTCCCTTCGCTTCATATAGGTCTAATAGCAACATTATTCAATCATACCACTCAGGGTGTTTATGACTCCAAACCATCAGTGAAGTTTAGCGGATGAGATGCTGCGAGTTTTTAGTTACGGCTTGCTCCGATGCACACCAGCGATCTTTGATATGAAGTTGATCTTAGCGTAAACATTTGGAGTGGGGACGGTATTCTCTTTCATAGCCATTAATAAGAAGTGTACATTTCAAATACATATCCCATATACTGTACAGATAGCCTGTGTGAATCATTGATAATTCTAACCTTTTAGCTTGGCCCATTTACTGACTAAAGCAGGCCTAACCATACATATTATAAAATAGCCTTCGCATATTTTTTATTCATATCGAGGCACGTTTATAGTAAAGCGCTTTTTAGCCCGAGTTGACTTCATTATTTGTTGAACCATGAAGTATCAGTCAAACCATTTAATTCAGAGAGTTCTGTTAGTAATAACCTGGTTGATGTTAGCATATGAAAAGTCATGCCAGGCACCAAGGTTATCAGCCATTGTACACCTATTCAAAGACAACATCTTTTCGACTTGTCTCATTTAAACCTCGTGAAATGTCTTGAATTTCAATAGATGATAATAGCACAATATATACAATGTTATGACATACGGACAACTCTTTTCAAGCTTATTTCAGTGATAATAATTTTGTATTACCTGAAAGGGTCATTGGGTAGTGCACAAACTTTACTTACTTATTTCTAAACATCCTCCAAACAAATGAACTTGAAATTGACATAGGTTCATTGAGCCCATTCTCTGTCTTCTATTACAATATGAACAGTAAAAATATGTCTTTAAAAAGTAAGTAGCTGGTATAATAGGGAGACATTGGAAAGTCTCCCTATTTGCAGATGTCTCCCAAATGTTCACTTTTAGACGCTAAAGTGTCTCCATAATATGCAATTTAGAAATATTACACTATCAACTAACTTAATAATTATCAGGTGCCATTTGTCAATTGTATGTCACAGCAATTGGGTTTGGGTTAGCTTGGATGGAAAGAGCATCCATCATAAGGGTACTCGCCTCTCACCAATGTGGCCCTGTATACTGGCCTGGACCACGCATGACAGCTGTGCGTTGGCTCTCTCCTTCGCCACGAGGGTTTTTCTCAAGGTTCTCCGGATAGGATCTCTTAACTGCACAGAAATCAGACACTTTCTATATTCAGGCTGTGCACCGTGTCAGTCATTATGGGTTGATGTATAGCAGGCTGCCTAGGGCGCACATACATGCAGGCAACTTGATCACGTTGTGACTGCATCTTTCTCATCTGAGTAATGATGTTTAGCATCCTGATCTATTCATATTGTTTTATTGTTGTTCACATTATGCAACGGAACAAAAGATGACAATAGTATAATCTTCTCTCACTATTAGTCCTGGAAGTGAATCTGACCAAACCAATGACCATAACAGGCTAACATGACAGATCTCATACATTGTCTGATGAACATCAAAATCACCACATGTGAAAGTTGGAACTCACCTGGCAGACAAATATTGAAAATTGACTCATCGTTTCACATAATTATAATACGACTGCAATTTTCCTGAGACGTGAAAATTATGTGTACCTTTAAAAGAACAACATTGAAATGTTTTCATATTACAATTGTGTTATCACTTTAAAGAAATATACAGTAAGCTGTTCAAACTTAAGCAATTCAAGTTGGCACTAACCATCTTGTCTAATAATTATTTTAATCATTTCTATGTGGATCGGTTTGCGGAAACACCATGTAAGAATCGTTCGTACTTTCGCACTTCTCGCAAGACCTAATTGCGAAAAGTGCGAACGAAATAGAAGTGCGAAAGTACGAACGATTCTTACATGGTGTTTCCGCAAACCGATCCACATACCAATTTTCACCATGCAAAGCCTCAAATCTTTCTTAATTTAATCATTGTCTATACGGGTATAAATAAACCGCGTCAAACTGAGGCTCATCAGCAAATATAACGACCTGAAATTTTCTAAAATGCTTGGAGTTAGGAGGGCCTGAGGCGCTTTTATCCTAGCAGAATCTTTATCGAAGGATGAATGACATTTGTCATTTGCTCTTGTTATTTAGCCTTTGATGTAGAGTCTGCTAGGATCGAAACGCTTCAGGCCCCCATAGCTTCAAGCATTTTAATCATTGTCTTGTTAGATACCAACTACCAAGTGTAGTCATTTGGAGCAAGCCAATGCAAGCACCTTCCAATGAGTATTACATGTACAGGGTGTCCCAAAAAAACCGCAACACTTTGTGTCTTGAACTATTAAATGAGAATTAAACTCATGTTTATCGCTTCAAGATTCAGATATTTGATACAGACATCTCTTGGCTATCACCATGTAGAATATGAGCAAAATTGAACTGAAATTAAGAGAAAAAACTGAGACTGAATCACCCAACCTCAAAACCCAATTTTCATCTTTCTTTCAATACACATTATGTGTGTATTGACCACGTATTCTGGAATACTGCAATTTTGTTTTTAAAGAGAACTCTTTCAATTGGTCATAATTATTTTCGCCAAATAATAATAATAATAATAATTTATTGTATTTATATTGCGCCCTTTCCAGGCACAGCCTGTTCAAAAGCGCAGTACAAGATTAAAAATTCAGATTAAGCTTAAAAAATCACAATAGGTGTACATAATACTAAACATTTCATTAAAACATAATACAAAGTAATATTCGTTACATGTAAAACACATAAAATGACAATACAACAAGAAGTGAAAACCAAATAAAACATGATAAAACCCGACTACTTCTGAAAGGCAGCTCTAAACAAGTGTGTCTTAACTTGAGTTTTAAAATTATCCAGAGATGAAATTTGACGGATTGTAACTGGTAATGAATTCCACAAGGTGGGAGATGCTACACTAAAAGCCCGCTGTCCGAGTTTGTTTGTTTTACCCTTAGGATAGCTTAGTAATATAGTGTTGTTTGATCTTAATGAATAGTTAGAATTTGTTTTGATGTTTAACAAATCAGTAAGGTATTGTGGAGCCATACCGTGGATAGCTTTATCTATCCCGATTTTGCTTAAATTCTACATGGTGATAGCCAAGACATAGTTGTATCACATATCTGAATCTTGAAGTGATAAACAGTTTAATTTTCATATAATAGTTCTCGACACAAGTTTTGTGTTTTTTGGGACACCCTGTATAGTTATAGCAATTGATACCAGTAGTTGAAAATAGTTTTGGTACCCAAGGTTATCATATTCCAATTGTTTTTAATTTGGATCGCTGCAATGGAAGCCAGCAGGGCGATTTTCAGGTTTCCGAATGCAGTTGACTCGAATCTTACAGCATCTCAAAGAGAAATATCTCTTAGATATATTGTTTCTAAGTAATACGAACTGAATTAATAGATAACGTTCAGAGCAAAACTGAACAATGATGTTTTGATCGTTAATTCCCAATCCCAATATTTTCAGGTTACCTTTTTATTTTTATTGAATAAAAACTAAACAAAATATAATGAAACGCGCCAATGACTTTAAAATCAGTCAGTTTCCCTTGTGGTTATTTTTGATGATTAAATTAATTAAAAAGCCATATCCTCTTTGAGTGATCCACTATGTACTGTTCTCAGGTTGCAGCATTTCTGCACCTATCAATGAAATGGGATATAGCGGTGTGTGCGTGGTTTCATGGCTTCTGACTGCCAAACGAACAAAGATAATTGACTATTGGGATCACCACCAACGTAGGGCTGTATGGCTCACTTGGTAGAGCACCTGCACGGTATTCTGGAGGTCGACGGTTCGAATCCCGTCCCAGTCAATTTTTCTTTGTTCAATTTTTAAAATATAATGAGATGATTCGAAGAGGGAATACAGTGCGTATAGGGGACAATAGGCGATGTGACTTAGCATCACCTTAAATAGACGTTTCCCCGTTATAAGTGTCCATGGCATGTGTACAGTTTTAATTACTCCATACAGCCACCGTTATGTACAGCCTTATCCCATTGAAATCCCAATACTTTTGACAGGTTTCAGCGAACAAACGGAAAAATTACAACAGAAAGTATCATAAAGTTTCTGAAAGCCCTTTTCCAAATTATTTTCAGTTGTGTCACACCTTAGTTTTCCATAATTTGCAAC
The DNA here is from genome assembly GCA_963971285.1 of Astropecten irregularis. Classification (NCBI taxonomy): domain Eukaryota; kingdom Metazoa; phylum Echinodermata; class Asteroidea; order Paxillosida; family Astropectinidae; genus Astropecten; species Astropecten irregularis. The sequence continues at coordinate 8,167,317 of OZ020260.1, read as the reverse complement.
TCTTTGTCCATCTGAATTGGCAGTAAGATTATAAGACTGATAATACATTGCTGATACATTCAAACAATTGGGACAATTTCAGCGATAACAGACAGTTCTTGGACAAAGTGGATTATATCAATTTATATAAAGATCTTTTCACACGATGCTAAAAAAAGAACTCGCAAGCCTTGCGAGTTCTTTTTTAGCATCGTGTGAAGGTCTTATAGGTTGCCAATCTAGAAATGAAATTATACATGTATAGTACGCGTACAAAGCAACACAAGAAACTTTGGCAATGCCTGGTATACAGCCTATAGTGGTAAATAATAATTATCTCCAGGACGCCATGAAAAGACAATACACGGAGGTCTGGTAGGCTAGGATATTGTGTCGAACAATAACACCCACGCATATCATATCTAGCATGACAGCAAGTCATTATGTGTTGCAAATAACCAGAAGTTAATTTCCCAAATATGCACGCTATAGGGGGTACTCATGAATAGGCTTACATGGGTGTAACTTACACCTTTTTGTCGGTCAACAATACCTGATCAATGTTTGTGGCCCTTGCTAGATATCTAATGAGCAACATATAATGATTTGTTGTTCATTTTGAAAGCTGGCATAGGGCAAATGCCTTTGTTAATATCATGGTTCATTACTGCATCAATGTTCGTCAGCAGCTCATGGGCCATTGGCATGAATAGTCTGGACCGGCAGGTTTGTAATCTTGATCATAATTATAATACTGGTCCGTGTAGAAGACGTGTCTTAATAATAGGAATATACAGGCAAGGCTTACAAGTTACAATGGCCACTCTCAACTTCATTGTAATTCGATATCGTCCGTAAGTTTCCCGTAACCTCCTTTTTTCAACGCCTTGAGAAACTAGCAACCTGTAACCATCTGCACTAACTCGATGACGATGGTTGTGTGTAGCAATTTCCCCACTATCGGCTAAATAGTCAATTAATTACAATAAAACGCGGAGAGTCTTTTACCCTGCGACTTTATTTCCGCCGCATTTTTCTGCCTTGCTCATCGAGCGAGCATCGATCGACTAGCGGCAGCCCGCTGGTGTTTACGAGCCGTTTGGCCCGTGAGAGACTCGCCATAAGCCCGCTCGATTTTGTCGTCCAACCTCGTTATTGTGTATTTGTTCCGCTAATAAACCCAAATTGAGTAGCCTCCATTCCTTCTCTCCAAGCCATAAACAATAACCAGAGACAACAACAACTTGGATTGTGTTTGCGCTATGACGCGAAATCGCATTTGGCTGATTACCTTGAATACGACACAAATTATTCATGTTAGAAAAAAAGACAGCGAGAGAGAAAGAGAAGAAAAATCGTTAATCCTTATTACGCCTCCACCGGTTATTTCCAAGGGGAGAGCTATTTAATAAGGCTAAACGAGGACTTAATAACGACTCCACGTATATGATTAGAAATAATTGATAACGAGAAAAAATGATTAGTCAAGCACCTACATTATCGCTCGTTACACCGTATACACACTTGACATCGTTATACATGTTATTGAATTTCATCAAGAGCGTGTCTACAGCGGATGTCAACACTTTATTTGACATCTATTCAAAACGAAATATAATCATTTTTCCTCCAAGGGAAGTGATATAATATTATAACTGTAGTGTCTTTGTTGTTAGAACATCGATATAGTGACAGCCTTCTTGGATATTATATGTGTTGTCATATTAAAAATGGACATCTGGTCTCTCACCGCCACGTATAGTATTTATTACTGGCCGAAGATTGGCGCGGTTTTCTGACTTCCCGTTGTCCAAAGTGTGAACATTCGCTACTTGTCTCCTTGTTTTGAAGTAGGGCATATTTACCTAAATTTGAAAAATGATTCTTTTGTTTCTGCATTATAACATCTTTGAATATTCTATTTCAATTGGCCCTTGTGAGAGATATACAATCTAAGTCTTAATTTGTGAATGTATCTGACCACATTAAAGTGAACAAAATGACCCGTGACCTGTAGGCCTAGTACTTTGTGTCACCTTCAGTTTCCACTGTCAGTGAAATAGCTTATCAGTTTTGGCTGATGGTACAATTGCTGCTTCATTTACGTTTGTTTAATACCATTTGCTTTCATTTCGTTTGATTGTATTTACGATATTACACTTCTTGTAAACTGTTACCCTTTTGTAAAACATGTAAATGAATATTGTTGTATTGTATAAGAGTACGGTTTCTACCAATGTTATGTATCAAAGAAAGCACAAGGGTAACTTGCAAGATTAAATCATTTACAATTTATAAAAGAAACGAAGGTAAAGTTTAGGGAAGTTAAGGCAAAGATTACCAACTAATAGGCCTACACGATATTTTTGAGGTCTTTGGGTCGAATCCCGCTTAAGTAATTTTGTTCTGTTATTCTTTCAATTACTCAAAATGAATGAGGTGCCTCCGTATGACCCTTTTCACTATAATGTGCTCTTCATATCTCACAATGGCTATTTGTCCGTTTAGGCTGCTGAAAGCTATTCAAGTGCAATACAACCTCAGAAATTCTAATGATTTGTCCATAGTTCCATGTAAGACCAAACGGTACAGGAATAGTCCCATCCCATACTTTGTAAGTTTGTTGAACCAATAGTATTTTAATTTGTGCTGTGCAGTGTGAACTGTTAACTGTTGTTCGTTGTCTGTACCTTTAAACAATTGTTTATGTCTTCACTGTTTTATAACTTATCATATGTAATTGTTTTTTAATATATGTAGATGAAATTTTAATGATGCCTTATTTTTTGTTATCTTTAATGTTTAATTTTATTGTAAACATAATGGCAATTTAGCCCTCGGGCTACAATCATAGTGTTTTAATAAACCATAATAATATAAATAATAATAAAGGGGACATAAGGATACACTGTAATAGTTGCAATAAAGACAGGCAGTGAAGTCGTTATAGAGGAATAATATAGGTCCATTGGACTTGTATTGAGGGAATGATGGAGGAAAATAATTGTCCAGGTAAAAACGATTCCAAACAATGCAGGACAAATGAAAATGTTATTCTTAACATCTGTTTGCTTTACATTTAGACATGGCCTGAGTGTATACTGGTAGCAGTGGGCGGAAAACAGAATTTCACGCTCCAATACTTAGACCAGAAGAACATTAAAATGGAGATAATGTGTGCAGCAAACTGATACGGCAACAGATCCACCATTTGGTAGAATGTTAATGTTTCAATAAACTGAGTATCAAAGGCGATTCTTTAAAAATCGGGATTTCAAATACTAGGAGGGGGAAGGGCAGGGGGTGTGTTTGGGGGGGGGGGGGGGTGGAGGACGTGTTGGTATGGGCGCACGTGCCTACGTTCACCCATGTACTTATACGTCACGGGATGGGGGTGCGACACTGGCGGATCTAGAGGGTTTCTCTTTTTTTGGGGGGGGGGCGCAACCCGTGCAGTCGCATACAAATGTTATTATATGAGTAAAATGGAGGGGGAATTTTGGCACCCTTAGGCGTTTTCTTTCAAACATTTCCACAATTTTTGAGAAAAATCTTGACAAAAAATCTTTTGGTTTGTAAACGAAGAATAATCGTCGGCCTTCGTCATCCGTTTTCACGAATGAACGAATTTGCCCATAGAGCGTTGAAAAACAGTTTTGAAAATAAAAAATCGACTTTAAAGTTTGTACCTATTGAATATTTCCTCTGCTATTAGAGGACATTGACATATTATTGTATTTTTATACCGATTTCTACACAATGAACGAATTAAGAGTTGACAGACTAATTCATAGTTGAGTAATAAACGTTCACACACATTCGTCTCTTCGTGAAAAGTCTCGGAGGCCGTACCCAAATTCATATTAACCATTTACACGTCACTCAATAAGTTTTCCCGCCCAGCTTCGTCAGAATTGCGACTCAGTTTAGGACTTGATTTCATCGAAATAGATTCACTTTTTGATTTTTCATCCCCCCCCCCGTTTCCTGAAAGTTAGATCCACCCCTGATTGCATGTCACACGATCCGCAACACTAAAACCACTATTTTGATACCCATAATAAATGGATTCACAAAATGGAGCCTAAGCCTGAGCCTAAGCCTGAGCCTGAGCCTGAGCCTGAGCCTGAGCCTGAGCCTGAGCCTGAGACTGAGCCTCCGTTTCGTAAATGTTCTTATTTTCTATGACGTCTCGCTGTTTTTATCAACGCACTGGCTTTGATATCACATAAGATGGGGGATTTAAGATGCGAAACTGATTTGAGGGGAAACATGTTGAATTGCTGATTTTACGAAGTAGGCCAAGGCTTATAGTAAACGCAATTGACACTTTTTTATTGTAAACTAAAATTGGAAGACTGGGTTAGCAGTTGCATTCTTAGACGTATGATATATTCATCTTTTCTTTCATCTGCACTTTGGTATAATTCGTGGATAGCAATAATGGTTTTAACTTTTCCTACCTTAACTTCTTCCCTGCATGATAGCAAATTAAGATTGAAATCCATCAAATCGGCCTGAATTCTCCATACATTTTTTTTATCATTAAGGTAAATACACAAACCATCGAACAGAAACATTATTATTCCAAATCACTCAGAAATGTTGTGGAATTGAGTAAGTTGCTATCTTCTTCACGTCTGGCTATCCGTGTGATATTGTACAAGCGTCATGCCACATTTATCAATATACGAATTGATTTAGCTTTTTTGGTTAAAAAATTACTGGATTGAAATTATCTCGTGATAAATAACATGAAATATGAAAATAATTCCACCCCCCTCCCTGTGCAGGCCAAGCACCGCCCCAAGCAAAGTACATCAACTGAAATGTCAAACGGCCATTTTCTGAGTTATTATTTTTATTAAAAGTCCTTTCCCGATGGTGAGGCATTTTATGTTTGTTTCTCTATTAAATTGTCATTAATACGGTGATCGTATTCCTAATATGTTTTTGTATCGGTAGGGTGTTTAATGTGCCCATGTGTTTGTGAATGCATAGTCATAATTGGGACTGCGCAACAAAAACCCAATTAATTAAAACCGAGCGCGGTATTACTTATGGCATATGCCACCAATCCAGTTTTTCCGGCGATTCTAACCCCTGACGATGACGCAAACACCACAAAAGAATTATCGAATCGGAAGATTTTAGGCCAATAATTTCCATTCATGGTGACCTTGAGGCGTGCGGTTGACTCACTTTCCTCCCTTTTTGGAAGAGGAAATAAAACGGGGCCAATGCCTGGGGGTATGGACGGCACGGTGCCCACACGAGCAATAAGGCTCTCGCTACGCCACTTTTTGTCTATGGCTCCTTCAAACAAAGAATATAAACTCATTGTTTCCTAGGAAATAAGGGTCATCCATAACACCAAACAGTTGTCCAAATATTGTCAAGGATTCCTATTTGTCACCAATTGGAATGGTTCATGTCTTCATTATTTTGTATGTTTCGGCCCATTAATACTCGTTATCATAGGGGTGACTGTACAACATAATTGGCTATTACTTTTTGTTAATTGAGTTGTAATGACATCAGCTACTTACAGGGTAATGTCAAATTCATGAATCAATATAACTCAATGTGATCAAGTGTGATGATCTAGTTTTATGTGTTTAAAGCAGTTACATTTCCATTCTATTTTATATGGAAAAACATTAAATTCAAATTTCAATAAGGCCTACGCGCAATCAGTCATCCAGTACTGTATATCATCAATAATGGAAATTGAAATCGCCCATACACGTGTACAGAAAATTATTCGTAGGCCTACACAAACTAAAAAGGTAAAATACTTTCTATTGAGCGGGTATACTTTGGTATTTGTAGGTCTAGGCCTATGTTTTGTCAGAAGACGAATTGTGCAGATATTGAAATAAACGTTGAGATTATACTGTAGATTACTTTTGGTGGTCATATTTTGTAAGATCGTTCACTATAAAATCATGCTTTCATAGGCCCATATCATTCTTTGCAAGCAAAATATGTTCAGTTTGTATTTTGAGCGTGGCTGGCATTGATTGTTCATACTTGAATGGCTTCTTGTCGAGTATATAAGTTACGCCCAAACTAGCCAGTGATGTATTTTTGATACCGTTACGTGTGGAGCTTTTAACCCGGGCAAGACGTGTATTTGTGAGCTAATCCGGCCGGTTCCGCTGTGGCATGTGGCCTCATTTTGCAACCAGCAAACAAGATATTGCAATCACGAAAAAAAAATGAGGCTAAGTAAGAGAGATCGGTAGTTGATGGTCCCGTGGTGGAATTGTAAAGCTGACTGGCGTTAGGGATGTCTTGTAAACTCGAGGGACAAAGTATCCAGAGTACTGGACACAGGTTTCCTCTCAACAAACACAGGCTAAGCCTGGTGACGCTGGATTGCTGTATGCTCTTGGATCTAGCTGAGATTGGCACCCTGCCATTGCAGACCTTCTCCGAGCACGTTTTCCATTTTGACACGATATGAATTTATTGTCAGTGATCTTTCCCCCTTGTTTCTGGCTTATTTGCCCGTAAAGACCCTATCACAGAAAAAGAAAGGGAAAAATCAGGAGTTGTAGCAGTGTAATATCTCTGAGCGCGATCGCTCACGCAATGATCGAGTCAGCACGGCCAATCAAATAAATCGTAACTGATTCATTCTTTTGCGCGGGACAAATTCCCGCGTTAGGTTGCCGTGAGAAGAGTTGGGCCGATGAAGACGAGAGATAGGCAGAAATGCCATAATTCGCTGTTTGCCTTGCGGAATTATGTAAAGATGGCAAGCTGATGGGGGCTTAATAGATCCGGCAACCTGCTTCCCGGATCAAACTGAATTTGGATCTTCATGTCTCGTTTTCGCCGTAATGACTCCGCGAGCTAGGGAGCGTGCATGGAGCCAGGGGGCTCGGAGGGGGATTTAAGTATCGCCTAATAGGGGCTACGGCGCTGCTGGCAGATAGCATCGGCGCATGTAAGGATAAGAATCTATTCACTCAGACTCTCTCGGAGTGCCTGTTTGTCGCTGCTGTCACCTTGTTTAAAATTCAGCCCCGGAAGATACTGGCAATCTCCGGGGAGACCATTGCCCGGATAGGTCGCCAGAAAGAAGAGTTTCAGGTGAAATCTGGGAGGTTATAATCTGCTGCCATCTTTAGGGACATCTTGTCCTTTTCTGTTATGGGGAAAAAGACGATTCGGTTGATGGACTTTTAATCGTTAAATCCCCCGCTGGCCGGTTGCTTCCAAGTTTATGAGTTCTTCCTTGAAACTTTGCTGCATTGCATAATTACACAGTATCAATGATTCTCTTTTTGCACTACACTGCATTAAATGAAATTGATGGTGCAATGTTATACGGTTTTGTAATGAGGCATGAGCCGTTCTTACTTCCATTTAACACATCAACTTCTGTTCTTCATGGAATATAGGATCTGGTTTAGATCCCTCCTGTGCCAGCAAATATTAATGACAGTGTATAAATGGTGGTCTGCAAGGGTGATATATTTTGTTAGTATATCATTCTTTCTCGTACGACAAACTTATCACTAACAAGTGAGGCATTCAGTCTCTTTGGGCACATTTTATTTGGTTGTGATGACGAAATATCCAGGCGGGGTGATGAGTGGGGTGGATAAACGTTTAAACCAGCATCTTGTGCATTATTGCTATGAGTGCTTCGTGAAATCGACCCCTGGTATGTTCAAGTGCGAGTTTCAACGTCAAATACACGTAGCATATAGGCCAGACAAGATTACCGGAAACGGTTTGATTTGAACAGTTGCTGATTGCACGCCTTCTGTTCTCCAATGTCACTTCTTAATCATGAAATCCACAAAGTACACTGCATGCTTTGTAGCGAAAAATCATTTTCTCACTTGTTTCTTTACTTCAGCATTATGTGGTCTCCAGAAGCTGAGATAATTTGTCTATTTTAATTGAAATGCCATACGTCGCAGAGTGTCGACTCCTGCTACTATCGAGCCTCTCCTAACCCTGACCTTGTACCTCAAGAATGAAGTCATGCATTATCGGCTTATCAAAATCCCAGTAGCAGATGAAACTAGCCTATGGTTGGTGGTGGAAAGGTCACATGGTTTAACCAGGCCAATCATCTGAGATTTAAGATTTATAGTCTGCACATGGTGTGTTTGAAGTTAAGGGTTTTAACGACTCCTGTGATTGGTTGACCGACTATTGCTCGCTGACTGCATCCAATCATCAAATCACGACAAAGTCTGCACCTTTAAAAGACCACCGTGCCGTAAGGGAAGATCTGCCGTAGATCAATGTCGAATTTCCCCTCTGATACCGTCTTCTCTGCGGTCGATGAAGACTTCCTTGTGCCTGAATGACACTCCGAAGAGCCCTCTCTTTTCCTGCTCTACCCCGACCAAAATATATTTAAATCGTTGACAAGTCTATTCCTTCTATAATTATGAATTCCTACGACGCTTTGGGGGCAGGATAGAATAAATGCAGCTGCATTCAAAACCGACAACAGCGCGGAAATCGAATATAAAAAATTAATCCCACCACAAGGGGAAATTGCCAACAAAAGGGTCGACTCCGGAGACCGAGAAAGTAGCAGTGTTTTGTCACCAAACGGCGCGGGGACAACGGCTTGCTGCACCCCAGGATCGATGGGCTGAGTTCGTGGGGGACCGCAGCGCGGTCGGGGAGATATGAAAAGTAAACAGAGAGGCAGATTGTTTCTGATAAAGTTACAAAACTGAATCCAAACGGGTGGTTTTAAGAGTCCAAATACTGAAGGTGAGGACGGACGGCACAAGAGAGGTTAAGAATCATCAGAATTGATAACATCCATAGGATATGAAGGCCTTGAAACCTGTTTGTTTGGCAGGTGGACTGCATTACAGCACGATTTATCTACATGCATTTTACAAAACTTTCATCGACATTTTCCCTTCACGAGTAATTTGAATAATTCAAAATTCATATCTTTAATTTGCAAGGATATCTAAGATGAAAATTAGATATTAAACTAACATTAGCACCCAAATATCGTGCCGTGCTTTGTAGTCAAGAAAAACTGTCTGAGAGACTGGAGACGGTGCTAGTGAGGTGGCGATATAGGCCTACGAGTAAATGTGTTTTCAAAGATAACAGATTCAAGTCAGAATTCTCTGGCTGTCTCCTGAAGAATATTAACAATATCTTTCATTAAGATACTGGCGAAAACGAGGCCATTATACACAATGCACATTAGCTTCTTTCTATCAATTGCACTGGATATATTGTCATGAAGCTCGCTGAATCTTTATGAAAAAATGTGTCTGTTCAATGTAGTCCACTATTTTTGTGGCAACTCTATTCAAAGAAATAAAGTCAATTATCAGAGAATATTGTATTATCACGAAAGAGTATATAAAGGCGCAATAAAGTCGTCCCTGATATTCATCTTCTTTTGTATTTGATGTTTCAATCCATATGAAGAGAAACGTTGCGTTGTTAGCATTGGCAGATTTTACAAGTTGCATTTTTTTCACAGTTGCATTTTTTTCACAGATGTAATTGACAGGCCAGGTTTGCTACAGATCGGATCCCGAACCAATCACATCGCTTCCTTTATGCTGAAATGACGGACATGACAACTTGTGTTCCTGAGCAATGTATTTTACCGCACTAAACGGGCGTGTTAATAATTATATTTGTGATCATATATTAACAGCCTGAAGTGGCTGGATATATATACTCCTGACTCTGCGATAGGAAAGCAAACTTTTAGGACGAGCTTTTTACGCTACTTGAAAATGGATAATGTGAACACGGATGTATAGGTATAGAATAAAGTGCATTGCTGAATAAATAATTTATCTGTCGACTGTATTCCTGTTTTTTTTTTTGTTTTTTTTTGCCATTTGGACAACGCGTTTAATCTGGTAAAGTTTTGGTTCAGTCTAGGGACTTTCTACCAATTCTATGTACAGTGTGGCTTCTTTGAATGTATTAGCACTGCTTTCTTGAATATGTGTACTGTATTGACAATGATTATTCTCTTTAAACCTGTCGCTATTAATCGAGAGAATAGGCCCAGCACTCTGACAGCATATCACTGCTTTAATGAAGACAAAACCTTCAATATGATGGGTGTGATGAAGCATATACAGAATATCACCTTCATACGTATTTTGATCTTTGTTTTTGTTTTTGATATTTCCCTGAGCTCTTGGTCCAATGCAGTGTGACTGGCATTTGATATCCTTGACATGCAGACCGCACTCTGCTCACGGCGCTCTCAATACACGCATGGATGCTGCTACTGCACCTGACCTTATTTTCCGAGGAGATTTTTTCCAATCAGCAAATTATCGCTTTTCTCGAACACGGAAATATTTTCTCCTAGGGTGGTTTCAGTGACCCTGTGGGCCCGCTTGGCTTTGACCGAAGATATGATGGGGGAGCTATGAGACACAACATAGTGCAGCCGCAACGGAAATAGAACTTGGCATTGGCACGCGACGTTTGGGACCCTGGTCTATACAGACTAGTGTGTTGGATTGTAGAGTCTAGAAGGATGAGGTCTCCCGGCCTCTTCACTCCTTCAACGAGAACAATCGGCCGGCCCATCCAGGGATGATTACGTTCCCCTTTGTGGCGCTTCCTATCACCTAATCGTAGACATCTGATTCAGTCAAAGTCAGTTGCTCTGCCAAGGTCGCGGCGACGATGAGGGGCCTCGTCAATTCTCCTCCACTGCTCACCCAAGAGGGGGAATCAATACCAAGCCACCTGCTTCATGGACCCCTCAAGGTACGCCTCATGACCACCGTACAATACTGCCACCGGTCTGGGTATACCCGGTTCGCTAGCCGCGCCGGTAAAAACCTCAAACCCTGTCTTATACTGGCGTCTTCTTAACATCCCCCATCGAAGGAGGAAGCTCGCTTGGAGAGGCTAAACAACTTTCTTAGGCAGCAACACGAAAGCTCGACGGGGCATAACAAGGTTCCCGATCGATCGATCGTTTCGGCCGGGGTAGAGGCTGTATGAGCCCCGTCATATTGACGGCCGCCTTCGCTGGATCCACGGAGCAACGGGCCGGGGTTTGACGTCGCTATAATACTGCAAATCCTTTTCACTTTATGCTTCGTCTGCCTGCGACAAAAAGGCGGGAATCGAATGAATATTTTTGGCCCCACAAAAGATTATTTTTTACTCCCGCCTGTTACAGTAACTTTGTAAAATTGAAAGATTGAAGGTTGCTTTGGGGTTAATACAATTTTCTTTTAAATTAAAACTAGACGACAAGCCAGCTGCATAGGAGAGTAAGATGGAAAGTTCACGCCTTGAATAGTCGGTTTCAATGCCTCGGTTGATGATAAATGATTCTGATCTTCTCTTTGCATCCTTCACAAGGACATTCATTAAATGTCATTGCAAAACATAAATGATTCACGTGTTTTACTGTTATTTCCATTGATAAATATCATGGAAATTACAATTTGTACCGGGTGTCATACATTTGGCTTAGAAAATCTTTCTTAGTCACATGCATGGTTATAAGTGACCAATGTGAATACTCCTTCGTATGATGTACAAACTATAAAAGCAATCGATAAGACGTTAGCTTACCTCCTTCATTGTGACTTCCGCTGCTGCAAAGGTTCAATTAATTTGTCATTGAAAGGTGAACAAAGAAACATTTACTCCGGCGGGATTCGAACCGAATACCTCCTGAACACCGTACAGGCGCTCTACCAACTGAGCTATCCATCCCTACGTTTTAAGTGATGTCCCTATAATAGTCATTTATCTTCGTTCGCTTGGCAGTCAGAAGCCATGAAACCACGCACATATCGCTATATCCCTAGGATCATCATCGATAGTCGCATGCAGCAATGCTGCAACTTGAGAAACAGTACGATCACTTCAAGAGGATACGGCTGCCGTATTGACTGCCAAATGAACAAAGATGATGGACTATTTGGGACATCACCAATACGTAGGGCTGGATAGCTCAGTTGGTAGAGCGCTATAGCTGCACTGTGTTCAGGAGGTCGCCGGTTCGAATCCCGCTCCAGTCAATTTGTCTTTGTTCACTTTCCAATGACTTCTAATTCAGCCAGTTTCCCTTGTGGTTATTTGATGATCAAAACATTTGATTATGAGCAAGGATTCGTCAGTTTACTGTGTAATATATGTAGGCGTTTTCGTATGATACAGAACCCCAATGGAAGCCATACAATCTCAATGTGCCGGAGTGTTTGTACCAAGACATTTCCTAGTCATGTAACCCCCCCCCCCCCGCCACACGGAATTATATACGAACATGCTTATATACAACTGATAGCAGTTTATTGAGCAAAAAGTCGAAAATGTATTCTGAAAGTTGTAAACATACATGCAAAACAAACAAACAAACAAACAAACAAACAAACTGAAGAATTGCATGATGGGCAGTTGGCGCATATTATTGTTGGCCAATATACACACCATATATACCTACCATGATATACATGTACATGTACATGAGTGACTGCAGCTTATTCAATGCCTGCAATTCCTGAATGTAATTTCGCTTATAATTATGTTAACCAATACATTATGCCCCTCAAAACAATAAATACATAGCCTATAATTAAGAACTGGACTTTGTTGCGACTCGAATTGCATTTGGATTACTCTGGCGCACAATACGATGTTATTCACATGAAGATACATAATGGTCGGTTTGACTGAAGATCGTGTAAACTTGCTCTCGAGTCGTCCGCAAAAAAACGAATCGGACTCGGATTGATAGCGTCGGACTCAGATTTCTTAAAAAAGAATTTCATGTTGTCACTTGACTGAACTGATACAAGTTTCATCTTTTCCAGATTATACAAGGTATGATACGCCAATTGTGGTGCATCAAAGATTGTAGAGGGGTCGATTACACGAAGCCATGTGATTGATCGATCGTAGTTACGAAGGATAACCCATCGTAGGGGGCCTATCCTACGTAGGACTGCAATGCATCATAAGTCCTACGATTGGTAGTAAGTTACGATGGGTTTGGTGAAATCCACCCCTGACCCTCTCTCCCATCGGCGTGGATATTTAATCATCAAACAGCCACAAAGGAAACTGACTCAATTTCAAGTCATTGATAAACGAACAAAGAAAGATTGACTGGAGCGGGATTCGAAGTGATCTCTGGAATACCGTATCAGCGCTCAGTTGTTAGGGTGCCGGTACAGTGTTCCGGAGATCGCTGGTTCGAATCCCGCTCCTGTCAATTTTTCTTTGTTAATTTTTCAATGGCGTGGATATTTCTTTGTTTTCTTGCACCTGGTAAGATACGAACACAATGAGGTATAGATACAGTTTGTCTACTTGTATATACACTATATGGTCTTATTTTAAGCGTTGTTCAACACACACAGATTCTGTTTCAGATTAAATTTATGAGCCAAAACGGGTTATTTTTCCCGAATGGATGTAGTGACCCCAAGATAACCCGATGATTTGCATGAAATTTGATTGGAAAACGCCAAAGACCATTTTGAAGCCGTATACATCTTTCCGAAGGGATGGAAAGAATACTGACGGAATAAACCCATCTACAAACACCACCACCATCATCTAGCCAATAAACATCGCTCTTGATTACTACGCCACAATCCCCATGAGACAGATGCGACGCGTACCTCATGTTGATGGGTCTCGACGTCAGTTTCATCGGGGCAAACCTAGCGCGCCTCACTCGGTGAACGTGACGCCTACACCACCACGCTTGCTCATCACACCTCCCGTACAATGACGCGGCCATGCCGACCACTCAAACCCCGCTGTATACGGGCCAATTAGTTTGTGTTTTACTCACGTTTAGCGTTACTAAGTGGCAGGCTGCTGTGCCATGATTAGATAATGAGGTCTTTACTTATTTCTTTCTTTTATCTCAAGTGATGTAGCTTTAACAAAAATCAGTCCTGTTTCTTTTGATTGAGATGAAATAGGAATAATTCATTGAATATAATGTTATGATTATTATTCAATGACACATTTGATTATCCGGTCTTCTATCAATGTCGTCTCCGTCAAACTTCAAGGATGATTTCATACAGTTTAAATTATACAATGAATCATCCTTCATCTGTATGCATTACAAATATCAAATATTATTTATGTATTGTATATCAATTATATCATAATTTCTTATTTCCATTGCACTATTTTGAACACGCAGCTGTTCATAACAGCCTACTTATAATTTACTTGTTCCATCCTCAAGCCTCATTATAGCAGGTGTGTTAAAATGAAACTGTTGACTCATTCTACGAATATTTTTTTTTCTGTTTAGATAGTGTACTTGACTGCAGTTTTATAGAGCTCATGGCAATATGGCATAGGCCTAGAGTTGAGAGTTTTTTACAAAATATATAGTATCACCTAATATTCAATATTTACACTGGTTAAAACGGGCACTCACCAAGTTAGAACACACACGAGTTTGAAATCCTAACTCAAGTTGTTATTGATAAACATGAACGTTCTGAATTGTTCACTTTAGCCATAGATATCTCAACAGTATTATAGCACTAGTTCTTCTCCGACCTAAGCAATGAAACGTAGAATAGAAAACTATCATACCACATTTCTGTTCATAGTCTGCAATAGTTTATTGTTTGCTTTATGTACATGTGGGCCAGCATTTATTTCAGAATACTAAATGATAAGAGGAAAACACGAAATTAATGAAATCCCCAGTGCAAAGTCATCACAAGTATAGAACAGACTGCACACATTTTACAATGACAAGCGGTAAGGAAGATTTCAATTACATGTACTTGCATTGGTAATGAACGACATACTTTGGTAGCATCGAAACAGAAATCTCCACAGATTTACCTATAACGCAATACAGGGTATAAAGATGATGATGGTAGAAACATACCGTTAACATTCTGCCTGAAATGCTGTACATGTATTTATCCAGAAAAGAGTAAGACCAATTGACCAACAGCAATTTTGATCTTCGGAAGATCAAAAATCCTGTGAAAAGATTTGAAATTACCGTGGCTGTTTTTCACTGTTTCCTCAAAAAGTGGGCACCGTATGGAACTGGAAATTTCACTGATGACTGTTACTGTATCTCCCTGAATATAGTACCTAAATCTGCAAAGAATGAAATTACCTTTAATGAGTGATGTCTTGGCAATTTGCAATTTTTTTTTAGACAGATCAGCATATCGCATGGGGACAAGAAACCGTCAATAGTCGGTATACAGAGCAGTATTACCAGCATACCTGTGTTCAAACGATGAAGCAGCCAACCCGTACATGAATGGAGAATCTAGAAAAGAAGATTGAAATACAGTATAGTCTGGCACCGGACCCAATATATCCATTAACTGGGCATGAGATTAAAGTGCAACCGTCATTAAACCAATCAGCGACCATATCGAATTTTGATCAGGACTCCATCCATCCGTAGTTAATCCCCTTGATCCATTCAAATCTCTGGATTTATGTGCATCATGACAAATGGTGCTTTGATACATGTGTTTTTATAATTCAAAATAACACATCTATATGAAACTTTAGGTAGTGTAGCCTTTTTGATTTAACATTTTAATGTACGATGTTGTGTCTATACAGAAATGATCTACACGAATGCAATGTTCTTAAAGGTTCCCTTCAGTGCATCAACAGTGCATCATTCATCAACAGAAAGCGAATGGCAAGTCTTATTTTGGTTACAGACCAGCATTAGGTACTCATTTGAATGTCTGTGCAATAAAGGGTGCTTTTCGTGAATGTTCATGTAGGAAAGCCATAGGCTAAGTGAAATTGAAGAAAGAGCAAATTTGTCTCATAAAAATGGTTATTAGGAAAGTTGAGTGAAAGAAAGTTCACTGGAAGGAAAACATCTTTTCAGAAAATCCATAAAATAACATCAACATTTTATAACAGAGCTGCTGTTAATTTTTGCTCACGAATATGGAAATTAGTCTAATTAAACGGTGTAAATACACACTGAAACGGGTTTGGAACTGAAGCCAGCTTCAAACGTCGAGCTTCTGCCGTGTCTAATGCAATTGAAGCGGGTATGAGTGAAATCAACCACACAATAGTGTCCTTATGCATTTATGTGGCCGCCATGACACATGACATTATGGGTGAATCACAACTGCTAACTGCATACCGTTATTGCGCTGTTCGCGGCAGTTGACCGTTGAATCATGCCACTATAAAAACACACAAATAAAAATGTGCGCAGATTTGTGTTGTACGATGTATTGTTATACGCAAGTTATAATGCACGTGAAAACATCGCACTGTGAGTTATGTAATGCGCGCCCCATGTGTCATGTGTCATGTGTCATGGCGACCACCGCATTTTGCACTGGATACGAAACCACACAATACAGCATTTGTTTCTTTCCGCATGCATTCAATAACTTTGATTACGCTAAATCTGTTACCTGATAAATACGTTATGATAGCATTGCTCAAGTTAAACATGAAGCATTTTGAACATCCCAATAACCATCTCTGCTCTGCTCTGCTCAAAACAAAACATCCTAAACAATGGCTGCCCCCCCCCCCTCCTCAAAAAGGGAGTGAATTTGTTTCCCGCGCTAACAAAATCTTCCTACAAAATGCAGGCAGACACGGAAATGTTCATCTCTTCATGTTAGCTGTCTCCCTGTGATGCATCTTTATGTCAGATTCGTTAGGCTTATGTCTTAGGACATGTTCACCGAAAACTTGGATAATGATCTTCTTCGTAGTGCTGTAGATTCTTGGGCTTGGCACTTGATAACGTGATACATAAAAAAGCAGAAAATAACAAATGAATAATCAATGAAATATCAATGAAATGGCCGTCAGGGCTGAATACACCCCCTGTGCAGTTGAGGGGGTTTCGTGTGTGATGATGTAGGCCCAGTTTGGACATGTACTGCGATTGCCATTAATAACATAAAACTGTATATGTAATCAACATACCCTGTATGTATATCAACTATACATCAGCTGACTTCTGTCACCAGAAGATAGTTCCCGTTACCATTAATGTATATGAGTTGTAAATACCATTATCTATACATTAATGGTTTCGGACATTATTTAGGTGAAATAAAATGTAATTGTATTAACATTATATTACACTTTACCTTGCATTAAGACGTACGCTATTGTCGTAAGGAAAGGGTTGAAAGGGTATTGTTCATTTTGGAGAAATTCAAGTCTCACTTTGGATTCTCTCATTTTCTTCCATCATAATATCGTAATTCGTTAGATGCATTTAGCTTATACACCCCATGGGTCATGACGCAGTTGATAAATATAAACATGGATTTCGTCTTTTTTTTTAACCACGTTGGTCAGTGAAAAACTAAAATACATATGAAGGATAGGTCAAGCCGTCCGTGCTCAGTTGTGCCCGTAGACTTGGGGCCAAGTCTTTCTTAGTCCGCGCGGTGATTGTCTCTTTTTTTCCCCAGCAACTCTCGCGAAACCGCGCGAGACTCATGTCTACGGCGATAGTTCAGCTCTCGGCCCGGGACCGCTCAAAAAGAAAGCCGAGAGCTGAACTCTCGCCGTAGCCATGAGTCTCGCGCGGTTTCGCGAGAGTTGCGGGAAAAAAAAAGAGACAATCACCGCGCGAACTAAGAAAGACTTGGCCCCAAGTCTATTGTGCCCGAAGAAATCAATTTTGTTGGCCCATGTGAGGTGAGAATGGTCCAAAATAGTGTCTACCGATATGATAACATCTTTGGTTGACAAGGTACCGGTAGAAGGTTATCATTTAGAGGGATATTAGAGTTGACAGTGTTGGAGTACTCGTACTTGTACAATGGTACAACTCGAGTACAGGCAAATACTCGACCCGTAGGCATACTCGATTAAAAGTACTTGAAAAAATGTATGTGGCCCGTACTCTATTCCATGTACTCGAATGTTGGGAGTACTCGACCATTTAGTGCATATTTAAAGGTAGTATCATACTTTGGTTTTTGTCGAAGTAGTACAGATTCATGGGCAAAAATATCAAGGAAGATACAGTCACAGTCATCTGTGAAAATTGCAGTCCAATACGGTGCCACTTTGTGAGAAAATCGTGAAAAACGGCAACAGTATTTCTTAAGTCTTTTCTCTTTTATTTTTGATCTTTTAAAAGATCAAAAAGATTTTCGGTCGTTGTTTTCCTTTTTTTTATATATATATTTTTTTTATAAATACAGCATTTCAGGCGGAACAATTCTACCAGCACCATCTTCATACCCTGAAAGTTATACGTAAATCTGTGAACATTTCTGTTTTGGTTTCTTACCAAAGTATGATACCCGGTACTACATTTAATTGTTTTGTTACAATTTCACGGTTGAATATGTTGGTGATTTCCGATAAATTATACAAGTGGGAGTATGAAGAACATCGGGAACTAAGTAAAAAAAATGGTCAGGAGTAAGCAGGACAGTGTCATTTGCATGCAAGGTTTGTAAATCAGGGAATTTCTGAGTGGCACAACGTCCAACTTTAAACATCTTTGTGAAACAAAGTGCATTTGGACACTGTGCATTGCATGGTACATGTACTCGGATGTGGACTCAGACTCGGCCCAGTACTCAGACCTTTAAGTACTTGGAGTACTCTGTTCTCGGATTTGAGGACTTGACTCCAACACTGTTGAATAAATGGTCCATAATTATTAATGTCTCATTTACCATTACCGAGATCATATCGAGTACAGTGCGTAACATCGCATGCACGGCGCAGACTGACATTAAATACTGCCGATCAGTGAAGAAACCTCATCAAACCTACATCGAAAGGCGAGTTACATGATGATGATGATGATGATGAAACATGATAAATAAAATCATGATAGTGCTACTTTTAAAAAATGAAAACAAAGGGAAAGAGTATAAAAGAGAAAAAGCACAGAGATGCACAACCTTGATGAGACCAGCCCCCCTGGGTGGGTCGTGGGTTCGGATGATCACCTGTCGAGGCCACAAGGTCTCAGTCGTCCTGACTACAATATCCAAACAATGACCCCAAACGGATCCCTAGTCATACCTCTCAACCGTCCAGATAACCCTGTAAACGATCCCATTAAAAATTGAAGGTAAGACGAACGCTAAGAAAGAGACTGTAACAAAGTGTTAAATGTAGCGAGCCCAATGACGAGACGGGCATTACGGGGGAGGGCTTGTTATTGGGGTTCGACGGGTGAATTCAACAACTTTCAACTGGCTCATATTTCCCTCCTTTGATGATCTCGATGGAATTGCAAATGGTCCGCATCGTGTGTCCTTTCCGTGGATGACAAGTCGTAATTTGCAAAAGAAAAACACAATCCTTCAGAATAATTATACCATGTGCAACCCCCTGTGCTACAATTCAATTGTGTGATCACAACCACCTTAATCAAACTCCGTAATAAAAGTAATTTCTGACAATAAGCTGAGCTCTAAGTTATTTTGGGCAGCAATAATATACAGAAGCTTCCATTTTCTTTCGTAGAATAGGCCTACAATGGCAGCATGTTGAGCCAACCTTGATACTTTGTGCAGTACTCATGACACGTATACAGCGAATGGTCTTTAAAGTCCGTGTGGTAGAGGTAACATGAGGGCGTTGTCAGTTAACCTCCTCCTCCAAACTCTTCAAGGTGCTTCGATTGTCTGGCACGGTAATCGCTGTCACTGAGCTCTCATTAAAGCAACGTGTCTAAGATGTAAGACACACCGATAGTAAACATTATGTTCAAAAACTGCCGACACAAAGAATCGTCTAACTGAATAAACAGGCGATTTACAGATCAATAGGGATTAAAAACAAACCTAAAAGGGAAAAGATAATTGGAAACTTATAGGACGGCGGCTGTTTTATGTTTGAGAACAACGACTTTAGATAAAGATAACAATTGGTTTTGTAGAATAGGGGGCCTTTTTTTACTATCACATTTATGACATTGCATATACATGTACACTGATCAATACTTGCGTCTATGAATTTCTTGTGAGGAAATACAAAGCACAATGATATATCGAAACACAGAAATAGAAAATGCAACATGAAACATCCGTCAAAAGACGTAAGTTGATGGGGCAATAAACTTTACCAATTTTACGCATTTTCAGTTGAATTATATGTGAAGATGTCACCCCCATTGTATTATTGGCAAATAGGGAAAGGAGCAGGAAATCAGATGCCGAACAAGGCTCATCACTGTATATTTATTATCAATATTCAAATCCTTGGGAATATTTCTGAGTCCATGCATTCCTTATTTTCACCTCTGCTTAATTTGACGGTGTCAGGAAATACCAATCATTATAATGATGAAAGCTAGGTGTGAAGACTCTATCAGCGATTGGGCAGCTACTGATTAGGAATGCACTAATTCAATTTGGGAATAAGAGGCGGTTGGCACTTTTAAGTTCCCCTTCCCCCTCATCGCATCTTCTGTCGGCAAAGCCGCTCGTAATTTCCATAAGAGATTTGAGACCGATGAAAGGGCGAGAGTGGGAAGAGTCCGGAGCAGCAAGGGGCGATGTCCGACCGACAATAAGGGGGTTTAAACTGTTTTTCTAAGGCCATTGTATCGTCCTGACTGGACAAGCCTTCAGTTTAACTTGTGAAATGCGATACACCTGCGGTTGAACGGAAGATCATCAGCAGCTTCGTCCCCCAAAATGATACGGGAAAATCAAAGCTGAACGTTAGGAAGAGGAATTCAGTCCACTCGAGTCATTTTGGTCAGAAATTTAATATTGACTATCAAAAATTCAATGTCCAACTGAAGAATCCACATTCCCTCCCGTAACAGCGCGATTCAAAGACTGGAATGCCAGAAACAAAGGACATACATTGCAGTACCATGGTAGTTCTCCAAAATACATGTATGACGAATGATTGCTTCTGGCAATTAGCATAAACCAATTTTGGACTAATATAAATCGTCAAGTCTACTTTGATTTTAAAATGCTATCGGTATATCAAATTATTAACAAAGAACGATAGTTTTTTCAGACACATTAGCAATTTAGCCCCTGGAACAAACCGAGGGAAAAGGCGACCAGAAAGACATTATATATCAACTGACTTACAGATACAATTATATTTCAATTATAAACGGCCACCTCAGAATCAATTCTTTAATGAAATCAACACATTGACATACAAAGAAGCCTTAACTTCTTTATCACCGCTCTGATACCCACTTTCTTTCACCTACGATTTTGCTGATTATTTTTTTGCATCTTAAAGCCCTTAAATAAACTAGGGGGTCGTCGGTCGCATTCAAAAGAAACCTAGGATCGATCACAAGGCACCCAATTAGTGGGTCAACAACCCACACTGCCTTGCAAGGTTAATGTGATTATGTTCCAGCTTCCTTCGCTATTGTCCGATCAAACTGGAGCTGTTGTTCCACCATCAGATCACCAATCCCTGGACAATACAGGCAGACGAGTTTATCGAGCGTCGGTGTCAGCACACCGAAAATGTTCATCTTGGTGGGGCCGGTCAACTGCCCACTCGGACAATAGACCGGCAAGGCCAGGCGATACTCCGGCCGCGATGACCCGCAAATCCGACCTGACAAGCTGGTAACATTTCGCGGCTTCTGTCTACTTGATTTGAGGTGAGTGCTCGCGCAACAAAACCCGGACTACTAATTGAAGAAAGTTGTCATCTTCAAGAGTCCTCTGTAAATCTAGTCACAAAGCCCCCAGAGAATTGGTGAAAGGAAAGTCTGTGAGCGGATAAAGCAGACATCATATTTTGGTCTATTGAGTGGGAAGTAAGACCTGGAGTTGGGTGATTCCAGCGGTTTGATTGTGAGCAAGGATTAGCCTCAGTAGGGAGCTTGCTGAGGGATTACGATGCCCTAATAGTTTGGACAACAATACCAAATAGGACTTGGGTTAGCCGGTTCTATTCATTACTGCGATGGGTGATAGGGGATAAGTAGTGGGCCCATTTAATAATATCGTTTGTCTTGCCCTCAATTATCACGCCTATTATAACATAACTGTTAACCTCTAGCTGGATAGAGCATCCAGCATTTCACTGATACGTGATTGTAGAACTCCAGTTAAAGGACTCGGCTATAATCCTACCGAATAATTTTCCTTTCAAGGTAATTTTGATATGGTATATAAACGCGCCCTGCAAAGTAAATAAATAACTCATTTCGTGATCAAATTGGTATAGGCCTAAAGCCTGTTAAATTCGTTATTCCATTGTAAGAAATCGGGGAAATAGAAGTATGCAAATTAGGCTTGCCCTTCACAGACGTACATGAGCTCTGCACATTGTATATACATGTACTCGGTACCATTTGAGTGCACATAGAAACAATCAGGCACTGGCTCAGGTGGGATTCGGACCGGCACAACCTCCTGGGACGGGCCTGTGGCATCTGCACCACTAGGCCTAAGCAGGAGGTCCGTGGGTTCGAATCCCATCTGAGCCAGCGCATGATTTTGTTCATGTGCACTGATGAACAGTACACATGTATGTCGGTGAAGGGCAAGTCTAATTGCCATCGTTCAACTTAATTATTTAAATGTATGTATTTTGTTCAGTTCTTGTTGTTTCTATATGTCCTAATGATTTCTTTGTTTCTCTGCATGTGTCATAATTATAGGCATGCTCTCATAACTAACTATGACTGGAAAGCTTCATGCATTGCACTTGCTGCCTGACGTGAGAAAAAAAACTTCCAAATGGACCACGGTCTTGAGCTGCCACTTCTGCATCTTCAACTGACCACCCAGTGTTTAGGAGTGAGAGATCTCTCTGAATGACATCTCTCCATGTAGTTTAAGGCCAACCACGCCTGCGCTTCCCATGAGTTGGCAGTTTCCATAGGTACAGCTGCAGTTATTGGTGTTCTCTCATAAGCTCCGGCTTCCTGTCACCATATTTCCATCGTTATACATTTTCTTGTATTCCACACCGTGACTTATATTTCTGAAGAAAATTTATATAAAATAAAATGTGTTCTGTAAATTGAAATAGAATGAATATCATTTCACCGATTACCCGATGAGTTGTATTCAAGGCCATGTACACTATTAACATTATAGTCATTAAAACGTTTCCCGAAATTCGTTTTGCCAAAGTGCGCATCTTGAAGTGCAGGAAACAGCCGTCAGATAAATTAATGAATAATCTTGAGAGGGAGGGCGCCTGTCATGATATCAACGAGAAGGTAATGGCAGCAATGTAGAAATACATTGGTATTTCAAATAGTATAATGTTTCAAACAAGAAGGAAATAACGTCTTTATACAGTACTTAATATCATTATTGTGGGCTTCTTCCCTTGCTGCAATGATCTAGCCTCATCATCATGGGGTGGCTGCGGCATGTATAGGCCCACCGTCCACACCACCGTCACCATAGGTTCGATCTGAGCTATTTGCAGCAAATCATCAATATTACAACACTTTGAATATGGTTTACATACGAAATATAATCATTTGAAGACAAATGACTATTATTATTTATTAGGGACACCATCATATCAACATTACTAGGGCTGGGCCCGTTGCTACATGTATAGTTGGTCAGACTAAGAGCGCCAGTGCGGTATTCTGGTCGCTGTTTCGAATCCCGCTCCAGTCACTTTTTCTTTGTTCACTTTTCAATGTATATAAGTAGTTGAAGTACATTGTACAATGTAGGTGGATTGTGCATATTCACAGTTGGTATGGGTAATATCGTGGGTAAATCCATGCATTGACATAATATTTGGATTTTGCCCCCCAAAAAGTCAAAATTATCAAACTACGTTTTGGCTTATTATACATCTGGACCAACTTTTAAATACTGGTAGTAATTTCAAGACATTATGGTTGTCTTCGTCACCACAGAAATATCAAACACGGTCAATTTTCTATAAAAGTACATTGTATAACACACTACTGCAAACAGCTTATCGACGAAAAACCTGAAATATGGAAAATGCTTGGAGAAGGAGGGCATGACGTTTTGCATTTTGGCCCGGCCAACAAGTATGGTCAGTTATAATAACTGACGTACAGTACATAAAGAACGTACATGCCTCGAATAAGGTATGATAATGAATGTGTGAGTGTACAGTGCAAATTAAAGTAGATATTAAAGGTACTATCATACTTTGGTAGCATAAACAGAAATCTTCACAGATTTACCTATAACTTACAGAATATAAAGATGGTGATGGCCGTAGAAACATACCTTTAGAATGTTTCTGCCTGAAACGCTGTATTTATCGAGAAAAGAGTAAAACCATTTCAATAAAATTGAAAATTGATCAAAAATAACGGTGAAAAGATTTAAAAATACTGAGGGCGTTTTCATTGCCGTTTCTCAAAAAGTGTGAACCGTATGGGCCTGAAAAAATCACAGATAACCGTTACTGTATTTTCCTTGATATCGTTTGCTCATGAATCTGCATTTCTGTGACAAAAACCAAATTATGATATTACCTTTTAATAAAAACATTCAGGCCGAGCAAAGGAAAGAAATTGATGTTCATCTTAACTATCCGTTCTAAATGGATGAGAAATTTGTTCCAAAATAATTATGTTGCTTGACACTGAGCCTTGTATTGTTTTCGCCTTAGCTTTGAAGAATAAGTGCCTTGCATTTGTGGACTCTTGCTTTCCAAAGGCCACCAATAATTAGTTGAATATTCTTAATGAATTTGTTTACGTATTATTTTTCGCAACATATATACAACAGGTTGATGTGTGTGCAGTCACAGTCTGCATTACATAAATCTTTGACTATCACTCATGCAGGAAAAGTACACTTTGTCATTTCCCCTCTTCCAAATATTATTCAAGTGCACATGTACCTTTAGAGCCCCAGTAGATTAAATAATGGGACCATTTACACGTAGTCTAATATCCAGCACATACCATGCATGGAGAGTTCATTGTAAGTATCAGATTTTTGATTTACATTTCGGCAAAGCACAGAGCTATAAGACTCACCACGCCCAAAGTTCTGAAAGATCCTGCTAGCTGGTGGCACAGATAGTTGCAGGATTCAAACTCGATGTGTTTGAAAAGTGGTTATAAGAAGATCACAAGAAAGTACTTTTTACCAAAACAATAATTATGCCTTTACACTCTGAGAGAAAAAGGCAGAGAGAAAAAACCCAACCAAATGCTATGAGAAAAATATGCTAATTTAGTGGAGTTTTCTCTGGTTAAAATTGATTTAATTGATGAATGTTTTTTGTAGTTTGTGAAGGTTATCATTATATCCATTTGGAACCGGTTTCACAGCAGGTGTTGATTATTCGACAATTGAATAACAAGTTTGATGCATATTGTTTTCTGCCGGGAAGAGAACAATCATTCCAATCTAGCTTTCCAATGATGCATATTATAACCCAAAGATGCAATTTTCTTGATGACATTTTGGCAGGAAATATTTTACATAAAGATGAACATCATTATCACCTTGATCAACATTTGGCTTTTACACAGAATTCGAACCATCTATATTTTGATTTTTGCGTCATACCTTTTGTGTAAGGTATGATCCCTATAGGTTTCCATTTCGAAGGCCAATGTTGTTTCTTGTTTGAATTTAATTGACCCGGTTATAGGCATACTTCTATATGCGAAACAGTTCATTGCATAGATTGTCATGTATTTAACACCAAACAACTTTGAAAGATGAACTATTTTGGGAATACCAGATTTGAAATCAAGCATATGTCAAGGCCGCGACAAGAACAACTCACATAATATAGCAACATACCAGTGATGAAATGAGGCAAAACACGTGCTTTATAATAGGCCAAAGGGTACGGGATTGTGGCGGCATTTTTAGCATGCCAGAACCTATTTCCAAATATTATGCTAAATTATTTGTCACGCTATGTTTTGAATATCTTATGAACAGACCTGGTAAATCTTTTATCTTCCACATCACATCCATGGAATTTGACTGCTACACTTAGAATTTCAAACTTTCCCGTTGACTTGCAATGTCAACTTGCAATGGAGGACGTGTTTCATACATAAATCTTCACGCCAAAGGTTGCAGACAGACACTAAACTGTCAGAGTGCATGAATTGACATAGACTTGGGGCGTTATCAAAATAAAAATCCATCGGATGCCGATAGCGCCACATTCGATGTTCTGCACGCAGATATAGCCATATCGTCAAGTGTTTCGACTTTTCAAATTCTTCGCAGCCTTTTACTTAAAAGTTTCATGTTTTCTTACGAGTTAAGCGCAGTAGAGCACGTACCGTACTACTAAAGTGGACATGTTCATGTTTATGCATACCTAAAACGCCACAATTAATGTCGGGAAGAGTAACACTTAAAGCATTTTACGGCTTTTCCGAAAAGATTGATTGTTGATAGGACACGAACATGTCTCTCACTGCCGGACTATACAGCGTGCATCACTCTTATCCAAATAGGAAATCTGTTTGCTCCTTTCCCGCCACTTTTGAAACGCAAACTGCAACGTGACAGTAACAGCAATACATGTACTTTCCAGAAAACGGGAATCATGCTTTATACAGTTGAACATATTCCTTATCTTGACTCTGTCATCTCTACCTTCAAGAACATAATCCTTTCATTTCCTGTTCATTCCCCTTTTCATCATTTCTATTACTGTATACTATATACACCCATTCCTACATCACCTTGTTGATCAGACAGTGGATGTATTATTGATTTTTTAGATTCAAATTCTAAAATAGGTCATTGACGTCAGTCGTCACATCATTGCACAGTGCGGATGAAAACTTACATATTAGTATTTTTGGTTGTTAAATAGAGTTAGCAAATTTAACAATTATATCTACTGAGCTCACTTTTGACTGTAAATAAAGTATAATCATCAAATACAATAACCAAAAGGGAAACTTACTGAATTTTTAAGTCATTGAAAAGTGAACAAAGAAAAATTGACTGGAGCGGGATTCGAACCGGCGACCTCCTGAATACCGTACAGGCCCTCTACCAACTGAGCCATCATGACCGTAAATAAAGTAGTTAGTTGAATTATTAGTCACTGTTAGCATAACTAAATGATGATAATAATGATTTAAATAGCGAAATTGGTATAAAATCTGTGAGTTTAAGTTCATAATTACAAATCATGCCACAATTTAAAAACATCTGAGCTGTTAAAAATATCTTGATCATTGTGACCACACTTATTTACACGGACTGAGTTTGATATATCTTTGAGAAATACTGTTAAAAATTTGTTTTTCTCAAAATGAAAGCATGTGGCACCAGTGCAGTCACCGCTCGTTGTTTGTACAACGGCTTAAGCCAAGTGACTGAAGTTCGAAATTTAACAAGAATTTTGTGAACAACAAAGACCAGTGGGAAAAAATGCTGCTGGCATTGTGTAAAAACATTATAGCAAATCACGCCTTTCCCTGGTAAGCTCTCTTGTGTTCAATTATGCGAGTTAATCGTTTAAGGAAACGGCTGACAAAAGGCTAGACAACGCTCAGGTATGGCCTCCGACCATGTGCCCGCGTCATTCTAACCGGATGGCTGGTCTTGAAAAACGGCGCTGTTTTCACAAGTTGTTCACTTTTTGTTGCCGGCCACCCCAATCATAGATGTCGATTGGAATCACATTTCACGCCTGCTTGCTCTTCCAATTTCGACTTTTATCGGCGCTCTTTCTTTGCCAAATAGCCCAAAGCCAAGAAACAGCGTCCAGAAAGGTGACGAGTGTAAACAACTTGTTTTTCCACACACAAGTTAGTCGCTACTCGATGTTACTTTAAGGAATGAAAAGGCTCTTTTGGCACTATTCATTTTGAGTGTGCATCACTGAAGCCAATATATACATATACTTGTACCAAAAGCTTGTGAGTTCTTTGTGGCAACAAAATTCAGATTGCGTTAACGACCAGTGTACTATATAAACATTACAAGTCTGATGAAATTACCAAATCATATATTTTGAGGTGATACTGTGTTTTCTGAAATATTTTGTTAATATAATGATAAATACAATGAAAAGCGTCACACAGCAGTTTTATACATGAATTTCCCTCTTGCTGTTTTTTTAAGTACGCCAGCGACAAATTCAGCATGGACATTTGATGAAAAAGACCCGTCAACATAATATACTGACATGCATGCACAGAACCTGTGTTTCATTTCCCCCAATTAGTAAATAACCACAATGAAGCCACTGGTTGAACATGTCGAGTTCTGGTGCTGCCAATCTTTCCTCAGTGTGCGACGTATTCTCAATGTCAATGATCACTGTTGAATGTTTCAAAGACTGTTTTAATCCTTGATTGCTCTTTTCAGTATAAGGATTAGCAATTAATTTGCCACCTTACTGCATATCTCCCCATACGAATCTACATGGTTTGTAGTCAGCCAACAATTAATGAAATAACATTATTGTGTAGGCCTATTGTCAAACTAAAGCGCGCAATTTCTATTCATATTAACGACAATGAGGCGCCAATATCAAAACTAGGAATGAATAAGTGTATGGTTGGCCTTTGTGGCTAATACACAAGTGTTTTCCGCTTGTAAAATTAATTCCCGAGGGCTTTGGTAATTTGCGCCCATTTTCCGCATTTTAATCGTCAAAAGAAAATGTTTTGGTGGGAAATAATCTGTCGAGTTGACCGCGAAGCCAAGGGTTTTTCTGTGCCTGTAAACATGTTGGCAAGTTCGGCTGAACTTTCGGCAAATTATACAAAACAGAGTATTAAAGCCAGTCAGCGCAGCTGCGGTCTCTATAGCGGGATTTTCAATGCCTTTAGGACAACACGGTGGTCACTTGGAAACGAAGCAGTCTCCAGTATAGAACGTGGTTAGAATGGTTACTAACTTATATTATTGCATTGGGTTAGTGTATATTCAAGGATGGTAGTGGTAAAACAATTTAAGACGTACATGCACAACTCCGCAACACATCAGTTGAATTCGCTAATGTTGTAATGCTGTGAATTTATTACCAGATTCGAGACATACAGTAACTGTCATTTGTGAAACTTTCAGTCCCATACGGTGCCCACTTTTAGAGAAAACAGTGAAAAACAATCACAGTATTTCTTAAGTCTTTTCTCTTTTATTTTTGATCTTTTGAAAGATCAACAAGATTTTCGGTCGTTGTTTTACTAATTTCTGATGGATAAATACACCATTTCAGGCTGAACATTTTTAACGGTATGTTTCTACCACCATCATTTTCATACCGTGTAAGTTATACGTAAATCTGTTAACATTTCTGTTTTGGTTTCTTACCAAAGTATGATACTACTTTTAATGGCAGACCATTAAATGGTTTTTATTTCTGAAACCCTTTAGGTCAAATTTTACCGTCAGGTTAAACATGCATGGGGATTCCCTCACTGCTTTCTGTCAGCAAAAAAAAATGCACTGCAAGCTGCAGCAGTGTATCAGTAAAGAGCTGCAGCAGTGTATCAGTAAAGAGCTGCAGCAGTGTGCCAGTAAAGAGCTGCAGCAGTGTATCAGTAAAGAGCTGCAGCAGTGTACCGGTAAAGAGCTGCAGCAGTGTGCCAGTAAAGAGCTGCAGCAGTGTACCAGTAAAGAGCTGCAGCAGTGTATCAGTAAAGAGCTGCAGCAGTGTACCGGTAAAGAGCTGCAGCAGTGTACCGGTAAAGAGCTGCAGCAGTGTACCAGTAAAGAGCTGCAGCAGTGTACCGGTAAAGAGCTGCAGCAGTGTGCAGTAAGAGATGCAGCAGTGTACCAGTAAAGAGCTGCAGCAGTGTACCAGTAAAGAGCTGCAGCAGTGTACCAGTAAAGAGCTGCAGCAGTGTACTAGTAAAGAGCTGCAGCAGTGTACCAGTAAAGAGCTGCAGCAGTGTACCAGTAAAGAGCTGCAGCAGTATACCAGTAAAGAGCTGCAGCAGTGTACCAGTAAAGAGCTGCAGCAGTGTACCAGTAAAGAGCTGCAGCAGTGTGCCAGTAAAGAGCTGCAGCAGTGTGCCAGTAAAGAGCTGCAGCAGTGTGCCAGTAAAGAGCTGCAGCAGTGCACCAGTAAAGAGCTGCAGCAGTGTACCAGTAAGAGCTGCAGCAGTGTACCAGTAAAGAGCTGCAACAGTGTATATACCAGTAAACAGCTGCAACAGTGTGTACCGGTACGGTAAAGATTACAATCATTATTACACAAGCTGGAAAATGTTTTGCCGTCTTGTCTAATTTGGTTGAGGGTTAATGTGAGTGGACTTATCCCGTCTTGCTTCGGAAACGTTTTGTTAGAAAATCTAAATCTGTATTACTTGTGGTAAAATCAATATGCTGTTGTTGCGTTGATATTGTTTTTGGTTCGCGTATAAATGGTTGAATTCTTGGTTTACAATGGTATTTTCTTCTTAGCAACACATTTTGATGCTTCACAAGTTTTGGGGGATAAGCAGCTCCATGAAACTAGTCCCTGGTCGAGACGGCACTAGCCGGACCCAATGCTGTCATTGTCTATAAACTCATGGCTTTCAAGGTTAGAGAAGACCTGTTAATGAAAGGGCATGATAATTACCTTCACACTATACAAACCAGAAACACTGTAGGCAGTGGAGTCGGGACCAGGTGATGTCCCCTTTCCACTCATCTTCGATACTGTCTTATCTGGCCATTAATCGCCAATCTTTGGAATCCCCCATGGAAACGTGCCTAATGGGATGGCGTGCATCCCCGGGTATAGAGCAGTTCGTGTCTGTCATATGAAGGCTGTGTCAATCCGCAGCCGACCATAGCTCTTAACGGTCCCTGCTAAAGATAATGTCTTCCCTTTTGAAAAGAACACCGAGGGCCGTTGCCTAAACGTGACCATTTTCCTCGGGCTCCATCACCGATTCCGATCTTTTTTTCGCTTTTTTTCTGGTTCAGTTGTGAATGCAGTCTACGGCTGTTTGAATGTATTCATGTCCATGCTCAGTGTTTTTGAAAATCACTGAGTGCAGGGTAAAACAAAGAAGATCATCCAAACGTGACAATTAATTGCGCTCATTTCCCCCAACATTTTATTAAAATTCCACCAGTTGCTAAAACTTGTTGGTGTATACATTTTATCTACTTTTGGACTTCAACAAATGTTAGATCACTGGCTCTGCATGCAAATTAAGCTTCACTGAAACCTTAATTGTGTCAATTTTTCCCCTATTTATATTACAAACTCGACACAGTGGTTTTATTAAAGGTAGTATCATACTTTGGTAAAGTTAATACAGCTGCGGTCTGTTCATAATTTGATTTGTCTTGGAATAAAAACAAACCTGTGAGATTTTCAGCTCAATTGATCATTGGAAACAGTAGAAAACAGCGAACTTTGTGAGGTTTTCATCTCGGAGATCAAAACTGTTGTCGGTCTTTGTCTTACTAATTTTGGATAAAAGCAGCATTTCAGGCAGAAAATGTTTTAACGGTATGTTTGTACCATCTTTATACTTTGTAAGTTAAAATTAATCTGTGAACATTTATGTTTTGGTTTCCTACCAAAGTATGGTAGCACCTTTAAAGGTAATTTCATTCCGAGGTTCAACTATCATACTACTAAACTCGTCGCTGACGTGCCGTGAAAATGACCTTTCATTTGACCAGTCGCTTTCATAATGACCCATATTGCCTTTTGTACTGATCGTACATGAAATAGCAAAATGCATTTTTGTTCTTGCCTAGTCTCTGCGGGAGCGCTTGAGATGCAATGACGGTACTTAAATGATAGTAAAGATAATCCAAGCAGATATGAAATCATTAAAAGAAGCTGGTATCAATAGCTCGCTATATACTGCTTACAGTACAACTTTACGAACAACCCCCAAGGCATGGGTAGGACATGAGCTGAACAAATACAGCAGCGTCTTTGGGAAAGTAAGTCTCTTGGAACGGTCCCCTATAACATTGATTGTCCTGATTAGCAGAAACTCACTAGCACTTGTGGGGAGACTTAGGGCAATGAACGGAAAGACTGATAACTTCTTAAAGACGAATTTTACCGTCAACTTGTCCTGAGCCTTGGTCACTTTTAGCGTTCCCTGACGAATTTGGCGTTCACTTTTCTCAGCGGGGATAAAGGCAAGTGCCGCGTTGCCCGCGGCCAGACCGTCAACACAGTCTATTAACCCCTGTACTTATATGATAGCCTTGATCAAATAATACTACAATATATTCACAGGTTGATCCATACCAATGGCACTTACGATGATATGAATTGTCTTAGAGGTTTACTGCCCATGCTTTGCATCATTGCTGGGACGAAAGTTCAAACTGATATAAATCATAATTTACATTATTTGGACGATAACATTTCGCGTCGTTCTAAAAATTAAGATCGTTGAAAAAAATCCTGCAAGGAGTTGCTGAAGAGCTTTTAGAACAATTCCATTCCGGTTTTCATTTAAACACAATCCAGAAATTCTCCCAGAATTCCTTTTTATCGTTAATTTTATATAGGCTTTATCTTTTTTAATAAAATTACAGAAGCGGATAATCGCGTTTTCAAATCTCTTTTTATTTTGTAGCAATAACATAGAGGAGTGAAGATTTAACTATAAAACAAATAATAACAATGAAAGTTGTATTGTGATTGTCATTATGCAATTCATTAGCGGTTTTTTTTGGCGGCGATAATTATATCGACAAGTTAAAGTCCTGAAGTACCATAGAGGGCGCACTGAACGTTAAGTGGTAGTTTTGCATCCCTCCTCGGGCTAGTGACACAATTTGCATATCGTATATCTATTAGGCGTCATTTGAATTGAAACATTGGGCGTTTACGAAACGGAGGCTCAGGCTCAGGCTCCGTCTCAGGCTCCAGCGCCATTTCGTGAATCCATTCTGACATAACGGGTATCAAAATAGAGGCTTTTGGCTGCAGCTCGGAAGTAGACTCTCTATAGTTTGAAAAGGAAAACAGAGCTTCAGCTTTAATGAAAAACTACAACCTACGTTTTCAGCATAAATTATGGATGACAGAGCTGGAGCCTGAGACTGAGCCAGAACCTGAGCCTGAACCTCCGTTTCGTAAACGCCCATTGAAAAGACTTGAAAACTGGTATCCTATATCACTTATCTGGTTTAAAGGCCACTGTGTACAACATTGATAACAAACCAAACAGAAATGTTCACAGCGTTACATATAACTTTCAGGATATATGAAGATCGTGCTGGTAGAAACATGCCACCGTCTGAAATGGTGCATTTATACAGAAAGAGTAAAACCAAACACCAAAAACATATTGGCAAGCTCAAGAATCCTTCTTAATGATTTACAAGAAAAATTAAGTAGGATTTCCACTATTTTCTCGGCACTCAGATGTTTGATTGAGCTCAACTTTTCACAGGTTTATCATCATTCAAACCATCATGGATTACACAAAGTGGGAGTGCTGTTCTGTCACCTTAATTACAAACGTTGTACACGTCCTTTTAACCCATTGCAAAGTATAAATAGAATTGATATGATAGTATAGTGTATTATTGGTTTTGCTGTTTGGGTCTTATTACTATTCATTCTTATCGTCTAGACAATTTCATCAAAATCGGCGTTTACTACAGTTTCGAGAAAGCAACGAATAACACTTTTTGTCAGTAAACATAGAGTATAACAGATCAGAATCTTTCATGATTAATAGATTTAAGGCCACTTTAATTGCTTTGTAGGTTGGTTTGCAGCATGCAACATATAAATATGTTAATCAAGTTCGTTTATAGAATCAAACATAATTATATCGGAATCTTGGTTATAAAAATATGTCTATAAGCGACATGGTGTACTGTAAAACCAGTCGTATTTTGTAAATGAATTATTATGAGAAAATTACGATAAGACAAAGGAAAGCAATAAGCTTTTGTGAATCATTATAGGACATACACAAAAACTGCCACCAAGGCTGGAAATGAGAATAGATAAAGGGACAGTGACTTTTGTTTATGTGCTTGTTATTTCTTTGCAACACTCTGGCATCTCTATACTATCTCATCGAAAGCCTCGAAATAAGTTAATAATAATTATAATAATTTGGGAGGCTAATCATCCTTACTGGCAGCTGGGGTGCTGAATTGCGAAGGATGCGACTTCAACGTGATCGAGGAGCAGGCTTTCATGGGCGCCCTTGGCTGCCAGCCACATCAACTCATATATGATCACGGAGTACAGCCTGAGATCGAAAGTGTTGATTTTTGTGGAGGGAGGAAAACCGGATCACCTGGAGAAAAACCCTCGTAGCATAGGAGAGAACCAACGCACAACTCTACTCACATATGACCCAGGCCGGATTCGAACCCGGGCCACATTGGTGAGAGGCGAGTGCCTAACGCACTTGCCACCTATGTCCCCTAGAATTAAAGGTATAATACATGATAGGCGAAGGTCACTGAGCAGCACTCATACTTTGATCCAGCATCTACATGAAATAATAGACCTGTGAAAATTTGATCTGAATCGGACATCTGAGTCACGAGAATTTAGCGCAAAACCCGACTCCATTTTTCTTTAAAAACATAAGGAATGGTTTTGATCTTACCCTGAGAGAACAACTCTTTTCGGTCTTTTTTTTTAAAACTAATTTATGGATAAATACACCATTTCAGGGGAAATATTTTAACAGTATGTATCTTCATACCCTGAAAGTTATATGTAGATCTGTGAACTTCTTTCTGTTTGGGTAAAACGTTTTTATTTAAAGTTAACTTAAATATTGAGCGGACTATAGGGGGCGCCATACAAGAAATGCAAAGGTTGCAGATCAGTAATACTATAGCATACTATGATAGTTGTGTACTCTTAAATATTTTGTGCTGATCCCTATGTGGGATGTCTTTGAAAAGAAAACGAAAAAAAAAAGGTTTTGGCCTTTACCTTTGAGCTGTTTGAATGAAATCATGTTCTAAAGTCGCTGTACTTTTGCCATATTCTGGAGGGGTCCTTTTTTTTTTAAGTCAAGCACCTGTGAGTTTTAGGGTTATTCTTCTTCGGATGGACTAAAATTTGAAATTATCTATCATCCTATACAAAATTGAAAAGAAAATGCTTTATTTTGCTGTATTGCTTGATGGTCCCAGAAACTTGTGAGTATTTCTAATTATTGTTTGAATTTGGGCATTTTGCGTAGAAGTTTACTGGTATGACGAGTACGAACAGAGAACGAAACACGACTTGAGGTAAGCCTACGTGCTCGTACACGTACATTGCATGCTGGGATTATTGAATCTTCAAAAATGGCGGCGTCTACAACTCCACGTTCTCTGAGGTGAATAAATCTGTCATGTCTGTTGTTTTCGTTCTTGTACTTATTTCACTTTCGAAAGTGGGTCTGTCCACACTAATGAATGGTACCTTTTGTATACAAAAGATAACTTTTGGGATTTAAGATCATTTGTTTTGCTAATTTTTGTTTCCTAAATAATATTCCGGGGTTCCTGAAGTTTAGGCCTAGGCCTACACTTAGTCCGAGTAACTTGGACCCTAAAAATCGCCTTTTTTTTTAACATTTGGACATAATCTGGCGATAGTAGGGTCCAAGTACCTTGTTTGCATTTTGGTTGCAAGAGCTCCATTTTGCAATGTTTTGCCTCTACCCTGAGTCAAAATCCTGTGATTTCACCTCCAAAACGATCCCAAAATGTCTCATGCGGCTAGTTGCGATGATCGTAACCCTAGGTCTGACATGGGGACTGGGACCTTAGGGTTACGAGAAAACGTGTTCAAAATGTTTGGGAATGACATTTTGGCCAACTCCTGAAGTACTTTTCCACTTAGTTTTCCACTTTCCAAAATCCAAACACAAAATCTGACTACATGGATCTGATTGGTACTTATCAATGAGTCATATAAAACCACTTTGAATATCGAAAGATCATTATTTTCAGAAAAAATGACCCAAAACTTACCGAAGGTGTCTAGATTCCCTCCGTTTGCCGTCAATCGGCCATTTTGAATAGTGCGCAGTGTGACATCTCGACCAAATTACGTCATGCGAAATGCCGTTTTGGCTGTTCCACCTTTCAAACTCAAACTCGCAGCCCTATGGAGGGCTCGTATCACGTGCGTTGGACAGTGCTATACATATACACGGCATATCGCATACAGTGTGTGAGCGTGTCCGTTAAATAAATCACAGGTTATTGAATTGCCCAGACCCGTGTGCCGAAACTGCCGAATTAAGTTTATTTTCCGCCGCTCTTCTGATATGACAGGTGAAAAAAACGTATACGGCGTGATTTTTTTCCGACATCCAATTAACACAGGCCGACATCGAACACATGCGAAAATACGATTCATGGCGAAAGAAATGGAGTGTATTATACACGATATGTATGCGTTTTATACCTCCATGGTTATATCCGCGTTGCGAGATCTAAATAAAAATATTCTGATCGACCGTCCTTCCAAAGTACCGTAAATCGTAGGCTGATCAGCTTATAAATCTTACTTGAATTTCACTCAGTTATTTTGTTCAGTTGGCCAAGTAGAAACACTCTTTTTATCGTGAAATCCTTCCGAAACCGACCGCCGATCGCATTAAAAAATTAAGACGTAAAAACATTGCCCTCACCGCAGAGAAAGACAGCCTGGTATCCGCGTGCTTAATAGCCACAGTTTCAAAGCAAACGTAGTTAACGTACATTGTGTACGTGCACCAGCGAAAGTCTCAATCAGTAGTAGTACATTACACGTGCCGTGTGCTTGAAATGAAGTGTATATTGCGCTCTGTCGGAAGGCCTACCTTTTTGGATCGCGGCCGGGTTCGTTCCACCGTAACGGACGGTGGCTCACGGCAAGCCGACTCGGTACAGATTTCGCCGTGGGCTTGAAATTTTTTGGATCGCGGCCGGGTTCGTTACCGTATACGGACGGTGGCTCACACAGCCGCGGCCGGCTCGGTACAGAACTACAGATTTGCAGAAAGAAATTGTGGTTTTTTCGATGGAATATTTCTGTGACATTTTTAGGAATATGTCCTCACTGTCCTACCGGGTATGATCATTTTTGGTGTAATTGATGATTTGATGACCGGATATATTTTTCAGTCCACCGTTAATTCCGACCGTCGGAATCGCACTTCGCGATCTGTGATGAGGTGGATGACCTTTTTATTTCTGTTTGATCATGGATTGGGTCGGCACCGAGTTTGTGACTTGCTAACATTTGTCTGTTACTCTGTTTGTGGGACCATTCATAAAGGAAATCATTTGAAAATCTTAGCAATTTCCTTCAGTTCATGATGAAAGATTTGAATTATCAGCGGCAGCTTGACTTGGGCAAACAATGCGGACTTAAAAAAAAACCCTCCTCCATACTGTATACAATATGCGTGTACACGGTATATCACAGCGCACGTGTTATTCTGGGAACACCCCCTCCATAGGGCTGCGAGTTTGAGTTTGAAAGGTGGAACAGCCAAAACGGCATTTCGCATGACGTGATTTGGTCGAGATGGCACACTGCGCACTATTCAAAATGGCCGACTGACGGCAAACGGAGGGAATCTCGACACCTTCGGTAAGTTTTGGGTCATTTTTTCTGAATATAATGATCATTCAATGTTCAAAGTGGTTTTATATGACTCATTGATAAGTACCAATCAGATCCATGTAGTCAGATTTTGTGTTTGGATTTTGGAAAGTGGAAAACTAAGTGGAAACGTACTTCAGGAGTTGGCCAAAATGTCATTCCCAAACATTTTGAACACGTTTTCTCGTAACCCTAAGGTCCCAGTCCCCATGTCAGACCTAGGGTTACGATCATCGCAACTATCATGCGGCCAGCTATGGACCGAAGGGAGAATTGGAGATTCCAATAATGACAAGGTTTACTCGCATTTTTTGAAGAAAAGATAATTTTCCCCCTAAAAATGGGCTCAGCGACCTCCTATAAAATGAGCACAGTGTCCGTTGGGTCAGCCATCTTGGTTTTTCAAATTGTACACTGGTACCCGGAAAAAATTAGGGGAAAAATTATCTTTTCTTTAAAAAATGTGAGTAAACCTTGTCATTATTGGAATCTCCAATTCTCCCTTGGTCCATAGCTGGCTGCATGAGACATTTTGGGATCGTTTTGGAGGTGAAATCACAGGATTTTGACTCAGGGTAGAGGCAAAACATTGCAAAATGGAGCTCTTGCAACCAAAATGCAAACAAGGTACTTGGACCCTACTATCGCCAGACAATGTCCAAATGTTAAAAAAGGCGATTTTTAGGGTCCAAGTTACTCGGACTAGCCTACACTCAGGTTTATACTGAGTTAGGTTTAGTAATAATTAGTATACTCACTACTCAGGTTAGCTGGTACCCAGCTTCTACTCACCTACAATTTAGGTGAGTAGAAGCTGGGTACCAGCTAACCTGAGTGTACTAAACTTCAGGAACCCCTATATTCCTGTATTCATTCGTGGTTGTACTGAAAATAAATAGGCTGATTCACTGGATATGTAGGAAATTACAAGGTCATCTTTAACTTAGATGAAATGAACGAGTAGGCCTATGTTCATAACATGGACGGACATTCTTGTGTTATATAAGTATTTTTCTTGTATGATTAATGCAGACTTGTTCCATATATATTACTTGTTCAATGTTAACTTGTCATCACTCAAAATTAAAGCAACCTAGCCTATTTCATATTTAAGAAATTAGGGTGCGTCTTGAACAATGTTTGTAACATGGACGGACATTTTGTGACAAATGTCTGTCCATGTTATGAACATTATATCTTGAAGATGTAGCTCTGCTGTAGAAACAAAACTTGGGATAATTAATTCATTTCATGGGGTTAGTGTAGTTTACGCCACCCATATTATTTTCAGTATTTATTTACCTTCTTCTGTTCCAAAATGAGATTCGTTACTTAAAGCAAATTTATTCATGGGTCCTGAAAACCCTAAAATTAACTTATTTCGGCAATATTTCAGTGAAAACGAAACAGTTTCTTACCCAAATAAATACTGAAAATAATATGGGTGGCGTAAACTACACTAATGCCCATTTCATTACTAATTCCCAACATTTTATGATGAAATGTCTGTCCATGTTACAAACATTGTATCTTGAAGATGATTCTAAAGAATTTATCAAACGTTTTGGCTGGCCAAGTTCTTACAAGAATGTGGGATGTAGTGAAAGAGAAAAAATGGCAAATTACTTGATGTATCAACTTATGTCCTTGGTTCCCTCTAAATGTCACACTAAAAGTCCCCATCAGTATGGAAAGACCCACGTAAAACATGATAAAGATTGCCGACTTCACATGTGATTTAATTTTTAGAAAAGGAGGCAATTATGTTGCTTAATTTCAGAGAAACACAAACCAGTTTTGCGTCTTTTCTAGCCGGCCCATGCAAGCCCCCATCGGCTCCCATGATTGAGTTGACAATGTATTGTACTAGTTTTGTTATTGTTTATTTCGCCTTAGGCTTTACTACTAGTAGTAGTACTAGTACTACATGTACTAGTACTAGTATTACTCGATATAGGCCTAGTTTATGTGAGTTTGGTAACAGTATGGTGTAATTCCATTCTCTTATTTGGGGATTGTGATATAAGACGGGTCCCAAAACTATATAGGAAAGGAAAATTAAACTAGGCCTACTTTTATAATAGGCCCTAACTTAGTTTTGGAAAGTTAATTATATTTAGGCCCTACCTTAATATATGTTTGTTGTGTCCTCTTCTACATTATTAGCAAGGTTAATTTTGTGGAAAGAGGGCAGGCTTTGACTTTTGAGGGAAATTGTGGGGTAAAAACGTTATAAACAAAGATGCAAAATTTCACGGCCGCACGGACGGCCACAAACGAGAATAGTCTGATTTCTACTCTTGACATTTTGAACACTCTTGTTCTGTTGGGTCTGGGCACTAGACTAACCGGACCAGACAAAATGGCCTCACACGATAAGAACGGCTGTTTTCAAGTTTGCAAGAAGCGCGTAAGAAAATTGCATTTTAACACTGAAATGTTGCGCAAATGTCTTAAATCTAGGCTTTTAAGGACCCAGGAACATTTGCTGAAAGTCAAAAGTATCATTTTTGAGGAGTAGAAGCTATTTAAGAGGTAAAATAATCAATGTGTTTTGGGGATTTCTTCTTATCACAATCCCCAGAATAAGAATACAGAAGTACACTTACATGTATTATGCGCTCGAAAACACGGAATTTCAAAACGTAAATTTTTAAAGAAGTTATAATTGTTATTGGCAGTAATTAAAGCTAGCGCTATTGATTGTTGTTTTGGTTTGTAGAAGCAGTCATGAGTTGTTGCAGATCATTAGCGGCCGGTCAGCAGTTAAATCACCAGTGAGTATAAGAAATATCTGGAATTTCTACTGAAACACTCCAAGCAATGACCAGGGGCACCCACCAACGCAATTACTTGCCTTGCTCCTTGCTCTGTATTAAGTGTGTTATCACTCAAGAATTCTTTTTATTTTGTTTCTAAGCTTTATTAATCATCAGCCCACCAGACAATGCCTTTTTTATAATTTTTAACTCCTATTGTCAGGGATGTGGGATTTTGGGAATTCATATTTTAATCTAATTTCAGATTCTTTTGTTTCAGCTTTTTTGCTTGGTGTTTTGATTTTTTTTTTAATGGGGCCACTCATCTCTGTATTTTCTGTTGGCTTGGACATGTGGACTTCTATTAATTTCAACCTCAGTTGTCCCCATCTAAAGATGATATCTTATCAAGTCTGCCTCAATAAAGTCTTGTGCCAAGATATATTTGGAATACCACAATGATAGTGTTGTCCTTTTATTTCATAGAAACTTATAGGTGAGGAACTGCTTAATCACCAGACACTTCTCTACAATGGTCTGCTATATTACAAGCAACATAGGTAAGACTTTACATACGTGTATATTAGATAAATAACACAATGAGCACATGTTCAGCAATGACCAGGCAGAAGCTGCTTCAGGCCTCACTGTTTTATGTCACAAATTAATCATACTCTGTAATGATTTAAGACATTTTGAATACAGATTTGACTTTTACTAAGTTTTAGTAGGCCTACATGTATATGTCACGTATAATACTCATTACTGTCTTTTATTGCACAGACACATTGGTTATTTGAATTCTGCTGACTGATGATGAATACAGGCATTTCACAAAAGTGCGCCACCATGAGTTTGCAACGCGTTGGCCAATTTGTCGACAAACTGCGCATCTTTCCATATGCGTAGTTTGTTGATAAAAATTTATTCCACGCATTGTGATTGGCTAACGCGTTGCAAACTAAACAGGAAACTGTACAGTAGCTTGCTTTGAATAGAATGTTAAACAAACAAAATCTTCAGTCTTGAATCCGAATATTTGATTGACATTTGAGACCAGTAAAGTCATTATTAGGCATTTAACTCGACTTGCAAAAGGCTTGTCATGTTGATGATCATGGTTGTTACTCCATTTACACAAAACTGATTTGCGAGGGACTGGTGGTTCTGGCAGGGTACGGGTGTATTCAGAACCAATTACAAAAGAGACAATGAACATGTCTGCATTGTGTAACTGCATACATGTATCTAGGGCATCACCATTCAAACCTTCATAACTATATAATAATAATAATCATCATCATCACATTTATAAAGCGCCTTTTACAAAATGATACAAAGCGCTAAATGCAACCATTAATTATCGTTTGCCTTTTTATTATGAAGTAATGACTGTTTAACTTGAACTTGAAGTCTAACTTGAACAGAAGGCCTACACTGTAAGCCTGTAGGTCACTCATCACACTATTACCATCTTACCTGATGAAGTCCTTTAAACCTCAAACTATACTTTCTCTAATGCTTTTCCTATGAAACCAATTGCAGCAAGGAGGCAGAAACTAAATTGAAGAATGACAAGGATGTTAGCCGGTTGGAGATCCAGTTTCTGCTGCAGCTCAGCCAGTTTCTGGTAGGTGTAAGCCAACATTTGATAATGCTGCACACTACATCAGTATGTGCTGGGTCGATTGTATGAGAACCAGCTGAGATGCAGTGTATTTCAGTGTTAGCTTGAGGCATAGCAGGCATGGATAGTGTGAGACATTAAAGGCAACTGCTTCATTGTCGGTGATCTTTGTCTTGGTGCCCTTTAAGCAGTGGGAAACCAAATGTCAGCCCTGTTGTTGCTTGGATATAATACCACATTATGAGGAGTATGGGTGCAAGAAATTTCTATCAAGAACCATTAAGAGTATTCTTAATGCAATCCTAAGTCAGTTGTGGATTTATTTTCTCTTCTGATGCAGATA
This sequence comes from Astropecten irregularis, assembly GCA_963971285.1. NCBI lineage: Eukaryota > Metazoa > Echinodermata > Asteroidea > Paxillosida > Astropectinidae > Astropecten > Astropecten irregularis. Next base: position 8,125,172 of record OZ020260.1, on the reverse strand, counting down.
TTTATTGTTGAATACTAAAATGGTTTTGTATCCTTTGTTGTTGATCTAGGATCTTGATGCCGTGCAGTGTAAGGATCTATTTGAAGCCTACATATTGAATGCCTTTAGAGGCACTGGTTCACAGTTACAGGTGAGTGTACTGGACTGCTATATGCTAAGCCCTAGACGTGTCATCTTCTTAGGGCATCACAAGATGCACCAGAAAATGTTAAGTTGATATATAACCCTTGATACATGACTCGTGACATTTTGAATGAGGGCTTAAACAACTTTCAGTTTCACACATTCACAGTTCATGGTATTAAAGGTAGTATCATACTTTGGTTTTTATCAAAGAAATACAGATTCATGGGCAAAGATACCAAGGCAGATACAGTAAAAGTCATCTGTGAAAATTTCAGTCCCATACGTTGCCCACTTTTTTGGAAAACAGTGAAACACAGCCACAGTATTTCTTAAGTCTTTTCTCTTTTATTTTTGATCTTTTAAAAGATCAAAAAGATTTTCGGTCATTGTTTTACTAATTTCTGGATAAATACACAATTTCAGGCGGAAACATTTTAACGGTATGTTTCTACCACCACAATTTTCATACCCTGTAAGTTATACGTAAATCTGTGAACATTTCTGTTTTGGTTTCTTACCAAAGTATGATACTACCTTTAATGTAGATACTTGTAATTCACAAAACCATAACAATGGGGCTTTCTCTTGTGTAAATAGCATGTCATTTTATAACTGCGTGGATCAGTGGTACCCTGTTCAATATATTGGTATAATATGTGAAAGCAGTTTACCCATGTAAACTGATGATGTGCAGAAGGAGAGTCACCACCAGGCAACAGGTTTGCGTTGTAGTAGAAGTGCTACGTTACGTTATGTCTTGCTCATCGCGCTGTTCACGCATTGCTTCAATTATGCATGCGTGATAGCTGTCGGTGAGTCTCCTCCTACACGTCATCACCAATTTAAATTAGGTAATGACGTCAGCACCTTTTATGGGTTCAAAACCGGCTAATTTCTGCTCCTTTTTCTAGGATTGGAAATCCATCAATTTTGTAGTCTTATTATAGTATAGGAAAACTATTCAAATAGTCATTCATGAGGAAAAATCGGTATGTCTCTATCTGTTTTACTACGTCTTTAAGATTATAGACAATCATGAAAGTGAACTGTTTCAGGCAGGATGTTGCCTGTCATGAAGGAAGAGGGATAGTATAATCACTGGATGAAACACTGGTGTCAATGATTAGCAATGCGGTACAGAGAACATGACTTTGAATTAATGACTGCTCTTTTATCATTTGACTCATTTTACAGTCCATTCTGAAGGATGAAAGGAGTGTTCAGGCGTTACTTCAGAAGGTAAGATGGAAATAGAGATGCAGGATTCCTTGACAAGACATTGGTTATTGGAGTGAAAATGTTTCATGTCCAAGCATTTTTATAAACAAACCCATTATTTGTGTCTTATTTTCCTGTTTTAATATATCTGTAATGCCCTAATTATTGGCCGAACTCCATAAATTGATAATCAGAATTGGCCATTTACCAGCACATGTATAAGATAGCATAGAAAAGATAAACAATATCAGTGCTTACTCACCAAGTAACTCACTATCTTATTTGGTGAGGGAGCACTGATTATATTTTATCTTTTGTATTCTATCTTCTACTCACAGTACTACACAGTTCCTCTAGATTCATCATTGATATGTATAATTGATTGGTCTTTGTGCAGGTATGGGAGTACTACCACACAGAGCGTATGATGCTCCTTCATTGCTTGAAACACTTACTGAGTTTCCACAGAGATCCTGAACACCCATACCAGGTAAGCTGCGAGTCCAAGTATCACCCTTTCTACTTTAACATCTGATACAAGCGTACATGCACATTTTATGCATCGTGGCACATCAGCCAATCAGATCTGTTTTGAGAACATTTCCGTCTGGATCGTGACGGAGGATGTTGATTGGTCAATTTTGGACGTCCATAGCAGCTACGGTATCTAGTCTATGTGATAGACGCGCTCGCCATCTGGTATATATCCAGTAGACGTCCCTTGATTGGTCAAAACCTAGAGGTCAGTGCTGGGATGGCTTGCATAATTAATCAGGAAATCTGCACGCATGTGATAGATGCTTGCTTGCTGTACGGAGAGTGTGTCTATCACATAGACTAGTAATTACCAGCAATAACTCAATGGAAAAATCGATTAAGTACATGAGTGATGCTTGTATGCAATGGTCAAGAGTAATATCAGCCCTCAACATGGTATTGATCAATTATCATTCAAATAATTGAATTGATATCATCAATATTATCTTAAGATAATTTCATTTATAATCAAAAAGAATGTTGCATGCATGCTCTTTCCATTTGTTTTCCTTTATACAATGTGGCTTCGTGTAATTTGTTGTATAGTTTCTGTGTGAAAACTTGACATTGATTTTCTGGGCTGTCCCATACAAAGAACCATTCTTGTACTAATCTAACATATATGATGATAAATATAGTGTGGTACCTTAAGCTATAGATGCAAATCCACCAGTTAGCCTCCGCTAGGTCATAGGTCAAGCTGGTAAGAAGTATGCACTAGATAGCAAATATCACAGGGTTCAAATCCCACCCATACCACCATGTATATTTAAAAGAGGCACACTGGAATGTACTTTTTGCACAAACAGTACTTAAACACACCAATAAGGATAAATTGTTATTAATTGGAAACTATTTACACAATCATAACATGCCATATGTTCATGTTTGTTTATGTTTTGAATTCGCCTTTGAAACAGGAAAAGTATTTGGAATGCATTTTAAAGTTAGAGAAGGAAAAGGTGTACAATAAGCTAATACAGCAATATGAGACCAGCTTCAATTCACCGGTACCCACCAGACAGAAAAGAGGTCCCCTTATGGTGAGTGATTACTGCCCTCTATTGACCATATGCTACCCATTCCTTGTAAATTACCTGGAAATGAATTTAATTGTTTTTCATTCATTCATTTATTTTCCACTTTCTCTGACAACAACAGTATAGTTTGAATTTGTTAATAATAAACCTACGTATAGAAAAAGTGGCGGAGGTCTCCAAAAAGCAAGCTTGTCGTGTAGAGACCCCCGTTAAGTTACAATTAATTACTTGCTTAATTACATAAACAATTAACAATTAATACGAGAGATGATAACATGGGACAGGACAAACACTAACAGGTCTTCAGCTTTTAATTGATTTCATTGATTTATTTGTTGGTCTTCAGCTTTTAATTGATTTATAGTTTAATGTTTGCTTCTCCACATTAAGTTGACAAAGTCCTAAAAGGTTTTTGTAAATTTTTTGGGACAAAAATCATTTCGGGTCATCGGATCATAGATACAGGCAATTTTTTTCTGGCAATTATTTGTTTCCTGTATAGTTCATAAATTTGCTTCTGCCTGAATGATAAGACTTCCAATGTCGCATGTAAATATCTTAACCCTATTACCCCTATTATCATAAGGAATTGTTTGACTTAGAAGGATTACATGTCTCTTAGACCCATGCATCATCACTTGATATAAGCATCCTGGATCAACTTACATGTAGAATGTGCTGCTATGAAAACTGTACATGTTTACATTCTGTATTTTCATTGGTGTATTTGAATATAGAGCGAGAGGCACAGTATCAGGTGGTGTCTACAAGGATTGACAGAACAGGTTGGTTAAAGTTACTTTCCCATCAATTCTAATCTGAATATCATTTCTTGCATATTTCAGTACAAAAGATTTCACATTATGTCAGCATGACATGACATTAAATACATGAAATGTGGCAAATCTTCATGCTAATGAAAATAATTTACAAATTCATGCACAACATTTATTTATTTTCTGTTGGGGGAAATTGGAATGTGTGTTGTCATAATACAGATGTCATAACAGCTAGATTACGGAAAGCAGCTTGTGACCTTGAATTCTGTATTACATGTATGGTGACTATTTGAATTGCATGTGTCGTCAAATTGTTTATTTTTTTGAAGATACAATGTATGTATTCATCAAAATATTTTGGAAAAGTCATTGTAAAGTGAACAAAGAAAAATTGACCGGAGCTGGAATCGAACCATCAACCTCCCGAATACCGTATTGGCGCTCTTACTAACTGGAATCAATTATGATTACTCAAGAGTGAGCAAAGACAAATTGAATGTAGTATAGGGCTGTGCGTTCTACCCGGGTACTCGAAACCCGACCGAAACCATCGAGTACCCGGCTCCATTTTTTCGATTCTATTACCCGTAAAAAAATAACAACAATGCCCTTTTTCATATAATACATCACTGACCTGCAAAATTGGTAGTTTTTGCAATGTCAAAAGCAGATTATTTACCGCAAATCTGTACCGAAGCCGGCAGCGAGCCACAATTATCGACGCAGTCCGGCCGCGATCTACGGTACCCGACAACGCGACGCACCCCGGCCGCGATGTAGGCCTACATGTACCGACCAAAAATCCTACCGCGTACGGCAGATCATCGGAACCGATCGAGCCCACACCATGTACACAGTGCACACACACAGTACGTACGGTGTATATACAGTATGTAGTCTTCCTGCCCACACGTGGTCGAGACTGGTGCACGTTGTTTTGACATCGTGGCTATTACGCGTGGCCGTGTGTGGGGCGGATACCAGTCATGGAACATTCGGGATTACCATGCTGACCATGTGCACAATGCATTGTGATTACGTCTTAATAATGCGTTTGTCGCCCTAGTAATTTTTCTCACGTTATTTCTTAAGATCTAGCACATGATTGTACGTGAAAAGTGTGTTTCTTCGAATTGGCCAACTGGAAAAAATTACCGACTGAAATTCAAGTAAGATTTAGCTGATCAGGAAAATGCGATTTACGGGGTGGTCAGAATATTATACGGGGAACACGCAACGAAATAACAACCCTGACAATGCATACATCGTGTTTGATGTCGGTGTTCGATGTCGGAAAAAAGATCACGCTAACTTTTGCTTGGCCTGTCATGTCGGTAGAAATAGCGTAAACTAAAATTCGGCACCCCTAAAAATAGCCGAAATCCGCTAAAGGTCGGGGTGTTTTGGGGAAGGTCTGGTAATTTTTTAGCACGCCTGGCTCGGAGTCCCGATACGGCACTCACCAACGGCCATTACGCAACATACATGTACTTCCAGGTTCTTAATTTCTTATGTTTTATATTATATCGCGGGTACCCGGGTACCCGCCCGTTTGGGCAAAGGGTACTCGGGTCCAAAATTACCCGTGAATGCACAGCCCCAATGTAGTAGGGTGTGAACCTGAGCCGTTTGTGTTGTCATACCAGTGCTCTGAAATTTGGTAAATTTACAGTATTTCATAGTTCATAGATTTTGATATACATTTTGTACCTTTTGTTGTTTGCATCTGCAGTGTGAGCTTTTAGAGATTATCATATTGTACATCAGAGATCAAGATGATCCCTCAGGGAATCTCCTTAATCTGGCTCAGCTATTCCAGGTAGGTAATCAGAGTATATTATTATATATTCTTAATCCATAGTAGGCATACAAAAGATAAGTACTGCCCGGCCTTCATAGATGCATTATTTGTGTCAATGGTAGATTGTGGATAATAGTGTAATGTGTTATGGGCTGCATTAAAATGATGTACAGTAAAGTGTGCAAGAAAATTCACATTGCTCATGTATAGAAAGTTGAGGGGGCGTGTACATGTATACACGTGTTAAAATCTGCCTGCATTGAGACTATTGAGTATAATACAGCAGAAAGTCCTTTGCCATGTAGCTGGCCTAGTACAGTGTAGTAAGATTAGAAACAAGTAGTATAGTACTGCTTGGCTTTAGACCAGCGGCCAGCGTTGAGTCTTCCTCAATTTGGCAATTGTTTACTTCACGCAACCTGATTTTATTAAGAAAGAATTTTGTGCTTAAGCAGGTTTTGTTGCTTGAGCAGCTTTCATGTATCTGCTAAGCACACCGATCTGCTGAACATGGAAATAGTCTGCTTTACAAATACAACTAGGATGTTTATAAGGTATATTACCTGTGACCATCTCAGCTATGCTTAGCATAAAAAGATACTAAGCAGTATTTCATGTTAACTCCTTCAGCTCGGGGTTTTGTTTTGTTTTGAGTTTACCGGCCTCATTATCAGTCACTGGTCAAATACATGTAGAGGTCATCTATCCAGGCTACATGTATGTCTGCAGGGAGCTCTGCTTAAACAATTTACAGTAGGCACACAGTGGTTGAATACCGCCACACAAAATCCAAAATTGCAGGCGGACATAATCCGTGTCATTACAGCTGTGTTCAGAGCTCACAGATTGTGGTCTGCTCGAAAATGCCAATCTATTCAAATGCAATTCAAGGGGGCAAATGTACCACAATTAGCGAATTTGTTGGGACAATAAAGGTTCATTGAACCTCTTGTTCCAGACAGTACCCCCATTCAATGTATTTCAATGGAAATAACAAAGCAATCACTCCATGAGGCCATGAGGCAAACTGCTATAGCTGCTTCCCAGGTGAGAGGGGTTAATCAAGCAGCTTCATACACTAGTAACACTCTAGTCCCCCCCAAAAAGACCCATTTTCAAAGAATTATGAAAATTATTATGGTGGCAAAATTAACTTTTCAAGACAATCAGTAATTGCTTGGTGATGCACGAATGGATTGCATTGAAATTTTGTCAGAATGTACCCAGTGATATATTGAATGCAATACACTACAAATCAAATAGCTGAAAACATACAATTTCTTTTCATAAGTTTTTGAAAATGGGTGTCGTTATTTTTTTGGGGACAAACTGTATGATGTATGGTGGTTATCACTGATTAAACCTTACACAATAATTCTGTTATTGCAGAAACAGGCCTTTGGTACACGTCAACCATATAGATATCTATTAGATGCAGAGGATTTAGCTCATCAGCTTACTGCACGTATAGGGTAAGTATTACTAACAAGCACCTCCTTACCATGTTCCTTCCATTCTCACTTTATCTTTACTATTAAAAAAAAAACCTATCCTAAAAAACAACAAATCTATTTCCTTTTTTATTAGTGCTTGCGCTCTTAAACACTCAAATTATATGACAGTTAATACAGTGAGGGTACAGCCTCTTGAGGTGTTTTGAAACATATCATCATTGTCATTGCTGACATTATCTGCATAACCTCCTTATTGCTTATAAAAGTAACTCTCTTTATGTACAACTGTGTAAATTGATACAAATGGCAATAAGTATTACAGGTAGCATATAGGATTGAAAAAGATAAAATATATCATTTTCTAGATTTAGTCAGAAAGTGTGTCGTTCTTAGCTTCAATCTAGAAACAATATTTCTGTGAAGTATTTTACACCGGAATGCTGTCATATTTTTAAAACTTAAACTGAAAATCTGAAAATCCCTCAGTTGCTAACAGTGCACGTACGTACAGTGTATGTAACCATTGAATGTATGTAACCCATGTGTTCGCGTAGCTGTCAAATCAACCGGACGCGTACGCAGACGCAGAAGTGCGTGCATATAATGATGCTGTCTGGTACGTACGCGTGTGCGCATACGCGACGTGCGTGCGTACGCGTGCCGTCCAAAATGGCTGATAAGTTGTCAAGTGAGTGTGACGTCACGTGCACGCTCTCTATAGGTTTTCTCAGGATGCGATTCATATAACCATCTGCTTATGATCACTAATCTTAATAAACATCTTTATTTCTTTCTCTAGGTTTCTGTGTAGTATTCTACTTATTGAATGTATGAATCTGTATCCATTGATAGGTCTACCAGTTTCAGACAGGTAAGTGCCTATAAAGATGCATTCTGCTGTATATCAGCAGTTTATTGAAATGACTCGCATTTTAACATGGACTTTCCTATTTGCCTTCATATTTCTGTGGATTGCAGTCACAGAACATTTGACATAATGCAGAGATTATAGTGGTTGGAAAAGTAAGATTGCATGTACAGAAAAGCAATAAAAGGTTGTGCACTGTAAGCTCAATGTTGAATGGGAAGAAATACATTGATAATAATTAGATTTGATATGTGTGTAAGTTGGAAATAAATATGTTGTCAATATCATATCAGGAGAAGTGTTAATAGTAACAGGTCTGCTATTCCACCAGAGGTGATGATGTGTGCATTGTGCAGTGTCCATGTACCTTCAGAAATCTCATATCGTTCTATTATGTATACCCATATTCATGTTTTTCTTAATTTTTTTCTTAAATGTCATGTTAAAGCATGATACATATTTACTAATTCCTCATGGCCACTGGACATATTGCACTCCAATTTGCTAAAAAGAGTAAATTATCATGGGTTATGCTAATTGATGATTACAAGTATTTGTTTCTATATGTCTTCATCTTTTAGCATAATGAGCCATTGTCTTACATCGGATAAGAAGCTAGCAGGGGTATGTATCACATGTTAAGAAGTATATTTAGGACACATTTTTATTGATATTTAAATCTTCATTTGATACTAAAGCTTCCCAGTCCTAGTCTGAGTATCACCCGTTCTACTCCGTACCACTGCATTATGTACGAACATCTGATACATGCGTGCATGCACATTTTATGCAACGCAGCAATTTCAGCCAATCAGATCTGTTTTGAGAACATTTCCGTTTGGATTGCGACGGAGGATGTTTATTAGTCAATTTCATGCTTATCTACGTCGTTGAAGGGCAATAACTTGTTTGCAATCAAGCTATGGTTATAAGACTGTATTCTATGTCATCATATCCTCATTTTGTTTGTATCTTGTATCTTGTAGGAGTTGTCATCAATATTGCAGAGTCTTGGTAACCTACCTTGTCATGGTCCAGTCTTATTGGCCTGGCTGGTCATTCATGGCACCCTATGGCCTGAGAAGGACATGACAGTGGTCAAAAGGCTCGGTCATCAGGCCGTCCAACTGCAAGTCTTCCGCTACATGTCTAGCCAGTTAGCCAGTATCCCTGGCCAAAGTAAATCAGTAAGTGGTACATTTCAGCCATCTTCATATGACACCCTTAGTAATAATGCTTGTACTGCTGTGATTAGTCCTTGTTTTTATGCTAATCTTCTGAACACATTTGTCCATGGGTTTTGTGAGTTTTACATATAAGATCAGGAAGAGAAACACATGCATAATATACATCGTCCTTTTTTTCATTTTGTTGAAAATTTAACAAAAGAACAATTGACTGGAGAGGGATTCGAACCGGCGACCTCCTGAATAACGTACAGGCGCTCTGCTGGAACTGAGCCATCCAGCCCTAGAAACCACTCACATACCACTTTATCCCAAGGATCATTCTAACGATACGTGTAGCATTGATATTTAGAATATTCTAAGATATTTAGAATTTAAATTCAGTCAATTTCCCTTGTGGTTATTTGATGATTATTTTTTTTATTTGAATGAAGTAGCCTGTTGAAGGTGGTTTGAAGCTCAAGTTTCCCAAGGCATGGACTGGCTCAAAATGTGAAAGATAATTCATAGTTATTTCCCAAGAATGGAAATTGATTTGGAAGCGTTTTGCATATTAAGGCATTAATGATAACTTGTTATCCAGTGGTGTGGTGAGACCAGTCACATGTATCATTATGTTGTACTGAATATCTTGTCCATTATTTCAGGTCCTGAGTTTGGCATGTCATGTCACTGTGTACTCTCTGCTTACATTGGTTCTTACTCTGTTCCGTGAAGACACTCTGGGTGATCGGCAGGTCAGTATGTCTTGACTTCATGGAGCTACTAAGCATATAAACGTGCTGTGCCCAAGATAGATTACCAGCTAAACTTCAATGCAATATGGCTGCTGTCTGCTGATGACCGTGGTTTGTGACTGGTATTTGTTGAACATTAATTTCTGGGTGATGGCTTAGGGCCTGTTTGTTTAACGCATGAGATCCCAGATGTGCGGATCCATGTCCTATGCAGGGTACACTAAAATGGGATCCGGATCAGTAGAATCTGTGGTCCTGTGTGTTAAACAAACAGGCCCTTAGTATTCTTGCATTGTTTGAATAATTACTCCATCTTTATCATGTTTAACATAGAAATGATTGATAACTCCAGTTTTTCAACAATGAAATCAGTACATATTCTGCAGTATCTTGCTGCAAATTGCAATTTTTATCTGGTATAAACTAGTTGGGGGTTCTAATTGAGTCAAACTTTCTCTACTCTCTCCCAAATCATTCACACATAATATTGATAAGTTAAAGAGATGAAAACATCATGATTAAGATGAATGTTGTTTTGTAATAATCTAACATGTTATCTCTCTGTAGGATTTGATAGATCTAGCCTGTCAGCTTCTCAACCTACCCCAACTATGCCAAGAATTCTGGGAAAGTGTAAGTTCTGTCATTATTGCTTAAATTCAGTTGATTGGATATTTGTTGAATGTGTCTACAGTCTAGCTATCATACATGTAGATACTTGGCCTATGACTGGTTGTATGTTGAACATGCATTCATCATGTAATTAGTGTACTTGTACTATTCTAGGAGTAGAAATGATACGTCATGATGCATGTACTGTGTTAAGCCTGTAATGCTATTTATCATACCATAGTGGCTTTGGCTGGATTGTCTCTGCAGATACGTAAATAGCTCTTAGCTATATCTTAAGACATCAAGGTCCATCTCATGTACTGGATGATTGGTCTAGATAGAAGATCTAGACAGTGTTATCTTATCTGTATTGTAATTGCTAGACTTGCCATACAATATGCTGTAAAGATATTGCACAGTGTTGGACTGAGTTTGGCCGTGAAGCATCTGTGCTGCCATATTGAGATATTCAATACAACATGTACAATGGCAGGTGCGGCAGCCAGTGTATACATAGAATTGCTGCACTGCATGCTGTTATACAGTGCAATGAGTATTGTGCTGAATATCGTAACATGACCGCTGGTGACTTCAGGGCTCGCCATCTAATCACTGCACCTGCGACCTATCCAGTTTGTATAGATCAGTGCAAATATCCTGATACACTGATACACTCAGCTCTATGTTGTCTGTTTTTGTTCAGGATGTAGAGGGTGGTATTTTCTCCCTCCTTCATTCTTCAACCAACAGCTTCCCATTGAACTTCAATCCACTCCTGAAAATCCTCACTCCACTGACAAGCGAGGGCAGCAAACAGGTAGGAAGGAATAGCTTGCCACAGCATTGCATCTTACCTTTCTTATTCTGACTAGGTCTCCTCATAGACCTTAAAAAAATTCAATAGCCTCATCTTGTTCTATTTGAACTCAGTGACTTATCATTATACAGTGTGATATGATTGTAAATGGCAGTTTTATTGATTTCAATGTCTAGTTTTCAATAAATATGTCTGTACATTCATCTGTGACAATTTACTTCCATGTAAGTTTGAATCTAACTTTTAAAAATAATGTTTGTGCTACTCAACATATTTATAACACTGTTTAATGCGAAAACATTATCAAAATTAAGTAAAGGGATTGCAATTCACAAAATGACATATTGTAGGCCTATTGAACATTGGATATGCAGTGCTATTAAAACACTGGATGGACAAGCCTTACCTAGAGGCTGTTTCCTAAAATTCAGGTAGTGGCTGCAAATAACACACACACACCTATGACAGCCACTAGCCAGTAACTGCAACCATTTCCAGTTTTGTGTGTTATTTGTGGATGTGGATATGAGACATGACCTTATTTAATATTTCAATGACATGATGTTGTTATCATTGTATTGTTCACACTGTGTACTGTTTGGTGTTTTCTGTAGGTCTTTGCTTTTGTGGAACACCTTCCTACCTTCACTGAGCCATTGGATAATAACAGATCAGCTGATCTACAGAGCACCAATCAGAAAGGAGTATGGAAGTTGATACAGGATAAGACACTGTTACCAGCAGGTTAGGATCATGTTATGTTCTCATAGTACTTCTCTTAGCTTGGTCACTACTATCATTATTTATGAGCCTTATTCTACTGGAATGGCCAATCCTGTTTACAGCATGGCCTGTGATGAAAATAATCTACTTCCGAAGTGTTATTTAAATGCCAAAAAACAACCACTGGGCTTCATAACAGACAATACATCCAAAACTTGAATTCATTTTAAAAATGGGACTGTGTACACTACGTGTGATGAAACAAATAAGTGGAGTTTTAAGTTGATATTAAGGTGTGTAGGTTAGGAGCTGGTCATATGGTCATTTTGAATGACCTGCTTCATTGAAACATTCAGACTTTTCCCAAAAGAAGTTAGTACATATAGGCATATGCAAAAAAAAAGAAACAAGAAGAAAGTTTGACAAAAAACACATCCAATTCATTTGAATGTTGATTTTGTTTACGTTTTTGCTTGGGCTCCATATTTTCTTTCCATATCCAACTTATGTCACATGGTGTTACTGCAAAATCTATTACTTTATGTACTTCTGTCATGCATAGCCTTCTTCATTCATCTGATATGCATAGGTGATCATTGTGAAGGCTTCACCATACCTGCTGGTACCCTAGGAGGCCAACTGCATAGGGATAGAGGTAAGTAGCACTTCATATATTCAACATTACTATACCTCATAAATATTCATGACCTAGAGCCGAATCCCAATTGGTCAATTTACCATCATGTGCCAGTGGATATATTTGCTGATAACTAGCGAGTAGGTCAGGGATTCTGTTACTGTTACACAGAACTGTTAACACATGTAACATCTCACTACACATGGAACATCTCACTGTGCATCTATGCTGGTTTGCAGTGCGTGTGCGTGAACTTCGCCCTACAAGAAGTTAACGAAAACGAACGTTTTGCTGCACTTCTCGACGAAATTGTGGACAATAAAGAATATTTATGAGGTATAGTAAAGCAAATATCACATGGTTTATTTTGGGTGGACAGTCGATTGTAGCTTCCCTCGGTGTTGGAAGTTGACAAACTAGTACCCGAGACGAAGCTTCCAACACCTTGACTGTCCATCTGAAATAAACCATGTGATATTTGTTTTACTATACCTCATAAATATTCTTTGTTCTAAAAAATGTCATACTTGTTTATGCATTATTGAAGTTTAGTCAGTTGCTGTGTTCAAGTTCCATTGTGTTTTTTTTATGTTCATATAAATTTCTGTTGTTGTAAATAGTATTCATATCTATCTGTGTTTTAGTAATAATTGATCTTTTTTACCATGTATCTTTGTAGTTGAGCTGATTCGATGGGATTTTGACTTCAATGGTTGGCAGTTGTTTCATTGTCTGATTGATTGGTTACTAGTCAGAATCAGACAGGGCAATACAGCATCAGGTCAGTCTATTCAATATATCACTAGACCATCACACTGACCAGTGGTCAGTAGTCCAATAACTGAACCACACTTCTTCCCAGTAGAGCGCAATAATTTACAACAGTTTCCAGTTCCATGTTTTTCAGCATAAACCCATTGCCAGTATGTGACCAACCTGTGATATTGTGTGATAAAGAACGCCATCAAATCCATATTAAAGCTAAGGCTGGTCGTTTTTTGCTATAGATTACATATTTAAGTGTGGGGCAACCTCTTATAGCGTTTGTCAAAAATATGTTAGGCTAAGCATAGAGGTATTGTGTCTGTGCTGTCGTACAGTTTTAGTTATGATAGATCTTCAGTACAATTCTAACTCCATAAACTCTGCCTGTGTATTTGACAGGCTAATGTGTAATCATTGCCTTCATGAATATTGATCTCTTCCGACATGAACTATTCCTTGAATAGGCTGAAAATCTGTAACTCTTTGAAATGTATTACTTGGAAAATAAAAACATACAAGGAGCACTTTATTGACTAACTAGAGTTAAAAATGTGCATATAAGCTTTCGTAGCAACGACTACTTCATCTGATGCAAAAGAAGAAATGTATGTGTATTATCAGTGTGCTACACTACCTGACTAACTACCTCATACAAGGAGAGCACTGAGATGGCAAGGCAGTTCCCATGCATTGAGCAGTCTGAGTATAAACTGAGTTTTCCCACATAAGCACCATCAGTCAGTGGATTGTTCAATGAATATTTCAATCATCTGATAATGTGGGGATTCTTTCTCAAGCTATCAATTGTTTTATCATTCTGAATATCACTCCCAAAGTTTGTCAAATCCAAATTGCTGCACAATCCTTTTTGTATTATTTGATTGAGCCAGCTGGGGTTTAGGCTTATCTATGTATTTACATAAGGGCGTCCCTTTTTATTACTGTGGTTCTCATTTCTTTTTCGGTCGGTTGAAAAAAAAAGTATGGTAGAAAAAAAAATCTGGCTGAATACAAAAAAACCTTAAGAAAATGATTAGAAATGTTCATTGTATTCAGTGTAATCTCTTTTAAATAATTGTTTTATTATTTCTGTGATAAAAAGTATAAAAATGTAGGCTTATTGGCAAAATTTGTCTCCATAAATTCTGGAATTTTAATTTTTTTTTCTTGAATTTATATTATGTCATTCTGGACAGGGTCGGCGGCAAAAAAAAGTTTGTTTTTTCTTCGGTCGGAGTACACAATATGGGTCAGTCAGGAAATGAGAACCACAGTAATAAAAAGGGGCGCCCTAATATTTTTGTTCCGTGTTTGATTCATTTGATTGTTTTTCTTGTTTTTACAGGTGTTCAAGTTAGCCAAGCTGAGTCAATCATTGACCTGGTGACCCATACCCTGCAAGCTGATTGGTCACTCTCATCAAAGCTCCAGCCAATCACAGACTCTCTCTTTCTATTGCTCCCGAGGTAATTATAAGTTGATATTCTATGCTTTTATTTTCTTCATTGAAAGGTGAACCAAGAATCATTGACTGGGGCGGGATTGGGGTCACCACCAACGTAGGGCTGGATAGTTCAGTTGGCAGATTGCCTGTGCGGTATTCAGGGGGTTGCCGGTTCAAATCCTGTTCCAGTCAATTTTTCTTTGTTCACATTTCAATGACTTAGAAATTCAGTCAGTTTCTCTTGTGGTTATTTGATGCTTTTATTTTCTTGATCACATGGTTCATTCCATGTTTTAGACATTTTAGGAATTATTCAGATTTTTGGTTGAGCAGAGAAAATTTAACTGAACTGTCCTGACCTGGCTTAGTGTACTTATAATCTACCATCTGAGCTATCCTACCCCTAGCTAAGGCCTTCCTATTGTCAAATGTACCTGTTGAGATGCCAGTCAGAGGTTTGACAACCTAAACTGCCACATGAATGGTGATCTCATGTCATATATGTACACTATAGATGGTCAACCTAACTGATGTAGTGTATGGTATCAAAATGGAATATACTGTATAGTAATCATAGAACTATATTAAAATTACTAGAGCGCTAGCTCCGTGTACAAAGTTAAGCCTGCTGGGCGCATCCATGTTTGTGCACAAACCTGTGGAAAACACAAAATTGTGTACGTTTTTTTGTACATTCATTTGCATATCTGCGTTGTGTTCTATACAGGTGCGTTATCGAAGCCAAATACGCCCCAAATCCGATGCACTTCCGGTAAATGCACGTTTTATTTTGCACAGTCCGCATACATGCACTGCACTTAAATTTTGCCATGATGTTGGATTTTATCAGCAGTCGAGTCACATACAACAGCAGCGCCCATGCGTACTTACTTGCGCGTTGCATAGAGAGTACACTCTTTGAAAGGCATTCCAGTCAAAGTTTTCTTGTTCCACAGACACGCATACAAATTCAAAATGACTGCGCCCAGACGGCTTGAAAGAATCTATGCACGGAGAATGCGGAGCTAGCGCTCTAGTAGTGTCAATATAGCTCTATAAGGCCAAACAAAAAAAAATTGTTTGTTTGCCCTCCGCGACCGACCGGAAAATCACGAAAATCTTGGGTCGCGTTTTTTTTTCTTTTTTTTTAATCCCTTGTGCAAACTCACAAAATGTCATAATTTGGCCAAAAAAGATCGTTAAAAATATAATTTATACTTTCTCAGATATTTTTTTAGCGTTTTGAAACCTAAAAGCACCCATATTAAAGCTGAAAAATATTTCAAAAATTCACAAAAATTGCTGTACGTACGAGTTGGATATTGCTTACATGCATCATGGATCGATCGTACAAACGCTAAACATATTCCGTTTGGCTAATAGCGCTCCGCACTGCATTTAGTCAGACGAGTGATTTGGCTAGCGCGCGTGTACAAAATCCCCAGATGTCAGAAAAACATGCATGCATCACGCGCCTCGTACACGTGCACAAGCACACATGTGCATTGTCTGTAAAAAACAAAACCAAAACAAGAAACAAGAAAAATAAAACATTAAATACTTTGAGATTCTGTTTCCATGATTGTTGATATCCTTTTTTGTGTGTGTTCTGTTTTAGAAACAATGTGGGAATAACATCCACGGTTTAATAAATCATTGTAGGCCTATATATAAAAAAAAATAAAATAAAAAAAATCAACCGACCGGCCCTGCTGATTTTTTTTCCGAAGGGCAAACAAACAATTTTTTTTTTTTGGCCTAATAGTAATGGAAGGGGAATTGTAATATGTGTACTTCAAGCATGTAGGGAATAGAGGCCATAATGTGTGTAAGTATGTCACATATGATACAAGTGAATTGTATTTGCCATTCCAGAATCTCAATTCAGTTCCAAATATTGCATGTACATTGCATGTTATTTGATTGTATTTGTCATTAATATTGCAGCTTGAGTTGTTTATCTAATCCTCCATTGAGCCTTCTATCTATCTGCTTGAAATGTATCTCAGTCATGGCCAAACATCAACCCAAACAGGTATGGTCAATATTCATGCAAACTCACTTATCATCATTAGAATCTGCAAAAACCCAATCCCTTTATGTAGTAAAATCATGTCTTGGGCAATTCCACAGTAACTTAATACCTTACATGTTAAGTAACTTTGACCTATTCCTTGATCAGTCGTTCTTGAAAGACCCCAATTTAAAAACATTTTTGTTTTTTAAGAAACCGCACGTATACCACGTATTTGGAAGGCATGCAAATATATGCCAAAAAGACATAACTTTGTTTTACGAAAACCTCCCAAAACCTTGGAAATGCACTCTTCATTAAACTGGTACAGAATTTAAGCAACAAAGTTGCAACTTATACATGTGGTCTTGTTTATACACTGATTTAATTAAACTAGTTAACATGAAGTAGTTGTCTTTTAAATATTTTATCGTATGAAAGGTTTTTAAATAGTAACATAATTATTCTCATTGTATTCTGGTTCATATTTGGTTGTTCTTTCAGGTTTGGCAGAGTATACAGAAGTCTGGTTTCCTGCCTCATACTGGTAATGTCTACACTGATGTAGCTGTAGCAGTCAGGTACAAAACTGTAGAGTGTTTTTCCTCAAAGAGAGGTTAAGCCAAATGTTACCAGTTTAGCAACATTTGCTTCTTGCCAAACAATTTATCACATCAAATTTCTGTTATTAATGTACATTTTGAAAAATGACATTTCATTTTGGGACATGATATTTACCTCTTCCACCCAGAAAACATGTATATAAGTTTCCAGGGGATATCGCCGGGAAAGTCCATTAAATTGCCCAAATTGTTTACGATAAGATCCCTCCCTGCACGCGTTCTCTGGCCAGTTGAACATTGTGAACCAGTGTCTAATAGGGGTTAAGTGAATTATGAGATGGGTGAATGTTTTCCCTCAGAAGAATTCTAGAGGCCATTCTAGGGGTGAATTTTGGGAGTAATTGTAGGTAAAGGTCATTTCAAAAGTCATATCAGAGGTCATTTTGGACGTTACATCAGAGGTCACTTTAGTGGTCAATCGTGCAGCCATGCTAGAGTTCATTTTAGAAACACATCATTCAAAGTCTGATTTCTTCATGGACTGTGTTCTATTCCTGCATTTTGTTCTAGTGGTGAAGGTATCTACCGTGCAGAGTATGGTAAGCTTCTCTCTACACAGGAGCAACCTACTGGGGAATATCCAGTCACAATGGAGTTTCTACGTCTTCTTAAGGCACTCCTTAAGGTAAGATTAACTAGACCTGGATTCAACTTTCAAAAAATGTTTCCAATGAGGCTAATTAGCTCAGGGATTGGTTTTGATATGACGTTATGTTGATGAGATCAGAGCCAATGATTTAAAATCAACATATGGTACCATAATAATAATAATTATAACTATTGAAAAGTGAACAAAGAAAAATTTACTATTGGGGTCACCACCAGCGTAGGGCTGGATGGCTCAGTTGGTAGAGCGCCTGTACGGTATTCAGGAGGACGCCGGTTCGAATCCCACTCCAGTCAATCTTTTTTTTTCACTTTTCAGTGACTTTAAAAAATTCAGTCAGTTTCCCTTGTGGTTATTTGATGATTATATTAAATAAAAAGCTGTATCCACTTTGAGTGATCCCCCATGTACTGTTCCCAGGTTGCAGCATTGCTGTGTGTATCGGTGAAATGATCCTTGGGATATGACAGTGTGTGCATGGTTTCATGGCTTCTGACTGCCAAACGAACAAAGATAATTGACTATTGAGGACACCACCAACGTAGGGCTGGATAGATCAGTTGGTAGAGTGCTTGTACGGTATTCAGGAGGTCGCCGGTTGGAATCCCACTGCAGTCAATTTTTCTTTGTTCACTTTTCAATGACTTTAAAAATTTAGTCAGTTTCCCTTGTGGTTATTTGATGATTATATTAATAAAAATAACCAGCATTTAAAACACTCTTCTTAGTAAACTAAATCACAGCGCTTACAAATGATAATCAAACACATATAATTACATAAACGTAATACACAAATAAAGTTAATGTTGGAAATATATTATCTGTAGCATTATTATTGGTGGAACAGGTAGGATTTGAGTTTTTTCTTCAATTGACCCAAAGATCCTGCACATTGAATGTAAGAGGGCAGACTGTTCCACTCCTTTGCTGCAGAGACTGTGAATGTGTACAATAGTGCTGTGCTTTTTATTCGGATATAGAGTAACCCACACGGATTAAACGTTTCCGTTTACTAATTTGCCAAAAGGATTAACCGAAACCAACACCAAAAAAATATGGACTCACCGTGGCTCACGATTGGCTCACGCAAAAAAAATTTACAGTCAGTTATTTTGTCCATTTCGCCAAGTAGAAACACACTGTTCATATATTTTAATCTAAAAAACATCGTAAAATTACTACTAAAATAAACCTTCCGAGCGCGATTGGTATAATGTACAACTACAACTTACAAGGATGGTTTTTCATTTAGCAAGGCACCCTTCCGCCTACGGAAAAACATCATACACAATGAATTGCAAAATACCCCTGTGTCAGGATACCAAACCCCATCGGTTTACGCTACAGACTGCATGCACTACGTGTACTGGATGTATGTGTATGGGACAAGACAGGTTTGCGCTTTCTGTCTACACTTTCCTTCGCTTCATAACATGGGATGAAGCGATTTCTCGACTCATATATGGTTATTAATATTAGAGTAGAAGAAAAGCCTTGCTACAACTTTCCCCCAAAGGCACAAGTTTTCAACAACTTCGTTCGTGAAGGCCTATAAACTCCCATGCCGTACGTGTAAACAGAGTGTAAACTTCACACACGCACGCACGTGAACTCAATGGACCTGCAGAAATACAGACCACGTGGGTTTCTATCTGTCACATGTATTGAGAATTTCGTTAAAATCCCATTGCATATGCAGCATACCGCGTGTGCCGAGTGCTTTTTATGGTCAAATTCTCCTTACGTCTAATTCTTGACACTGCCGTTGTTAGGCCGCGTCTAAAATACTTGGCTGTGGCTTGATGTTACACACAAGTCTATGGTGGTAGCGGCTACAGCCACTTCTCATGATTTGCATGCGACTTTGATCGGAGCTGAATGACCGAAGTTTTACCGTGCGTAAAGAACTATGGGGCGATTTCATGTACATCGTACGCGTAGAACTTCACTGGCCAGTGAACCAATACGGCGTATTAATGGCGTAATTAACGTAATTCTATCACGAAACTAATAATAAATTGGAAGTCATAAGCATATTGTTTTTATATTTTAAGGGCTTTTATTCATAATTATGTTGGTCGGACAATTTGTCCGTGCATATTTGATTTTGTTCGGACAAACAGGCACAAAAATATGGCCCGTCTATTTTTTTCACAAACACGCACGTAGATTGAGAGTTGAGACCAGAAACTAATGTACATTTAGCCTACAGTGGAATTTATAGCGGCACCGCAACGATCGTTATACCATGCTGTACAGGACTCCCACATGGCATATTATGGGAATCTGTCTGATAGGCAGACAGATTCCCATTGTGGTCGCGTCAATACTGTCTGTCAACACAGCGCTTTTATTCAGGCACTATTCTTCAACACTGACCACACACGACCGCTCGCTAGCACTGTTTATTTAAAAGGCGATTAAATCGTATAACACGGATCCGAATTTTTTTTTGCTTCCAGAAACGAATAACACATTACCCGATTTTGCACAGCACTAGTGTACAAAGACATCTACAATCTACATCTACAAAGCACATGACAAGTGTATGGAGTAGAGCAGTTGATGAACCTTAACAAATTTGTCTCAAGTCACAAGTTAAGATTGCTACTAGCACATGTGGACTGTTCAGAGTCTACAACTATAAAGCTTATGAAACCAGTATGTGTCTCTGATAGATGATGTAGTTTACTGTTAATCTCTCTCCTGTCCAGGGTCTATGTACAGCTGATGTAGACATTGCCACATCTCAGGATCTACTAGCTTGTGTCATATTTGTACAGAGAGAGATATTTGCTTCATTCCATAATTGGAGATATGCTCGCTTTGAAGACAGGGAGATAGTAGGTAGGTTTCCAATACAAATAGGGCACAGCAGCCAAAATGGGAACAAAATGCTGACCCTTCGTAGTTATTGACAATATTATGTGCAAACAGGAATACAATGTCAATCCCTCTATTTGTCTACTATTTAAAAGACCTGCGCTTTGATTAATTACATTTGTCTCATGTACATCTCCCCTAAAATTAAATGTTTGAATGATATGTTTTGGTGCTTTTTCATTGTAGGCCAATGCAGTCTTGATATATTCCATGTTGTCCTTCATGTTCTGCCAACCATCGGTCAAACCAAACCACCTCCACTACAAGCTGATATCCTGCATAAGTAAGTTATCATTCTGTGCAACAATACCAGTCTACAGATTGACTAGACTGACATATTATACATACTATACCAGGGCTCGAAATATCTACTAGACCGTGGACCGAGTCTAGTGATTTCAGTGTCGGTCTAGTAAAGTGTGTACTGCACTAGTCCGGCTGTCTAGTGATTTTGTTTTCCTTGCACAATTAAAATGGTGCCTAAATTGATGATTTTGAAACAATGTTGCATACAATTACTGTTTTCCTATGTACATGAATGCCACAGGTCTAGTGAAAAATGTTCAGGTTTAGTAAAATGCTTCAGTATACTAGACCTGCTGTCCAGTGCTTTTTCTCACGAAATTCGAGCCCTGTATACTGACCACACTGACCACACTGACCCCATTGCCTGCACTGGTAATCACATTGCTCTCCTCATAGATGATTGATGATTTGTCTCTAGTCAGACTCATTAATACATGAATGTGACCATATAATGTGATTGTTTTCCCTGTCTTAGTGCTGTATCTGTACGTGAGACCTGTGTACATGGTTTCCTGTATACTCCAGCTGGTGAAGCCTTGTTGTATATAGTTGCATCAGGTATTGATACATTGGAGCAGAGGATTATAGATCAGGGCAGGTAAGGTCATAGTCTGATCAGTTCATAAGATGATTCAAACCTTCTATTTATATCTATATAAAGATAAGTGAATTACACCACAAGCGCTATCAGCACTATATTCTTAATACATAGCTTGACTCCATGTTCTACTACATGTATGGTTGTACATATTAGGACTTTATACACAGCCACATACATGTACATGTTGATCAATAAGCAAGTTCATAAAGGATTGGTGACGGCTTCCACCAAATGTCAATCGGTATAAAATGATTTTACAATATCACTCAGGATCTATGACATCACATTTGCAGTGATTTTGTTCAATCATTTTATCCCAATAGATCGATCCATTAAGCCCCGCCCTTTTTTGCATTGACCAATCACAGCCATGAAAATCTGATCACCATTTGCAGCAGCCATTTTGGTGATCTCATGCTAGCGATCGCGGTATTGATTACAGCGGTGTTTAGGTTTACATACTGGAAAAACAATAAATACCGTCCTCTTCAAGTGCAACACAACTTCACAAGTACAGTATCTTTCTGCTACAATTGATGATGTTTATAATTTCATTGTAATACTGACTCTCGATGGCCTGGCTGAGAGGAAATGTACATTTTTGGCCTTTTCCAAAACCAGAGTCCAATGGAGAGAAGTGCTTAAGGGTTGAAGGCGTGCAATGCGTGTGGGCGGTCAAGATACATTACACGCGTGCGTGTGCGTTGTTGCTTGGCTGTTGCTATTGTGGGTGTGGCCTACTGGATCGGTGTATTTACCTTTGACTAAGGGTTCCATCAATCCTATCTGAACTCGCTTATTCATTAGTATTTACTTATATACATTACAGGTGTGTCTGGTGTTTCTATTTCAGTGCTATGACACCTAGTTGGCTTACATATGCCACATACTTCCTGGGATATTCCTGTGCGAGACTGGAATGAGATTTCAACCATTTGTACAACACAATAATTGGCATCCTTCTAATACTGTTTAAGTTGAAGTTTGCTTGTCAAGTTCATGAAATGTAAAATAGAATATCAGACCAGGGGTTGATTTCACCAAACTCACTATCAATCCTTGGTAGATGCATTACAGCCCTACTTAGGATATATGGGGTTGGCTAACTTTTGTAACAGGAGATCTGATTGTTGGTAGGGCTCCTTGAAATTACCCCCTGGCCAGAAAAACCTAGCCATTGCAAAGTGTAGAAATACAGCTTCCTTTTTCTCCCATCCTCAGTAACTTTGAAGGTCCTGCTGAACGGCTGTCTCAACTCATCAAGTTATCCTTGTCCATCTTGAATCGTCTACTCCTGCTGAAGCCCCGTGACCAGCCACCATGCCCCCTGGAACAAGCCCTGACATCCCATACTACTGGCTTACCTCATCAACCTCACCTCATTGGTCTTATTGCTGGCTACATCTACCATAGACATGACCCACGGCTTCCTACACTAGCTACTTTATTGCTGAAGAGAGTGGCCATGGTAAGCCAAGCTAGCTAGATTCTACTTCAACCATGAGATATGTCCATGAATGAGATTCTGATTGTATACTACTCTTGATCTGTTAGCAGCCTACATGTAATATCTCAGTGTTGTACTTTATACAGGTGGCCCCCATGTCCATTTTTGGTTGTCTAGGAAGTCAAGCAGCAGCAATCAGGGATATCTACCTGTCTCGTCTACAAGCTCACTCAGAGGTAGGTCTTACTTACTTAGACCAGTCAATATCTCAGTCATATACCATCAACTTCCATCTAAATAATATCCATCTCAACCACTTTAGAACAGGTTTCTGTGGACTTTGCATGACCAGATTTGCTGAAGTATGTTTGCTTTACAAATAACAACATTTTGATCTAAATTTCCATTGGGAGGTGTATGTACAGATTTTTTCTATGCTGAGTGATATGTGGAGTAAGAAGAGGTTATTGATGTCAGAATAGCAAGAAGTTGCTCCATGCTTTTGAATCATTTTGCTATTCAACTCTCTTTGTTTTATTGCTGTTTGTTATAGGATGAGAGGTTAAAGGTTGGCATCCTGGAACTATTGACGGTTGCCGTGGAGACCCAGCCAGGGTTGAGTGAACTATTTTTGAACGTAGAGAAGGTGAAGTCAGATAATGTAGACCAGCAAGGAGCTTCTGCTACTACCTCACCAGCGAGTCCTAAGGTTAGTAGATATAGTGCCTCTAACTCCTGGCATCTGCAGACCTATGTCCTTTACTATCTGTCTCACCAGCGAGCCCTAAGGTTAGTAGATATAGTGCCTCTAACTCCTGGCATCTGCAGACCTATGTCCTTTACTATCTGTCTCACCAGCGAGCCCTAAGGTTAGTAGATATAGTGCCTCTAACTCCTGGCATCTGCACACCTATGTCCTTTACTATCTGTCTCACCAGCGAGTCCTAAGGTTAGTAGATATAGTGCCTCTAACTCCTGGCATCTGCAGACCTATGTCCTTTACTATCTGTCTCACCAGCGAGCCCTAAGGTTATTAGATATAGTGCCTCTAACTCCTGGCATCTGCAGACCTATGTTCTTTACTATCTGTCTCACCAGCGAGTCCTAAGGTTAGTAGATATAGTGCCTCTAACTCCTGGCATCTGCAGACCTATGTTCTTTACTATCTGTCTCACCAGCGAGCCCTAAGGTTAGTAGATATAGTGCCTCTAACTCCTGGCATCTGCAGACCTATGTTCTTTACTATCTGTCTCACCAGCGAGCCCTAAGGTTAGTAGATATAGTGCCTCTAAATCCTGGCATCTGCACACCTATGTCCTTTACTATCTGTCTCACCAGCGAGTCCTAAGGTTAGTAGATATAGTGCCTCTAACTCCTGGCATCTGCAGACCTATGTTCTTTACTATCTGTCTCACCAGCGAGCCCTAAGGTTAGTAGATATAGTGCCTCTAACTCCTGGCATCTGCACACCTATGTCCTTTACTATCTGTCTCACCAGCGAGTCCTAAGGTTAGTAGATATAGTGCCTCTAACTCCTGGCATCTGCAGACCTATGTCCTTTACTATCTGTCTCACCAGCGAGCCCTAAGGTTAGTAGATATAGTGCCTCTAACTCCTGGCATCTGCACACCTATGTTCTTTACTATCTGTCTCACCAGCGAGTCCTAAGGGGAGTATATATAGTGCCTCTAACTCCTGGCATCTGCACACCTATGTTCTTTACTATCTGTCTCACCAGCGAGCCCTAAGGGGAGTATATATAGTGCCTCTAACTCCTGGCATCTGCAGACCTATGTCCTTTACTATCTGTCTCACCAGCGAGCCCTAAGGTTAGTAGATATAGTGCCTCTAACTCCTGGCATCTGCACACCTATGTTCTTTACTATCTGTCTCACCAGCGAGCCCTAAGGTTAGTAGATATAGTGCCTCTAACTCCTGGCATCTGCAGACCTATGTCCTTTACTATCTGTCTCACCAGCGAGCCCTAAGGTTAGTAGATATAGTGCCTCTAACTCCTGGCATCTGCAGACCTATGTCCTTTACTATCTGTCTCACCAGCGAGCCCTAAGGTTAGTAGATATAGTGCCTCTAACTCCTGGCATCTGCACACCTATGTTCTTTACTATCTGTCTCACCAGCGAGCCCTAAGGTTAGTAGATATAGTGCCTCTAACTCCTGGCATCTGCAGACCTATGTCCTTTACTATCTGTCTCACCAGCTAGCCCTAAGGTTAGTAGATATAGTGCCTCTAACTCCTGGCATCTGCAGACCTATGTCCTTTACTATCTGTCTCACAAGCGAGTCCTAAGGGGAGTATATATAGTGCCTCTAACTCCTGGCATCTGCAGACCTATGTCCTTTACTATCTGTCTCACCAGCGAGTCCTAAGGTTAGTAGATATAGTGCCTCTAACTCCTGGCATCTGCAGACCTATGTTCTTTACTATCTGTCTCACCAGCGAGTCCTAAGGTTAGTAGATATAGTGCCTCTAACTCCTGGCATCTGCAGACCTATGTCCTTTACTATCTGTCTCACCAGCGAGCCCTAAGGTTAGTAGATATAGTGCCTCTAACTCCTGGCATCTGCAGACCTATGTCCTTTACTATCTGTCTCACCAGCGAGCCCTAATTATTATATTATACCTTTAAGAAAAGCTGGGAGGATTTGGGCCTGGTTATAGTGAAAAATTGTAAACCAACCTGATGCAGTTCATATACGGGAATATGAAGCTTGGTTTTGCCATCTCCCAGTGCATTACATGAAGTTCATCTCATTCTTCAGATTAGGTCTGGACAATGTCTGATTGGTCAATGACCATTCAGCCTGTTTTTCCTACATTACATCTGCTATTGTATGTATGTACACTGTATAAATGCTTCATTTTGATTTTACATATCTAGGTGGAGATAGGTAAAGTAAGCTGTCTACATGCTGTGCTTGATGCCATAGAAGAAGTTAAACAGGTACGTACTCCATGTTCTTGATTGGAGCTTGTACAACCATGATATTGTTTACAATCATCATCTTAAGCAATTGAAAAGTATTTAATTTGATGGGTATTTATATGAACAAATGGCAGATGCATCATCCTACTATGTGGTGGCTTGGGTCGATTTCTGAAGCCCTTCGATCGATCGTAAATCGAGTTATCTAGGATTACCTATCATTTCTAATTTAGGCTGCAATGCATCATAACTCCTACGAGTGATAGTATAAAATTATGATGAGTTTGGTGAAATTGACCCCTGAGCTCATAATCTGCACAGCAGGAGTTGTTCATAGGACAGCTGTTAGCTAATCACACATGTTGCCAGTTCTTCACACATTGTGTTTGCAGTTTTGTAGTTTAATTGTCATTTTGCAATAATGTAATTTCACAAACTTTCTTGGCTATACTCAGCCAACAAAAGATACATGTAAGCTCCCATTGGATGTTCTCTGTTTGAGCCTTGAGGCTCTCCTTATGAAATCAAATGAAATTGGCTGACAAGGCGTGCTGCCATAGAAATGGCCAAATAGTCCAATTAGAGGATGCATTGGCTAAAGCCCCCACTCCTCAGTGGTCAGTGTAGGTCTCTACAACTTGGCAATGCACACTGGCTAAATGTTGACCATTTGTATGGAACGTCAATACTAAACATGTGGAAGTGGAAAGTATCAATAAGAGTGCTATCATTCCCATCTTGCCTTTGACATGACAATGTTTACCATGACTGTTTATCACATAAGGGTTTGTTACATGTCTTACTGTGCAGGGTACTACTCATTGTCCACCTGATCTACACTGTGCTGCTCTGGGATTCCTTCAAGCATTGTGGCTGGATTGTAGAGAGACTGCACTCTCAGTGCTAAGAGTCAGGTAGGTACTGTATGATACAACACCTACAGTCTGACTGTGGCTGGATTGTAGAGAGACTGCACTCTCTGTGCTTAGAGTCAGGTAAGTACTGTATGATACATCACCTACAGTCTGACTGTGGCTGGATTGTAGAGAGACTGCACTCTCAGTGCTTAGAGTCAGGTAGGTACTGTATGATACAACACCTACAGCCTGACTGTGGCTGGATTGTAGAGAGACTGCACTCTCTGTGCTTAGAGTCAGGTAGGTACTGTATGATACAACACCTACAGTCTGACTGTGGCTGGATTGTAGAGAGTCTGCACTCTCAGTGCTTAGAGTCAGGTAAGTACTGTATGATACAACACCTACAGTCTGACTGTGGCTGGATTGTAGAGAGACTGCACTCTCAGTGCTTAGAGTCAGGTAGGTACTGTATGATACAACACCTACAGTCTGACTGTGGCTGGATTGTAGAGAGACTGCACTCTCAGTGCTTAGAGTCAGGTAGGTACTGTATGATACAACACCTACAGCCTGACTGTGGCTGGATTGTAGAGAGACTGCACTCTCAGTGCTTAGAGTCAGGTAAGTACTGTATGATACAACACCTACAGTCTGACTGTGGCTGGATTGTAGAGAGACTGCACTCTCAGTGCTAAGAGTCAGGTAGGTACTGTATGATACAACACCTACAGTCTGACTGTGGCTGGATTGTAGAGAGACTGCACTCTCAGTGCTTAGAGTCAGGTAGGTACTGTATGATACAACACCTACAGTCTGACTGTGGCTGGATTGTAGAGAGACTGCACTCTCAGTGCTTAGAGTCAGGTAGGTACTGTATGATACAACACCTACAGTCTGACTGTGGCTGGATTGTAGAGAGACTGCACTCTCAGTGCTTAGAGTCAGGTAGGTACTGTATGATACAACACCTACAGTCTGACTGTGGCTGGATTGTAGAGAGACTGCACTCTCAGTGCTTAGAGTCAGGTAGGTACTGTATGATACAACACCTACAGTCTGACTGTGGCTGGATTGTAGAGAGACTGCACTCTCAGTGCTTAGAGTCAGGTAGGTACTGTATGATACAACACCTACAGTCTGACTGTGGCTGGATTGTAGAGAGACTGCACTCTCAGTGCTTAGAGTCAGGTAGGTACTGTATGATACAACACCTACAGTCTGACTGAGGCTGGATTGTAGAGAGACTGCACTCTCAGTGCTTAGAGTCAGGTAGGTACTGTATGATACAACACCTACAGTCTGACTGTGGCTGGATTGTAGAGAGACTGCACTCTCAGTGCTTAGAGTCAGGTAAGTACTGTATGATGCTTCATGCCACAGTCTGATCAGTTGATTGTGAGGATTCAGGCTCTCTGTATGGAGACTGTCATCAATTCAGAAATGTCAAGCTACATCCAGAGGGACTGCATATGACTTCAGTGCCTTGTACATTATTCCACATCTCACAATATAAGTTAAAGACCCAAATCATGACATTAGCCTTATCCTGATGATTATTTCATTTGCCTGGGCCCAATTTCATGGAATCCGTTACGGCCTATTTTTGTGCTTGGGGGCACTGCTACTAGTGGAATCTATATCATGGAATCCGTAAGCAAGACTTTTCGGTTAGCGAAGAATTTCTAGGGTTACCATGATTATTTTCTCCTAACACGCTATCATATGAAGTCTGCAGAAATTCCTTGCTTACTGTTACCAAAAAGAATATACTCCCGTGAAATACGTTAACCTTAAGCAAAACAAATCTGCTACCGTAAGCAAAGAATGTTTGGGCCCTGGTCAACTTGACGTCAATCAATTCAAATTCTCATATGTTTGTCATCATTTGTCTTCATAGAATCTGTTTTTATTGTGTGAAATAGTTGTTTTTGGTTTTCTAAATCTTATTTTGAATTTCCCTGTTTTGTTTGTAGACCTAAATTCTGGGATGATGTGACAGCTCCCTTATTCAAAGATCTTGCCATATCAGAGGGAAGTACACAGGTAAACATTTACTTCATGGTTGTAGCAAATCTAATACAGTTTGTACCTGTTATTGTCATTTGATATAAGTAATAAATGGATGGCATCAGTGAATGGTGTCTACGAAATCAATATACACAGAAAGGACTTATGATGCAAGTTCAAAATTAGCTGTGCACTATCCAATGTTCCAGTAACACTGCTGGATTAATCTCTCTAAGTACCTGTAATGACTAATACTAGCTTGCTTGAAGGGGATTTGAACCTGTAACCTCCTTCTGCGGTCTAAGCATCTTGTACTAGCAAGATACAGAGCCTGCCCAGAAGAAAACAGGTCAATTTGTCTTTGTTGTAATGACAGCTACTCACAATTAAAAGCAGTTTTCAAATTGATCTTTTATTTAACTACACATGTGAGTTAATTCCAGTCATTGTAAATTTGGAGCCAATTTTATAGAGCTGCTTAAAGCACAAAAATGCTTAAGCATGAAAAGTGTTCTTTGATCAAACAGGATTACCAACCAAATTTTCATGTGATGTTTCCTGCTTTTTACTTGTATTTTGTCATTTTTAACTGAGCATAACATTCACAAGGAGTTTTGGCTGGCATACTGATTTTATTTATCAAGGTTTTTGGTGCTTATGCACATTTTGATGCTTATAAGCAGCTCCATGAAATTGGCCCCTGGACTGAATATGTATCTTGTCTTCTGTTTTGCTTTCTCTTATAGAGTCTAAGCTCACAGATCAAGATATGTGCCTATGCCTTCAGGATCATTGCATTGGAATGCTACCATGTGTCTAGGTATGGATATCTCTCTTACAAGTGCATTCACAATAAGGCACTTCATAAATATCATTCCATCAAAATAGACTGGGAACTGAATCTCATACAGACCTAATAAAAAATGAGTTTGTTCAACAAGCACTACAACCAAGGTTTGACACTATAAATAGTTAGTATGGACACTGTGGAGTATCGCCAAGGACAATGTATTGAGCAAAAAATGTCGTATCCTCTTTGAGTGATCCCCATGTACCGTTCCCAGGTTGCAGCATTGCTGCGAGAATCGATAAAATGATCCCTGGGATATAGAAGTATGGGTCATTCCGTGTCAATTCAACGCGCTTTGGAACCCGACCGACTCGGATTTCAATGAAATTTGGTATGCTTATTGGCCTCCATGAGAAACCCTCAGAACCGAAATTTTATGTAATTTGGTCCATTACTTTTTGAGATACAGGTTAACGAACTTTTGACTAATTAGCACAATCTGTCGCATTCAAACAGCCATATCTCCAGAAGTAAAGAACCTACAGAAATAAATTTTACATCATTCTAAAGCTCTTATAATGGCCTTCATTTTGTAAAATAAAACCAAAATTTTTTCATGTACGACAAAAAATTACGTTAAAATTTGACCTTTGACCTCGATTTAAAACAATGCGTATTTTTCAAAATGCGTAATTTTTTTTATCGTTTTAGCTTGACATGTAAGTAACATCTCCAGAAAAATTTGGAGTGGGCGCTCATATACTTTTGGAGTTATGATAATTTAAACATCGGATTTCGAGGATAAAAGCTGTAAATATGCATTAACATATGCACTGTACATATACTTCTGTACAGGTAATCCATGTATAGTAATGCATGTGCAAAAATATGAAGTATTTTGGCCTTTCTAGCCATTTTCAAGTAAGCATAACTACAAAACTGTACAAAAGCCCATCCTTAATGTTTTACATGTTGCTGCATTCTAAACACTAGGCCCTATATCTTCCGGGAAGTGGGGTGGGGGGGGGGGGGGGTGGCTAGTGTACCTGTCAGCCAAGCATGTTATTAACTAAGAGCTTGTTTGTTCAACGCACAGGATCCCAGATTTGGGGATCAAGGTCCTATGCAGGGTACGCTAAAATGGGATCCGGATCCGCTGGATTTGTGATCTTGTGCATTAAACTAACAGGGCCTAACCTAGTCATCTCCATTCCATCCGAGTTTTTTGTTGCAAATTTCATATCCTTTGCCGTTTGCAGGCATCTTTTATGTGTTAAGTCTTTGTAATACTAAAGTTTCTACAATTGTTACTATTCTGAGAGTGCATCACGTAATGTGTAATCGTGTATTTAAGCAAACTAGCGATTGTTCCTTCCAGCTATAAACAATGGTAAACTGTAAGCTGTGAATTCCTTCAGGTTACACAGATACTCTCAGGATATAGTAATAATTGTGGAAACTGTTACAGAAACCAGATACATGTATGTTTACTTGATGTCTGCAAAAGAAATGAAATCTGCAACAACAAAAATTCTGATGGAATGGAGATGACTACATGTAGGTTAGTTAACATGCCTGGCTGACAGTTCAAGTACCCCCCTCACCCCCCCCCCCCCCCCCTCCGAATATATAGGGCCCAGAGCAACATCTAAAACATTAAGGATGGGCTTTTGTACAGTTTTGTAGTCATGCTTTAATACTTGAAAAGGGCTAGATAGGCCAAAATACCTCATATTTGTGCACATGCATTACTATACATGGATTACCTGCACATAAGTATATGTACAATGCACATGTTAATGCATATTTACATCTTTTATCCTCGAAATCCGATGTTTAAATTATCATAACTCCAAAAGTATATGAGCGCCCACTCCAAATTTTTCTGGAGATGTTACTTACATGTCAAGCTAAAATTGTAAAAGAAATTACGCATTTTGAAAAATACGCATTTTTTTAAATCGAGGTCAAAGGTCAAATTTTAACGTAATTTTTTTGTCGTACATGGAAAAATTTTGGTTTTATTTTACAAAATGAAGGCCATTATAAGAGCTTTAGAATGGTGTAAAATTTATTTCTGTAGGTTCTTTACTTCTGGAGATATGGCTGTTTGAATGCGACAGATTGTGCTAATTAGTCAAAAGTTCGTTAACCTGTATCTCAAAAAGTAATGGACCAAATTACATAAAATTTCGGTTCTGGGGGTTTCTCATGGAGGCCAATAAGCATACCAAATTTCATTGGAATCTGTGTCGGTCGGGTTCCAAAGCGCGTTGAATTGACACGGAATGACCCGTATGTGTGTTGTTTCATGGTTTCTGACTGCCAAACGAACAAAGATAATTGACTATTTGGGACACCACCTACATAGGGCTGGATAGCTCAGTTGGTAGAGCGCCTGTATGGTATTCAGGAGGTCGCTGGTTTGAATACCGCTCTAGTCAATTTTTCTTTTTTCACCTTTCAATGACTTCAATCAACAATTCAGTCAGTTTCCTTTGCGGTTATTTGATGATTAAGCTCAGGATGTTTTTTTGCAGAATGTTTACAATTTTGAATTTGTTTGCAGTGAAAACCTCGAGAAAGGACTGAAGACCATCCTGAAGAAACTAAAGCAAGAAACGAGATACACCTATTGGTCAAAGGTAGGCCCAGCAGACATTCTGAAGGAAATTGACATAATCTTTAAGTCATTCCTGCGGGTTATGGCACAATGTGTATGGTGTCCATGCTACATCAGCAGAATTCCTCATTAAATGATATATTTTTCAGTTGAATACATTGATCACATCCCAATTGGAAGAACAATATGGATGTGCTTAGCAATTACATGTGCATTGCATGAAGGTGCACTGATGAATGACTGGCACCTAACAGTGTTGTAAACTGGTTTCAATACCCAAGAGATGATTCTTTATTGAGTCTGATTGCTAAAGACACACCTGTATG
This sequence comes from Astropecten irregularis, assembly GCA_963971285.1. Taxonomy (NCBI): domain Eukaryota; kingdom Metazoa; phylum Echinodermata; class Asteroidea; order Paxillosida; family Astropectinidae; genus Astropecten; species Astropecten irregularis. Next base: position 8,092,395 of record OZ020260.1, on the reverse strand, counting down.
GCTCACCTGTATGGTTACCACATAATTCTGCATGTCATAACCATTCTGTGCATAATGCAAACCCTAGTCTTGGGCCATGACGTTGTTATATAATACGTAAAGACCTCCCTATAACAACGTCTTGGGAATCCTGTAAGGGTCGTGGGTTGCGTGTGCACCTCGTTATGTAGCGCGCTACGTCGTCTCCATGACACACTGTTGAATATGTATGATTACCTGCACAGGCCTGCATGCACGGACATGTACGTGTATGTTAATTGACTTTGAAAGTAACGCATGCACAGTGTGTTTCCCCCCGTTTTCGGGGGGAGATGTTACATGATTCCCAAGATGTTATTAGTGAGAGTTCCATGCATACGTGTGCGCGGATCACCTGTACGTACATTATGTACTAGCATGCCGGTTAGTGCGGTTCGTGTATCCACACCAATAATGTTGTCAACCAAGACTATGCAAACCCAGAAATTCTGTCTTGACATTATAACTGAGGATTCATAGTTCAGTTACACAAAGCATGTACACATGGGAATAACACCTGACATGTGCTTGTTATAAGTGCAGAACTTTCAGCCAAGAAAGCTGCAAATCTGGGCCAAACAGCATAGTGTTTTGTGCACAAAGTTTTTACTTTGGCAAGCGAGACCTAGCACATTATTCCTCGTCAACCATAAGAATTTCACCTCACTTTGTGTTTTCGGGCATTAAAATTGGGGTGGGCGGCAATGTGAAGCTCAAAAATAATTGTAAATTGCCTGAATTTGAAGTTCACAGCATTTATCTGCGTCTTTTGGAGAGTTTTTGGACAATTAACTGCCGTACTTAAAGCGTGTACACAATTTGTCAGGAGACAGCCCGATCCAAAAGTCTCCCTTTCATTTGATCATCTCTCAGCTGTTTAATAGTGGTTTCCAATACCAGTAATTTGATTGAATCTCTAATTGAATACATACCTTTGTCATTGCCAGTGCATTCGTACTTTACTGGAGATGGAGTCAGGACACCAGACTGATCTTGAGGAATATTTGATCCGTGAGCATGAAGTTCTTGTACTGGTACAGGCATGGCGGACACTGCTACTAGTATCTACATCAAGAAATGTAAGCACAGATTGTATTGGCCAATCCCTTAACCAGTAAAGACCTAGCAGAGAACCAGTTTAAAGTACTTTATGTATCACATGAAATGTACACTGGTAACCTATATTTGCCCTCTGGCACAAGATAATTAAACATATTATATTGAAAGCCATGTACCTCCATATTATAGGGGTAGAGGCATTACTGGTGTGGACCCGGCTTCCTTTTCTATTTATTCTGTTTCAATGTGAAGGACTAGTTCTCTACACCTTAAGGGTGGAGGCAGTTCCTGTGCTGTAATCCCTGTCCATAATGCAGTCCTATCATATTGTATGTGCATAGACCATCAGTCTTGTTTCAGTGACAGGGATTTTTTTTCTGTACACCAGTGTGTGAAGCATTAACTGCCTTGCTGTTCCTGTCTAGTCTCATTTATGAAATGTAGCCATCATCTTAAAGTGACTGGTACTTTTACAATGGACCCAGTGATTGAACACAACAAATTCTTTCCATACTTCTGTATCTGTTTCTGTATATGAAACAAAATGAGAGTAGAAAAACAACAGCATAAATGTGTAAATGAAGCTATGAAAGATGTCAGACTATTTTAACGTTGCTTGATCCTATTTGTAAATATCTATTACTTGCTTCCATATGTTAGATTCACACATGACTCATGGCTTTGTTCAGTACAACAGGTAGCTATGTGTAACATAACTTCTTCAATCAAGACTAACTATTATTTATCTGCTTGTCCTTTGTCCTTAGGGTAAGGTCATTGACCTGTCTGATTTCAAGGTTCAGTCATCCATCTTGACTGATATAGCAGTCTCCATCAGTTGCCAGGTCAGTAGACTCTTCAGCATTGCAGTGCACTATACTTCTCTTCATTGATTTTTAACCTGTAAATTATGTATGTGACTTAAATTGGTTCTGGTAATTATTATCATGTGACCTATTGATACACACAGGAAACCTGCATTTTGGAATTTGTATCCCTGTTCATCAAGCCGAAAAATATTCTTGAAGCCATCTCAACTCTCTGTGGAGTGAAGATAGGAACCTATTATTCAAGCATGCAGTAGTCATCTCTACGTATACTAGTATCCCTAGTACACCTGGTTAGAGAGAGACATTGATAAGGTGTCTTGGCTCAGGATACAAGCAGCTTGATTACCATGGCTGGATGGGAACCCACAGTATGTGGAGTAATCCACAACAATTTGGTGCCGGACGATTTGCTCACTGAATATGTATCTATTGTCTGTGCAGTTTCTCAATATGTCAAACCATTTTGTCTTTGTTTATACAGTCTGGTCATTTTGACTCCATATTCAACCAGAAAGCCTGCTCACTCCTGTCTAGTCTCTTCCTGTCATTACTCACACACTGGACAAAGTAAGTCTACCATAGACCTTATTCATGTTGCATCCATCCTACATTTAAAGCAGTGCAATCAAACCGAGGCTTGGATTCAAAATAGTCTGGTACCTGTTTTCTGTTTTCTGTTTTCCAACGAGTATACAAGGAAGGTGACAAGATGGATGTACCATGAATAAGGCCTATTCTTATCAAAGATTGGTTTAGTGTCAACATTGATTTGAATTATTCTGAATCTGTGATGTGCTAAATTCTGCATCGACTTGCTTGAGTAGTTGTTGATGCTTCATTATTGATTATCGTTGATGACTTCATGTTCAGTGAAAGTCTTTTTTTTTTTTGGGGGGGGTAGGAGTTGTGTCACAAATCAATGTGAATGAGATGCAGTTGTTGTTGTCCTCATCATTGTTTATGTTTTTAAGGTGTGTTGGAGCCTTGGAGGACGTAGTTGTAAGGAAAACAGGAGTAATTCTGACAACTGTTAAATGCTTCATTTGATGAATTACTTTTACACACTTATTCAGCTAAGCTGATTAGTATTGAATTGCTCATACACTTTAAATGATTACAGTGAGATTGAACAGACATCTGCCCCCTTCCTCCCCCCAGTATTCAGGTTGGGCAGTGGAAGCATGTTAAGACTCTTGTGGATGTACTTGAGAGGATTTCTGATTCTGACTCTCCTGGGCTTAATAATGCTGCAACATCTATCATGGCTGCCCTGACAACGCTACTCAAACATCGTACCAGCAAGCAAGGTACAGCCTGGCACTAAATGTCTACCAAAATCGTTTTTTTTACTCTTATCAATCAATTAAAATGGTTGTTAATGATCAGTAGACCAAGGTTTGTGTTCATTTGAAAGTGCATTGAATGACAATTTACAAGAAAAATAGCAGGTCAACTTTGTATTTGGTTTGAAAATGGCATTTATTCCCACCAACTTGTGAATGGTTTGTGTACCTCAGTGGAATATACATGTACAGTATTCAGGTGTTACTATGGTAGCAAATATTTTCAAGAGTTGTTTGAATACTGTCCTTTATTAACCACATACTGTCCTTTGTTAACCACATTACAATAAGTTCCAATTGCTGGTTTATAACTGATATTTATAATCTGGTTATGAAAACCCATATCAGTATCAGTTTTGACCTTTTTAAAGATGTCAGGAAGAGATGGAACACATTTTGCTACAGGTTATTTATTGAAAGATATATATTGAATTGCTAATAACCATTGGTTGTCTGACTTCATTTGTGGATTTCTCTGTGCTATTGAACAGGTCTACAACTGGAAACGATTGAATCCTTACTGCCAATCATATGCCTAGCATTGCAAGACAGTAGCAGGTTCTATCTCACTCCACTCAGCACAACTAAAGCATCTACTCAGTCTATTAGGGGGTCTGACAAGGGTTCTGTACAGGGACTTGGCCAGGGATCTGGCTCAGGATACGATGTCTACAATGACTCTATGAAGCAAGGTGTTCCTGAGCAGTTGAAAACCAGGACAGTGAATGGCGTAGATGCAAGAGAGAAGGAGTTGACTGGTACCCCGCCTGCTTCCAAATTCTCAGTGAGTAGAATTAAAGGCTCTTTCTAAACCTCAGCTAAGGCTTCGACTCAGGCTTTGGCTTTGTCTTTGAGATTACTCTAGGAGAGTCAGATGAGACCTATTACCGTAATTTTCGGAATATAGCCCGCGGCTAATGTGTTGATTCTCACGCTGAAAAATGTCTTTGCGGCTTATATTAAGGGCGGCTAATGTGACAACATCTGAAGAATAAAATCAACTACACTATAAATGTACGTACACGTGCATGATTGTGTATGAAATGTTGAAAGCTTGAGCGGTCAGCCAGCGGACTGTACACGCAAGTAAGTATTGTTAACGCCGCACAAATCGTGTGGTGCGTCTGTTCGTTTTTGTGTTTCTGTTCTCGTTGTGTTATCCATGCATGTTCGTTCGTTTTTGTGTTTATTATATTCATGTACGTCACGCTCATGCGATGCTGAGCAACCTGCACGCACGCACGTGACTGGGACTTGTCTACACGGGTCCACAGTTGCCTATAATATTACACGCACTACCCATGGATACCGGTAATCTCTGTCGAGGCTGGCTCATGTGCGTTACGTGCAGACATAAAGTTTACGTTTTCTTCTATGGGAGCGTCGATTTTTGTAAGGATTTAAGATGTTTTGTAATTATTTCATAAAAACAGAATTTACTGGCTGATTAGCAATAACAGTTGTTGACTAGATGAGCTTCAACTTGAGAGTCTGAATTAATGCATTCACGCACACATCACAAGTCGGCACATCAAAATAAAGCGATCAATCCACAGGTACTTCACTATACATATGCCGATGAAACTGATCTGGTTTTTTTTTTCGGCTGAACCCCGATAAAACCATGGCTTGTAAGGGAGAGCAGTGCCATGGTGGTAAAAAACCGGTTTAATAAATAATTGAACTATCCCACAGAAATCATGTGACGCCAAAAATAATGATATTAATCGGAAGCATAAAGAATAATATTCCCCTTTTTTTAAATATAATATTATAGCGCCCTCTCTTGACTTATTATAACAAATTAAAACCGGAAGCGAAGTCGCTCGGCACGATTTGTGCGAGTGACATACTTACGGACGTCCGTGATTCTTCACAACAGTTGATGCCGTCTACTTCCGATTCAGGTCGTCAATTAACTCTTGAAGCAGTATCATTTATTTATTCATTCATCATCATATACATGTACATTATTTAATGACATATACCAACATAAAATCATGCATGTTCGCTTTGCTTGAGATTTTATAATTGAAGAGAAACAAACAGTCCTTTTCAGGACTACCAAAAACACAAAAGAGAAAATATTGTATGTCTGCTGGCCCCATAAAATTATAAATCATATTATCGCTTCTGTGCAAATTAATAAATACCGCTGGTGAAAGTTTATTTCAGTGTCGCTGGTTCGCGCGTTAATCACGCTTTGTAAATAGCATGTGTAGGCCCTACTGGAACCATACATTTTACCGTACGTCCACAATGAAAACATACACGTGCATGCCTGACATTGTCGGCAAAAAAATAATGCGGCAAGCAATACGCACCAATTAATAGTGGTCCCCGTTTTTGCCCGTAAGTAAAAACTGATTTCCCCATATAAACATCAAAATTGTGTTGTCATTAAGAATTCGTGAACACTTTACCGGCGTCTTTGCTGACTGATTATGCACTTGTTTGTGCCACAACCAGCACTAGGCACAATGATACTGGCTATAATGTGATTACTGTACATCGTCCGTGTCCACGCGGGTGCGGCTTATAAACCATTGCGGCTAATACAGTAATTTTAAATCTTAATTTCCTGATTTTTGGGTGCTGCGGCTTATAAACCACGCGGCCTATATTCCGAAAATTACGGTACCTGCATGATATGTGAGTGCCAGATGTGACTGTACAGTCATGTGGCTAGATTCCCTGTGAGTGATTCTGTGAGGTGATTCTCTCTTTGAGAGGACCTCCTGGTAGGGCTTGCCCAATAGGGCATCCACATGACATGTGGTTGCGTCAGATGGATCGCTATTTTGCTGGGATGGGGATGGGTCGCGTGGCTGCCTGGGGGATGGCTATTAGGAGACTGAAGGAGCACCGCTCTAAGGTAGATGTGGCAGTGCACTGCCACGGCGCAACCTCCCACTAATTGACCTACTGCCCTTTGCATGTGCATATGGAATGCCAAAGACGGGCTTTCTTTGATTTATGTATAGCACCCTCACATACATGTTTTCATTTATCTTCTTTGACACAGATGCCAACCGTGGCTGCATACCTTCTAGATGAGCTTCTAGTTGGTGAGAAGATGAAACCACATATATGGTTACCACTACTAAGACAACATGGAGTACTAAGTCTACTACTCACAACATTACACTCATGTATACAGGTATTATTATACAAATAATGAATGTTTATGAGTGGAATGGTATTCGCCTCGTGAAATGGAACAGTCCATCTGTCACCTCATGAAATTATTTTTTCCATTCTACGAATGTGAAACATTCATTTTTTGTTTTATATAACATCTAAGTAGATCTTTGTCATTTGATTTTGATTGGAGGATAACATTTTAAGAGTTAGCGAGAAAAAAAAAGCTTAAAATCTTGGCAAACTATATTGCTCTTATTACAGTAACGCGCGTTGCACACCAACGCGTACGCGCGCACGCAGTGACAAATAAATGGAACGGCGCTTGACCAATCACGTATTAGAGTCCCTGGCGTGCAATGGTACAAATCGGATGGCACCAAAAATGCACGGTGGATGGTACAAATTTCAACGGTTGTGACGGAAGCCATGAATTGGTCCATTTATCAAATATCACGTGACATACAATCCTCCAATCAAATGACAAGGATCTACTAAGGTGTTATATAAACTGATATCAATCATGAAGATTTACTTGAATAATCAAATGAAGCACAAGGCAAATTAGATTAATTTAAGTTATTGAAAGGTTAACACAGAAAAAGTTACTGGAGTGGGATTTAAACTGGTGATCTCCAGGCGCGCTCTACCAACTGAGCTATCCAGCCCTACGTTTGTGGTGTCCCCAATAGTCTATCACTTTTTTTTGAGTGATCCCCCATGTACTGTTTATCAGGTTGCAGCATTGCTGCGAGTATCGATAAAATGATCCTTTGCCAAACGAACAAAGATAATTAACTATTAAGGACACCACCAACATAGAGCTGGAAAGCTCAGTTGGTAGAGCGCCAGTACGGTATTCAGGAGGTCGCCGGTTCGAATCCAGCTCCAGTCAATTTTTTTGTTCACCTTTGAATGACTTAAACATTCAGTCAGTTTTCCTTGTGGTTATTTGATGATTAATTTAAGTCATTCAAAGGTGAAAATTGACTGGAGCGAGATTCAAACCTGAAGCCTCCAGAATGCCGTACCGGTGCTCAAAAATTTGTTTGGTTTTGTCCCAAAATAGTCACTTGTCCTTGTTAAATTGCTAATTTGTTTAAAAGCCATCAAATCACACACATGTCAATGGGCTGTATAAATAAAAACTAGCAAACGCTTCTAAGTTCAAGCAAACAGCAAAAGCATTGACTACTAAGTAAAAGAATTCAGAATAAGCAAATACTTAGATTGGTATGAATAAAATGTTCCTTTTACTGTTCATGGTCTGCTAGTGCAGCGGTAGCAAATGCTTTTTTTGACTGCACATCTCACTGATTTTTAACAAGAGGGCTTTCATTGTGTGTACGTACACTCTCCACAGTGTCTGTGGGGAGTCTACGTATACAATGAAAGCACTGCTCTATTCTGGTGCAACCACAGCAAACAAATTGGCACCGTATGGGACTGAAATTTTTCACAGATGACTGTGAAGTTAAGTATCCAGAAAAGAGTAAAACCAGTGACCAAAATTAAGATCAAACATAAAAGAGAAAAGAATTAAGAAAAACTATGTGCGTTTTTCACTGTTTTCCTAAAAAGTGGGCACCGTATGGGATTGAAATTTTCACAGATGACTGTTACTGTATTTTCTTTGATATTTTTGCCCATGGATCTGTATTTCTTTGACAACAAAAAAGTATGATATTACCCTTAACAGATAAGAGACTAAATTAAAAGCTAAACAACAACAATACAAGTGAAGTGAAGTGGGATGTTTCCATAACAGGAAACTTAATCCATAGTTCGGCCTTGGTCATCAAATATTTTGATCAAGAACAGTCAGTGGATACGATACTCTGATGAATGCCAAGGTCTCTCCAACGAAAACTTGAAAACCTGGGTCACCAACAATCAAGCAGAGCCTGCTGTTGTTGCTTAGCAAGTCAGTGCGCTCCCCAGAATGTCCCAAGAAATGGTCGGCAATCTGTTCCATATTTCTTTCCTGAAATCGGTGCAGCTGCTTGTATTTGGATTCTGCACACTACCTCCTAGGGGCATACACCTTTTCTTGACGAATAACATTCATGAACGCTACAATTTTGTACATTAGTATATGCCTCTCATTTTTCAAGGTAGCTCTGACCCAGTCTTGGAAAATGACAAGTAAATACTCAACATCTGAAGCACTTACTTCTTTTTATTCATACCAAACCAAGTAAACACTAATGGTCTAGCTAAAGCTTCAAAAGTAAAAAGTCAATACTTTTAGGATTTAGCAAATGCTTTCCAGTACAAGCATTTACTTTGCTTTTATTCATACCAACACGAGCAAATGCTTCGAAAATGGTAGTAAAAGCAAATACTAGTTTTTTTACATACGACCCATTGTATCCCAAGAGTAATATATATGTGACATTAGCAATGCTGCACACCTTACCAATGACATATTGGGGATGAGTCAAACAGGATGAGACTTTTGACTGATGACTGGCAAAGGAGCAAAGATAATGGACAGTTCAGTTTGTAGAGCACTGGTGCAGTTTTTCCACTTCAGTCTGAGTTTTGTTCACTATTAAATGAATTTCCTTCTATGCAAATAAGGAATGGGAGGTTTCATGTATGGACAGTATACCAGATGTAAAGAGCCCTCATTTACAACATTTACAGTCTTATCCAATTGGTATTATGATGAAAGAGACATATCATGGATATTCATAATGGACAAATTAAGTGCACATACGTACATGTATTATATAATGATTGTTCCTCCTGTATTTGTTTCTTTAGGTCAAGCAAGGTATCCACTATGTAGAAGCTGTATTATTACTTCTTCTGGACATGGCTAGCATTCCTCAGGTTAGTTCATTGGTCTCTTTATACAACTGTTTAATATATTAATTGCCCCTTCCAGTCCGACATTATTTGTTCTGTACATGTAATGTGACTACATGTATTAGTCTTCTCTCAGTATACCAGCACTTGCATTGAAGTAGCCAAGTGGCCATGTGTTGGGCAATTTATAAACCAAAACCTCTCTCCTCAGGACGGCCATAGCACACTGGTCAAAACGTTGACAATACTCCACTCCCATCGGTCCTTCTCAGGACCACACATCTTCCAAGAAGAGTCTTATACATGGTGTCTTCGCAAGCCTTGCCTAATTCTAGTCTCTCCACCATGACCATGCAAAACTCTCTAGATAGTGTTGCTGCTGTTCTCATAGGCACTCAGTATTCTATAACCTTATAATTATTATACAGGCTGCAGAGTCAACGCAGATGAGTGGTTTTATGCAGCAGATATGCCTGCCATTACTACAACTACATCAACAGAATGGAGAAGGTGAACTTACATGGAATACTGCTACATCAAAGGTACATCACATAAACTGACACTATCAACCTGGAAACCCTGGGGTTAAACATGGATCTTTACATACTTTGAAGTTGAATCCATCAAATTCATTTTCTTTCCAACCGGTTTTCATTTTCCTCTGCTTGTTGACATAGTTGAACATCTTGCTGTAGTTGAACACCCTGCTGTACACCACTATAACGAACACGCCGTTTGTCATAGTGAACAATGTTCAGCAGGCCAATACATTGTACATAAGCAAATCGGGGCCAAGGATGATGCTCGGTGTAGCCAAATGTTTGTTATAGTGGTGCTTGTTATAGTGACATTCCACTGTAATAAGAATCTAAGCCCAGTACCTGAGCTTTGATATTTTCTTTTGTCTTTAAACAGACAGATAAAAAGGAGTCATTGACTTGGCTGTCAGTGTATCGTCAGGCTATCTCCGTGGTTACAGTCATGTTAGGGACTTTGCAACATACTTTCCTTCCAGATGCATTAGACTTCTTTGGAGTCCATCGTGAGCGCATGATGCAGGTTAGTGGGACCTAGACCCCTTCAGGTTGAGCAAACTACTCAATCATGTCTATTCAACCTTCCCCTTCACATCACACAACCATTCCAATACACTTTGACAGATGAAAATATTGCTAGGTTTCTAGTTGTCTCTGCAACAAAGTGGCTAGAAGTTATGGAGCAAGTCTGTACAAGAACTTTACCATGGTTCAGAAACAAGATTGGTGCTTCTGATAAATGATGGTTGACCATTTGGGACTAACCCTCCTGGTGAGGTTGTACTGGTTATCAATAGCGTGTCCTTTTATAAACTGTGGCTAAGTAGCAGAAAACCTTTGGCAGGTTAAGGAATTAAGACCTTTGGACAAATGGATGTTTGAGCACTTGCATGGATAGATGGCAACCAATAGAATCACTGGTTTTATTGGTTGTTACTTTTACTTCACTGAGGGCTACAATCCTGGAGGTTTGAGGACATCCTCTCTTTGGACCAGGTTACTACATGTATGTAGTCTAGATCCAAGACTGATATTGGCATACACAGGCACGCGTACCAGTGGCTGCAGGCCAGCCGCGAGTTCGTTGATTATAGCCCCCTCTATCGGTGTTGTCGGAGCAGGACAAACGATAATATCAATCTTGGATCAAGACTAGTTACTAGTTACATGTATGTGGTTTATACAAGAATCTGTCTGTCTAACTCACTGACTTTGAATGGTGCATATAGTGTCTCATTATAGGTCATCAGTGGTATTGGGAAGAATGATTATGCCAATCTTATCAGTAGTCTGCTCTGAAGAGAAAGCTTCCTCTAACCCAGGATTCTAGCCAGAAGTACAATGAAAGTAACAGTTGATAACATTCTACTGGTATATACAGTGTGTCTAAACAAAACTTTACACTTCTGAAATGGCTCCCCCAAAACAAATATATGATTCTTGGGGGGAAAGATTGATATCTATGGAAAGCTCATAGACTCAGTGCTCATCCAAGTGGTTTTCAGTATCATATGAAAGTTGAGTGTATGGGCTTTCCATACATATCAACATTTCCCCCAGACTCGTGTTTTTTTTTTTTTGGCCAGCCATTTCAAAAGTGTAAAGTTTTTTTTTGAGACACCCTCTAGAATAAATTACCAGAGATGTTAGGTTTTAATGAAAAATTATTGTGGTTCACTTTGCCTGACACTAAGTGCTAGGTCTAGGACAATTAACTGTAAGTTTGGACTTTCCTTCTAGTGTCTGGATGCAGTGCAGTACAATCAGAGTCGTGCCTGTCTAATGGAAGTAGAAACAACAAGTGCCTTTATCTACCAACTATCCCTCTTTGCAAGAGATCTTGGCTGTCGTATGAGGACCAATGAGGTTCAAGGACTCTTACAAGCTGTGACATTGCTATGTCATAGCTGTGTGGCTCTACTGATCAGGCCCAGACTGCTGCAATATCTATCAGAGGTTAGTAATGGTGTACAGAAAGCTCTGTAGTATGGAGCATCTGTTTAATAGTAGGAAGTCTGCCATAAAACAGATTACTGTGTTGGTAGTCGGTATACAGGAAAGTCAAATATGAAGAGACTAAAGGCCTTTTCACACGACGCTAAAAAACTCTCAACCATTGAGAAATTTTCTCATGGCTGCAAAATCTAAAATGGTTTTATGCTGGCTGCTTTTGCGTCCTTTCACATGGCACATTGTAACATTTCGCAAACCTCCCTTTAGACAGAACATGGGTAATCGATAAACTATGCATTTTATGAATGTTAAATGCTTCTAATACCATCACGACACTGAGGTTGCGCATGAAGCTTTAGCTTCTACTGCAAATGCTGGGACAAGGTAACAAACTGGGGCCAATTTCATAGAGCTGCTTAGCACAACAAATTGCTTAGCGCAAAAATAGCTTACCCAATAAAACAAACCACCATTGAAAATTGTATTTGATATTCATGGTCAGTGAACAACAGCCAAAGAACAATTGCAAGTGATACAAAATACACGGAAATTTGGTTGTTAATCTTGTTTTTACTAAGACAGAAATGTCATGTGCTTAGTGAATTTTTGTGCTAAGCAGCTCTATGATATCGGCCCCTGATGAGACTGAGCTATGCCAGCTTAAAGGAATTGTACTATTTAACATGAAACATCTTACTTTCTTTTATTGATTATTGTGTAGAAGAGCAACAAGCACACTGAAATAAGTAAGCAAAAGCGGATGGTGATAACCATGAACAGCGCCCCCATGAGGCTGAGACAGCAGACATCCATGACAGACTTGACTGAGAGTAAACTCAGCCCAGAAGTGCTGCACATTCAGGCCAGGTACGATGCATGAACAGCGCCCCCATCAGGCCAATAATGTCAAACATCTAAGTCAACCCCCATACAGAGTATGGACAAGCCTGCATTAATGGCTACAGGCTACAGGCTTCTGCTGTGGCTTGGTCAATGTCTGCAGTGAAGCATATATCTCATATTATTAAAACACCCTTGGCCACAAATCCATAGCCATAGTCAGTAAGTTGGATTCTGCCTAAAGTTGGCCCTGAACAATAATGACAATGGGAGACTTTTGAGAACTGGTCTTCAAGTCAACAGCGCACGCGCACACAATTTTGAGCATGCGTGCGTTGTTTTGTGCCTGCGCTGTTGTGTGTGCGCATGCGCTGTTGACTTGAAGACCTGTTCTCAAAAGTCTCCCATTGACAGCGTCCCCTTGAGGCTAAAGGATTGCTGAGAATGACATTGTTATACATGTACACACTGTAGCTATTTGTAAAGTATTCTGCCCTAAAATCTGTTAAAATAATATAATCTGAAGTACCTCTAAATTCCATAGAGTACTGTTGTTGAGTGAAGTTTCTTTGCCGTTCATATAATCAGCGCTGTATACTGTTACTGCACATGCACTTTCAGTTTGGCATTTGGTATGTTACTTCTGCAGATACATGTAACATTCTACTTGCCACTGTGTGCTTGAAGATTCCAGTCCTTCAAAGCAATAGATCCAGTGGTTTCTCTGTCATATCAAGTGCATTGTCCATTGTGCCCATCAGGAAAACCTTTGTTGTACTAATACACAAGACCTACTTGTAGTAGAGCAGTGGTCCTAGCAATCATAGATCATATATTACTTTTACTTTGTGCAGATTACTGGTCATCCTGGGTCATGGCTTAGCATCTCTCAGACACTTCAGTCCCAATCTGCTGACTATTCTACTTAACCCGGTAAGGTTTCCTCATTATCAATGGTGGTAGCATTTGGGCCATGGTGAAAAAGCTTCAAACCTAGAAATTGTGGAAGAGAATTACAGAATAATATTGAAAAATTTCAAATGTTCAAGCAACATTTTTTTATCCCAGCGCATGATTATTTGAAGGATGGAACTTGTGTGTGGATAACAGACTGCACATTGAATGTAATTAAACAATATTTGTACAGAGGAAGACTAGATGAAGATCTCTTGGGCTCACCTTCCTGAGTCTTCCTGTAGAATCCAGTCTTTCAGTGTTGGGTCAATAAGCCATTTGCATTATTTTGCATTATAATTGAACAATATCTGGTACACTGAATTCTTTCACTGTACATGAATATCAAAACCTGAATTTTCCATACTAAAGACACTATTGCTATATCACATGATTTAGGGCAAGCTTTTGCTACATAACAGACGTCTTGCACCAATGCACTGTTCATATAATGGATAAGAATGGCACAAAGGAACCAGTCCATTCCAGAGATGGGTATCGCAAAAGCTTGCCCTGAATCATGTGATATAGCAATAGAGTCTAAGTCTGGCAAATTCAAACTGGGGTGTTTATATGCAATGAAAGAAGTCTGTGTACCAGATACTATTCAGATTTAACTCGCAATGGCTTCTTAGGGTTGGTTTTAGGCTAGATAAGTATCTATTATATCTTGCATTATGTGTCCTTTGATTCTTACCACTGGTTTTTGTGTCTCTGCCATACAGAGTGTAGACATCCTGGAGTATCCTATGCTTCTAAGTCTAGGCTTCAGCACACCAGCTCTAGATTCAGATCTACAACCATCATTTGGAACGTTAATATCATGCATCAATACATGTGTTCAATTCCTCAACAAGGTAATATATGACTAGTCAGCCATTGACATAAACGGTAAATTAAAGGTGTTATACTGTATACTGTACATGAATGGTAATGGTTTTGATCTTACCCCGAGATCAAAACCGTTTTGTCTTTGTTTTACTAATTTCTGGATAACTGCACCACTTAAGGCGGAAATATTTGAATGGTATGTTTCTACCAGCACCATCTGTGGACATTTTTGTTTGGGTATGTTACCATTCCTGTACTGTATCTTTAAGTGTTGTATCAATCATGCTTTTATGCCATTAGGTTTCTCACAATTTTGAAATAACAAAATTGTTTTTGGAAAAATCAATGCTTTATGAACTGTTACAGGAAAATCCAGCGTCTTATGTACAGTGTTCACTGCATTTCATATTCAGAACCAGCAGAATTTCTTGCAGGGTGTTTATTTACAAATGTGTGGATAGCCATTTGTATATTTAAACAAATATAGTATTTGGCTTGAAGTTGACACTAGTAACTACTTTTATTGAAGCCAGTGTGTGTGTATGTTTGTTTGTTGATGATGGTAATGTCATTGCTCTCCTATTTAGCTGGAATGTAATAAGAGCACTCTATCTCCTGGTGATGCTCCACCTACTATACTGGCAGTCAGTGGTCCATCTGCCCCAGTTCAACATAGATATATGGACAGGTTAGTCACATGGATTAGTATTTGACTATACACCGATTGTGCAACCAATGTTTACATACACATGACTTATACAATGGAACGCCACTATAATGAACACGCTGGGATGCACAGACATTGTTGGTTATTGTGGTCGTTCGTTATAGTGAACAATGTTCAGCAGGCCTATGCATTGTACATAACAATTTGGAGCCAAGGATGATGTTCAGTTTAGCCAAATGTTCGGTATAGCGGTGTTAGGTCTAGTGGTGTTCCACTGTAGTGGGTATTTTTTAGTCTTATTTTGCACAGAGCAGCGGTGGAAACATGCAAAGAAAAATGTGGAAGATATAATAGTCCTCTTTGCTTGTTTCCACTGCTGCTCTTTGCAAAATAAGATGGAAAAATACCACTATATTAAAGTCACGTGATGGCATGTGAACATTGGTCATGCTGTCGGTGTATTTAATAGTGCTAATAGTGCAGGTACATATATGTCCTCATTCAGTATTCCCAACAAGGCATCAGAACCATTAAAGGCCAATGAGCTCTTTAAGATCTAAACTTGGTATCCAAATGGAAAGACTGCATATCTTTGGTTTGGTAAACTTAAAACACTCTGCACTTTAAAGTGAAGTGCCAGCATCGCTTGAACCCTAGCTACACCCTACATGAGCTAATTTTAGATGTGCTTTGCTAAATAACTTTGACAATTTGAGATGGGACTTTTGAACCAATGCCACAACCTGGCACTAAGTAAAATATATATGGAGTAGCTATTGGCCTTCAGTTTACATGCATTGTGTATGTAGCCTGTTGGTAATGCTTACTTATTCACTTATCAATGATATCGATTGATTGTGCCAGCCATTTCTGCCATAAGCTACTTGAAGTCAAATTCAAATGGTGTGAGCTGCTGCACTGTATATATTGACCCATGTTTGCCATGGTATAACTCTATGCCCATGCTAATGCCATGTCATGCAATCGTAGGGCCTTTTCCAAACATCGGCTCTGGCTCCTGCTCCTGCTCCGGCTCCATTTCGTGAATTTATTCTAAAATAACAGGTATCGAAATAGAGGCTTTCAAGTTGGGCTTTGGTTCGGAAGTAGATTCTCTGGTTTGAAAAGGAAAACAGGGGCCGATTTCACTAAAATAGAATTTTGCGATCATCGCTTTCACACTTGATAAGAGATCGCAACTTAACGATCGATTCTCTTTTTAGTGATGGATTTGGGCTTTAGCGATGATCGTAAAGCGTTAGTGAAATCAGCTCTAGAGCTTCAGCTTCAATGAAAAACCACAATCTATATGGATGAAAGAGACAAAGCCTGAGCCGAAGTTTGGAAAAGACCCCTAGTTCATATTCTCAGCCATCTCTCATTACATGATTCATTCACTATTTGTCTCATCATTAAAACTTTAACCTTCAGACTTTTCTTGAACACTATCTCTTAATAAGGCTAATTAGAATCCAAACATCATACCACTATTAAATTACATTCAGGAAACAATTACTGTGAAAAGATGCAGTCAGTGCACACTAAGCAGCCCCATTGGTTGACAGTTGATCGTGATTTGTCTTGTGTATTTTGTTCAGGTCTATCATCATGTTTATATTGGAGACGGCTGTTGAGCTGGTGATGGTACAAGGTCTACGATGTCTCAAAGATCCAACACTGCCACTCAGAGACAGACAGATAGTCAAACGGGAACTAGGCACGGAACTAGTAAGTGAAAACCATTCTGGCTTGCGTATAATCATGCTACTGTTGCCTCCTGATAGATTGGTTGATCCAGATTATGCTCATGACAAGACAAGCTTTTGCGTAGTTTCCCATCGTGGTTGGTCAAATGTAAATGTGTCGTTAATCTTTGCAAACTTGACTCATGAACTTTCTTTCAAGCTGGATTTTAAAGCTGTTGAGCTTAGTAAAGAGTGCTTGTGAAGTATCAGTTGTGTATGTGTAATATTTACCAACATGATTCATGATAGCTTCATTTAAAAACTGTAGTTTACAATACCCTGAATGGTTCATGTGCTATTCATGATGTGCTTTGTCATTAACTGCACAGGCCACATTCCTGCAGAGTCTACAACGATACTTCCGTCGAGGAGGTGGGCCAACCTCTCCAAGCTCAGCTAGTCCATCATCATCAGTCAGCCTGCTCCGTACACCATCATTGACCACCTCTACCTCCGCCCTCTCTAAATCCTCAAGCCACGCCTTCTTCTCAGAGGTCCCTGAGCAGGCATTCTTCCGCGTAGTACAGCATTTTATGCAGCAGATTCTCCGCTGAAGAAGACTACCATAGAGGGCGCCATGCACTCATGCTGATTAACCGTAGAGAGCTGTTTGACTTAATTGAAATATTTCAGTAAGCTTGAGATGTGATCTTGATTTTGCGTTATCAGATCACGTACATATTAGTGGTATACTGTATAATATCCTTTATTGAAGATAATGCAGATAATGACTCTATTTATGGCTGGAAAGAAGACTACACATACATTGTGCCTTATAATGTTTTGCTGAAAAACTACCCTAGATTGACAACATTTTGTGACAAAATCCCCAAATAGCGTGATACAACCAAATAAGCTACCAAATTGGCAGAGGCAACTTTGGTAAATCATCTGCATAGCATAGCTGTATACTCCCCAGGGAGTTGAGATGGTTTCAGGAATGTAAATTATGGCCCAATGACCAGGGATAATAATTGATTTGCACCATGAGCGTCATGCTTGGCGGATACCGGCGCATTATAAGTGTCCATTATTATTTTTATTATTATTATTTAAAAAGATTACTCCAGAACGAAAGTTACCAATTCAAAGATAACATGACATAGGCCCTATTGATCATCAAACAACAACGAGGGATCTCTGACTGAATTCAGTCAGTATCCTTCGTGGTTATTTGATGATTACAGTATAATAATTAAAAAGGCATATCCTCTTTGAGTGATCCCCTATGTACTGTTTCTCGGGATGTAGCATTGCTGGGAGTATCGATAACAATTTTCCTTGGGATATAGCAGTATGTGAGTGGTTTCATGGCTTCTGACTGCCAAACGAATAAAGGTATTTGACAATTAGGGACACCACCAACATTGGCTGGGTTGCTCAGTTGGTAGAGCGCCAGTACAATATTCCAGAGATCACTGATTTGAATCCCGCTCCAGTCAATTTTTATTTGTTCACTTTCCAATGATATATACATGTATTGCATTGAACTGGTGTCCATTTAACCAATGGCCAGTATGTTGCTGGTAGTTTTACAGACACTATTGGCACCTGAACACACAACAATGTTTGAATGCAGTAAGAGAGTGTACATTCTTCTGCTAATCCTCATTTAATAACGGCATTTTTTCTGATATAGAATTCTTTCCATTCCTAAGAGTGGATGCCTATGTCCTATTCACAGTGTGGTGCTCTGTCTTGTTGTGTATCTTTGACTTGAATATTAATCAGCTATACTTGACCAGCTTTAAAAGTGAAGAATACAACAAAACATTGATGCAGGGGTAACATTTGTTGCCATTTGATGAACTTTCAAATATTGCAGTCATTGATGATTACTGAGTAACAGTTTATGAGTATCTGTCATTCAGGAATTTGTCATCAGTCATCGACTTCTTTACATACCCAACAACTTTGTAAATCTAAATGAATGATCATTAAAATGTATTTGCTTGTCTTAATTCAGCAGAAAGTGTAGGCAGTATATCTGTAATGTTATATCACACTTCTTGTTTGTTTGTTTATAGCTATATTTCAATAAATTTGTGAGATACATACATGTACATACATACACGTACATGTTACTGTTGTGTTTGCTATTGGAAACTGTTAAACATGTGCCAGACTTATAGGCTGGAATCCCACCCATAGACAAGCGTAAGGCAGACGCCTAAACTAACGAAAGGGATTTGCTGATAGGAATTTGATGGTGAGCAGATAACAACAATAGACAAAATAGCCCAGTGTCAGGCAAATACAAATACATTGAGAGAACATTGAACAATGATTATTTAAAAACAAAGCACAAATTAGGCAATCATTGAACTCAAATAATAAGGCGGTATAAAATATATCAGCGGCCAATATGAATAAAATAATATAGTGCATACTGCATACCGAGTTAGCCAAGCAACTACTTTAAGCACTTCAGGTATTTCCCCCTGACTGACCACCGTGAAAAGTGCATAAGACCTCGGCAGTGCTTTTGGAAGGAATTTAAATAGTTTCTTTCTATCCGTCACAAAACATTTGAGGTCTCCTTTTGTTCATTCTATGCCCGATCTGAAATTTACAGGAAATGAAGAGGAGACTCCTCTTTTAACTGAATAAGATACTCTCCTGAAATCATCTTCATTATGGTGAGCATCAAGTTCTGAGCAATGTTGAAAGATTCCAATTTAGCCCCATTCGATGCACTACTGTAAGCCCGGATTTTACCTGTATTTATCAATTTATTTATTAATCCTTATATTCAATGTAATTTTCTATGGTCACCTTTCGGGCTTACACTACCACTAAGTTAATATGCCACAATCCATCATCGAGCTCATTAATATTTTGTAAACCCTTAAAATCTTTCCAGTAAGAAGCATTTCTTGATCCTTGCATGTGAAGTCTTGTCAAAAAGAAGGCTGGATCTCTATCCCCAGAGTGCGGACCGTAGACCCTGGGCCCAACGGCTGTAAGTGAGGCCTAAATGTCGGTCTTTTTGACGTATGATACAGGGGTACGTCCAGTCAATTTCGCAGTTACCTTGATTGGGTGCGTTTTGGTGCTTTTCGGGGCGTGGGTGTGGCGATGCTCACCTCAAAGTCACTGGTGAACATCTGAGAAACTCAAACTAAGAGGGAAATTACGGAGCTCTAGAGGTGCCGTCCGACTTGTTGAGATGCTGAGATAAATTATCCCGGGATGACGATATATTACGTGCAAGATGACGACATCACAAAATCAAGATGACGACATCCTGAGGTAATAAGATTATATCTTGCAATGGGCACGAACAGTTCAACATACATTAGGCTCTCTGTAAGCATACGTTCAAACATTAACAGGAATATCTCAGTATGTCATCATCTCAATTTTAGGATGTCGTCATCTCATGATAAATATTATTGTCGTAATATGTCGTCATCCCAATATAATTTATATCAGGACCTCAACAAGTCGGATGGCACCTCTAGAGCACCGTAGAAAAAAAATGAAGAACACAGCTTTATTTTTGTTATAGGCATTTTTGATCTGTCCAGCCGTTAGACATATTTTCATGTAAAATTCTTAGGGCCGTCCCAGCTTGCAATCAACCAGTTATGACTTTTCCGGCAAAATGTTGTAAGTCAATCTGCAGCAAATCAGCTAACCCAACCCGGGCCATGCTTAAAGAAAATCCACTTGCTGGAAGTCCCCTCTCTCCGTTTCAGTGATTTTATGAGTTAATCTATTTATTATCTTATTGACATGTGAACAAAGACAAATTGTCTGGAACAGGATTCGAATTAGCGACCTCCTTAGGGCCATCCAGCCCTACGTTGTCAATGTTGGTGTCCCTACAAAAATAGTCAATGGTCTTCTTTCGTTTGGCAATCAGAAGCCATGAAACCACTCACAGTCATAGGCCTACCGCCATTTCCCAAGGATCATTTTACCGATACTTGCAGCAATGCTGCAACCTGAGAAAAAAAGTACATGGGGGATCACTCCAGGAGGATGCGGATCTTTAATCAATCAATATACTAATCAAAAGCTGTATCCTCTTTGAGTGATCCCCCGTGTATACCGTTCGGTTCCCATGTTGCAGCATTGCTGCGAGTATAAAATTATCCTTGTGATATAGCAGTGTGTGCGTGGATTCACCGTCTTCTGACTACCAAACGAACACAAATAATTGACTATTGGTGACACCACCAACGTAGGGCTGGATGGCTCAGTTGGTAGAGCGCCTGTACATTATTCAGGAGGTTGCCGATTCGAATCCCGCTCCAGTCAATTTTTCATTGTTCACCTTTTAATGTCCTTTTCCTTGGTGTTTTTTTGATGATTCTATTTATTGTAGTATTTTGGGGTAGTGATTTCTGTCTCACCGTTGGTTGATGCGGAAAGCACTCGCCTCACACGAACAAAGTCCCGGGATCGAACCTGGTCACGGTCAAGCCACATTCCGACGCCGGCACCAAAACATCAAAGCGCCGGAACCAATCCATTCCTTTCTTTCTTTCTTTTCTAATTTATTTTATTGCTATCTAAATATTAATCGTATGTTGTGGGTGTTGTAGCAAATCAACGCGCTAAATACCATTCCCATTCATTGCCCC
Source organism: Astropecten irregularis (assembly GCA_963971285.1). NCBI lineage: Eukaryota > Metazoa > Echinodermata > Asteroidea > Paxillosida > Astropectinidae > Astropecten > Astropecten irregularis. Next base: position 8,071,072 of record OZ020260.1, on the reverse strand, counting down.
CCAGATTTTCACTATAGCTCATTCGGCAATTTATTCATTGCTTGTAATTTTGGGTGGCGTTTCGTTCTTGGCTTTGATTCAAGTTTGTCCAATAGAATTCATATTGTTCATATCATTCTTTCATCCTGGTCCATACTGGGCCGCTTTTAACGTTTATACACTTAATGCTCATGACTTGTATAATTATACTGTATATAACATTATTTAGGCCTACTGCAGTTGCCACTGCAAACATTTCAGGCCTAATTCATTGCGTGGCCGAGCTGATTTGCAGGGAATGAAGAGAAAACAATGCATCTTTGGATGCAGCTTGCTTGCCTCAGCCTGCATCAGTGGTACCAGTACTGACCCAGTGACAATTCGAATTCTCTACTTTAATAATGTATTCAACAAATCGCCAGTACAGTATGTAACATGGATCCTGGATTTCCATGGTCCTTTTATGGTAAATACGAGTGGTTTTTTTTTTTTGCAAATAAGGCTTGCCCTTCACCGACGTAGCACTGCATACTCAGTGCTTGGATTTGATTCACCCCGCTGACCCAGCTAGCTCGGTGACCTAGCGGTGGCATCTGCACTAGTAAGCAGGAGGTCGTGGGTTCGGATGCCACTTGAGTCAGCGTATGATATTTTCGTGTGCACTCAACAAGCACTGGGTATGCAGTGCTCACCTTCGTCGGTGAAGGGCAAGCCTAATTTGCATATTATTATCTCCCGACCAAATTGATATTCATGACGATAGTTTTTTCTTTGACAGTGCATATAGTCTATGCCAAGTATTTAATGTCAAGTTAATTTGAATGCAAATCGGAATTCAAAGCCACACATAGAATCTGAAGTCATTACAGATGTTACTTGACATGGGCTTCAGTTAAATCATGATGAGATGTAATAAGGTCACCTACTGTACAACTCTTGGGGCCTGTTTGTTTAATGCAAAGGGTCACGGATTCTGCGGATCCGGATCCGGATCCCATTTTAGCGTACCCTGCATAGGAGTGGATCCGCAAACCTAGGATCATGTGCGTTAAACAAACAGGGCCTTTGTGTCTGTGATTGGAGAAGAGTCACCTTTGCTTTCACAGACTGGGCCCAATTTCATGGAATCCGTTACCGTTAGCAAAAATTCTTCGCTTACGGTAGCAGATTTATTTTGGTTACGGTTAGCGTATTTCACGGAGGAGTTTCCTTTTTGGTAACGGTAAGAAAGGAATTTGTGCAGAATGCATACGACAGCGCGTTAGCAGAAAATGATCACGGTTACCCTAGAAATTCTTTGCTAACCGAGAGTCTTGCTTACGGGATCCCATGAAATAGATTTCACGCGTAGCAGTGCCCGTAAGCACAAAAATAGGCCGTAACGGATTCCATGAAATTGGGCCATGATGTTAACTTGTATGAGTCTGCTGGCTGCACAGAACTTTGTACCTCCGGGTTCATCACGATGTATGATTGTGACTCTGTTAGTTTCCCTGGGGTCGATTTCACCAATCGTATCGTAACTTACTATCAATCGTAGGATTTATGATGAATTACAGACCTACGTAGGATAGGCCCCATGCGATGGGTTACACTTCATAACTCAAGTTACGATCGATCGTAGGGCTTCGTGAAATCGTCCCTGGCTGCTCACTGATTATGTGATACACCATGGAGTAAGGAAAGATACACTGAGCCAATTTGCGTGAACAAGTCACCAGCATTTTTATGCAGCACTGTAATGTTCCTATAGACATAATATGGTACAAAATATTTGTCTCAATTACCCTATACTTTTATTCAACAATCCCAAAACCATTTCATTTGGTATCATTTAGAGTAAAAATAACCTTTTAATTACGTGTTTGCTCTCATTTATCACTATTGTCATATTACGAGAATTATTGAATCTATTTTGCATGCAGACATCTGAACTATAGTGTTCAAATAAAAAAGAACCAAAGACCCCCACGTATCTGCTGAGAGCCAGGCATACTGGATACCTTGCCGATAACCGTGTAATTAATTACTCCTGTGGAAGTTATGGAAATGGACAGAATACCCTGCAATGGTCTATATTATCATAATGAAATTGGATACATGGCTGTATCAATGTCCAATGGGGTTGTATATCGCTACTATTTGTTGGCTTTCATGCGTACCAGCAGCTGATGGATTGAATCCATGTTATAGTTGAAACAGAAAGTTTAACACAGTAAACTATAAGAAATAGCCGTATATTAATTGCATTTTGATTTACAGTACAAATACTGTTTTATGAAAATGTTTTACAAGGAAACGAAATCACTTGTGGTGATTCACTCATTTTACTGTTTAAAGTTTCACAATCACAGTACAGTACTGTAAATTGTCTTCTGCAGTACGATACAAGAACACGTTATACACGCGCTTATTTTCCACTAAAACAATTGATCTCGTCTCCATCTTGTTTCTTTACAGTTTGTGAGTAGGCGACGGGTACGGACGACGTACTCGGGTATCACATGGAATTCCATATCTGCCGTCGATCAAAACAGACAAATGTTCTGTCAAATTACAATAACTTACATTTTATTGCAAAACGGTATATACAGACATACTTTTTATGTACATGTACTGATCTCAGTACCAATAGCGCTCCGCACTAATGACGTCTCAAAATCCCCGGCTGTCAGACAAACATTGTCTAACACGCGTAGTGTACATGGACGCGCACACCCACACACGTGCGTGGTTACAATGTTTGTCAGAGATCCGGTGTTATTTTTAGCGTAGGTGCGGAGCGCTATTCAAGGTATCATTTTATTGCAAAAATTATACATGAACTGTAAAATAACGGTAACTTACCATTTTATTGCAAAACGGTACAGACATAATTTTTATGAACTGTAAAATCTCAGTAATTCAAGTTACCATTTTATTGCAAAATTGTACATACATAATGTACTGTGAAAAATCAGTAACTTACCATTTTATTGCGAAACGGTACATGCAAAATTAATGTACTGTAAAAATACAGACTCTTAAAGTTTTATTGGAAAAAGGTACAGGCATTATTATGAACTGTTACAGTAACATACTAGCATGTCTCATGTCAGTGATTTATTGTAAAATATACACATCTTTACAGTGTTATACAAGACAAAAATCCTCTCTTTTTTGGGGAGGGGGAGGGTGGTAGTTGCGGGTTCACTGACCAAACTGTCAAACAAAAACCTGAAACATGGTAAAAAAAAAAGGTTAACAGAATTGCTGTGAACAGGTTACCATAAGAACAGATGCATGTATACATAGGGCCTGTTTGTTTCACGCAAAGGATCCGATATTTTGGGATCCTTCTCCTATGCAGGATACGCTAAAATGGGATCCGGATCCGGATCCGCAGGATTCGTCCGAAACAAACAGGCCCATAATGATTCATTGGTTCTGTGGGTTTGAGTAAACATCTAATTTGGTGTAAACAACATTAAGACATACAGATTATGTATCATAGGTTTGGTGGAAATGTCCGATTGGATATTTTTTTTTTCAAATAAGAACAGGACAATGGCCTTTGGCTCGTAATTCCTATTTTAATCTGTCTGTTTTTGTTTTGTTTTCTTTTCTTTTATGGCGGAAAAGTACATATTAATTTCCGGTTTACCATTATCGTGGTTTATGCTACAGTTAAAGGTTAATCCATTAATACTATTATGTCTATAACTGTCATGTAGTGATTGGTGCTGTACATAGCCCAAGATAAGCCCGAATCGGGTTTTATTGATATGAGTCAGTCTGATAACATTGTATGGTTTCTTTATGTGCATGTACATCATGAATTCCAAAGGTAGCCTCGGTGATATCAGTCTACAATCAGTCAGCCTTGAATACACCATAAACCTTTTCCATGGTCGTCCATTTTGTGTGTTGTACCATTTACGTCATTTCTCATTACCATGATCGAGCGACTTTTCTCATTATGAATTCAATTGTCTACGGAACAACCATAACACGTGAACCGATGAGGATGTTATATTATTATAACCTTTCTCTACATTAATAAGCTGTCAATATGAAAGGCTGCATGCAGAGCTACAGTCAATCTCTTGTGTAAACTCCCATCGTTTAATATTGTTTACACGTTGGTCAGTGAAGGACGTAATTATGAGAGTCTACTAATGGCTTCTGACCTAAATCGACAGTGCTTATAGGAGCCGTCATTGCAAACTGTTGGACATTCAGGTATACGCTTCTGATGTATTACAAGGAATTATAATCTCTGCTCATCGCGATCTGTGTTGTTGAGATGGAGTTGGATTCGGAGTTTTCAAACACCAGTATTAACTTTGACTCGTCTCCGTTTCGTACAGCAAGTATCACTCTTGTAATCGGCCTGATCATTCTCGTAACAATACTGGGCAACATTTTGGTCATAGCTGCTTTCATCGCTGATTGTCGCATCAGAGCGGTAATTGGTAACTGGTTTATCCTGAACCTTGCAGTCTGTGATCTTCTGACTGGCTTTGCTGTTTTACCCTTTAACACTCACTGGGTGATTGTTGGTCGATGGACGTTCGGCGAGCCCTTCTGTAAATTCTGGCTCATCTTGGATTTTTCAGTGACCCACGTCTCAATTCTCAGTATTATCTTCATTAGTTTAGACCGTTATTGGATGGTAACAAAGACGTCCAACTACTATTCTTTTCTCAAGAAGAAAAGGGTATTGACTATGATCGGCACAGCATGGACTATGGTTATATTGTACTACACAGCAGTGACACTAGCGTGGGCTCATATCACCAATGAGAGGCCATTCGACTATGCTGAGGACTGTGAGTTAGATGCTGTTTTTAATATTTATTTCACAATATTTCAAATTGTGCTGGAGTTTGTCCTTCCATTGGCAGTCATCTCATATTTAAATGCAGTCGTTTACACTGAAATCAAACGCAGATCGAAAGCATTTGTAATGACTAGTTGGAAAATGGAGGGAACCAAGTTTATCGCTGGGAAGAGACCCGTACAGACAAGAACGAATGGGAATAATGGCAATAAAACATGTGGCCAACTATTGGCACCTCAACCCATGGGCGTGCATTCAGGAGAAGTTTTGTCAACAGGTTTGGGTAACTTTAATAATAAAGGCCAAACTCAAGACGATCTACCCGCAGTGTCGGAGATTTCAGCAGCAGCCATTGAGAACACATTCAATACCAACACCATTGACCACAACGGAGGCCAAGAACTGCCATCAGCATGTGGAGACTTGTCACTGACACCTCATGAAATTGCAGAGAAACAAGAACAGATTCTCACGACCCAAACGAGCAAAACCAAGCCAGACATCAAGCCACTCTTTACAAGAGCGGGTCCGACAGCAGATGGAAGTACCCGAAACAAATGCAAAGAGTTTAGAAAGCATCGCAAGGCGGCAATAACCCTGGCAGTACTGGTTACTGTCTTTGTCCTCTGTTGGCTTCCGTACCACATCGTAGCCACGGTAAACGTGATCTGTCAGGGATGCGTGGGGAACTTAGCGTGGGAAATCGTGAATTATCTACTGTGGTGTAATTCTACATTGAATCCTTTTCTATATGCAATTACGAACGTCCGGTTCAAAAGGAATTTCATCCGATTTTTGAGTGTGAAACGTACCAGCCGCGCCTTCAGTGATACCGCTTAAAACTGGGATTACGGCCACAGGCCTATTCACCTATTAAGTCCACGGCTCGATTTCACGAAAGGCTAAGACAGATCGCAACATGCGTATCAATCTTTATTGCTAAGCAAAAGGTGATGTCACAATGCTAGTTCCTATGGAAACATGAACAATTAACTCATCTAAAAGATGAATCGTAAATCTTTGTGAAATCGACCACTGGGCTCACCCCCAGAATGTATTACGTTTATATTTGTGCACAAAGTAACGTATATAAAAGTACGACCCAGCTAGAGGATCACCCCAAGGTCTGAAGACCTGTCTACACCACTGCCTATAGGTCTGGTCATAGTGTTGACACTACATGTTGATCAAGCTAATCTGACCGTTAGGTCTACTGATTATTCAGGCGTTATGCAGATGTTCTCCTTTAATGGCTAGATCGATGGGGATATGTCAACAAATTCATGTCTGTACCGTTACAGTTTGTCTGGTCAATTACGCAGTTCCAGTGCATTGTTATTTAAAGGTATGATACATGATTGGTAAAGGTCACAGAACAGCACTCACACTTTGTCCGATGCAATATTTATATGCATGAAATAATAAACCCATGAAAAATTTAACTCAATTGGACTTCCGAGTCAGGAGAAAATAGCTAAAACCCGACGCAATTTTTCTATAAAACATAGTGTATGGTTTTTGATCTTACCCCGAGATCAAAACTGTTTTCGGCCTTAGTTTGACTAATTTCTGGATAAATAAACTATTTCAGGCGGAAATATTTTCACGGTATGTTTCTACCATCATCATCTTTATATCCTAAAAGTTATACGGAAATCGGTGAACATTTCTGTTTAGGTATGTTACCAATACTGTACTGTACCTTTAAAGGTATAAGTTATCAGATCAACATTAAATATTAAACACAACTGTTGGTAATGTATTTCGGTGAAATAGCGGTTTAAAGGTAGTATCATACTTTGCTAAGAGACCAAAACAGAAATGTTCACATATTTACCTATTACTTACAGGGTATGAAGATGGTGGTGGTAGATACCTACCGTTAAAATCTTTCCGCCTGAAATGGTGTATTTATTCAGAAATTAGTAAAACAACGACCGAACATCTTTTTGATCTTTTAAAAGATCAAAAATAAAAGAGAAAAGACAAAAGAAATACTGTGGCTGTTTTTCACTGTTTTCTAAAAACGTGGGCACCGTATGGGACTGACATTTTCACAGATGATTGTTACTGTATCTTCCTTGATATTTTTGCCCATGAATCTGTATATCTTTGACAAACACCAAAGTATGATATTACCTTTAATGTTAAGACAAGACCTAATTGCGTGTTCCGTGGTGTTGCCTTATTTGATACAGCGAAGAGCCAAGCAAATGACGAAGCGGTCATTTACTACATCCGTTACGATGTACGCCGCCCTTGCATGCAACTATTCGTTTGAAAAGAGGCAATGCGGCGCAGTTTTGTCAAATTGTGGTTTCTTTAGTTTTTGTAAAATATATTTTGTAACTTAAGCCATTTTGATTCTGTAGTTCTTTATTCATAACATCTTCATTAAGGGCAGCGTATACAAGATTTGCAAGGCTTCCAAAAGGAATTTATTGAGTTTGAGACAGAAAATGGCAAACAGTCACTATGGGAAATCTTGGTTCATCAGATGCTGGGTTTTTCAAGGAAATCAAGGACGATTTAGTAGTATTTCGAAAGCGTGGTGTAAGGAATCGGAGGTGGCAAGATTATTTCGGCCGTATTCCTGCTATCCAGATGAACAAAGCGAAAAAGGTACATGAAACAACGTGTGTAAGGAAGTTTTAAACCTTCACTTCTGTTTAAGTATACCAAATTCAGCCAAAACGCACATCTTTGCATATCCTATATGCTCCCTTTAAAATGGTAAAAAAATAATGAAATGTGGAATAAAAATGACATTCTTTAGTCTTTTTGGAGTATGTGTAATATTGAAGTATCTGAATATTATCAGTGTAGATCACCAACTGGCTAATTGAGGTACATGTAGATGCTTTTTGTTGAACATGCCACGGGGATACCATGGTCATAAATCAGGAATCACGTTGTGTACTGCCCTTCTATGATATGTATTTGCTTATTTAAAACATGATACATTTTAATGTTATTCTATGTCATAGCTAAACATTTATATGAATAATTGATATTGTCAGTTTGTTTTGTGTTCAATGAAAATGATAAAAATAACACAGAATTATGACGGTCGCCACGAAGCACGTGTATATATTTATGTACTGATATACTGATTAGTTATTTTTTACGAAAATTCGGTTCGTATACCTACTCTGTTTCGCATGAATGTAAAATTCGGTTCGTATGCCTACTCTGTTTCGCATGAATGTAAAATTCGGTTCATAGCCCTACTCTGCTTCGCATGAATGTAAAATTCAGTTCGTATGCCTACTTTGTTTCACATGAATGTAAAATTCAGTTCGTATGCCTACTCTGTTTCGCATGAATGTAAAATACGGTTCGTATGCCTACTCTGCTTCGCATGAATGTAAAATTCGGTTCGTATGGCTACTCTGTTTCACATGAATGTAAAATTCAGTTCGTATGCCTACTCTGTTTCGCATGAATGTAAAATTCGGTTCGTAGGTCTACTCTGCTTCGCATGAATGTAAAATTCGGTTCGTATGCCTACTCTGTTTCACATGAATGTAAAATTCAGTTCGTATGCCTACTCTGTTTCGCATGAATGTAAAATTCGGTTCGTAGGTCTACTCTGCTTCGCATGAATGTGCACCGATTGAGTCTGCCTTTCGTAATTGACCTTAACTATCATTCAAACGGCCGTCATTTCTGTTTATCTGGTTAATGAGTTGCCCCACATCTGTTATTCACTGATCATGGACAGAAGGACGGGAATATTGTGAAACATAGGAGACGGTGATTCAGGGTGCACCAGGTGCACCAGAATTTACGTATAGGCTACTTAAAGGGATGGTACAGAACTGGTTTTTGCAACAAAACCGTTGCTGACAGTGAAAGCACATTATGTAATCCATCATATACCTTAACTGACAAACATGTAGAAGTTTGAGGTCAATAAGCCATCTGGGTCACGAGAAAATAGTGAAAACCAGTGTACATAGAACTGTACACATTTCAACGAATGAATAAAACACTTCGATGCGATTTATTCCAATCGGAACAAAGTTTTTGATCTTGAAGTGTATTTTGTCTTACCAATGCAATGCCTAAACACAAATCTTTACGAATTTACATATAACTTTATACAAGGTATAAAGATGTTCAAGGTAGAAACATACCAAAATGCTGTTTTTATCCAGAAAAGAGATGACCATAAACAATTTTGATCTTTGAAAGATCAAATTTAAATTACGGTGAAAAAGATTAAACAATTCTGTGGCCGTTTTTCACTGAGTTTTTTTTTTCTTCAAAAATGATGTGGGCCCCGTGTTGGACTGAAAATTTCACAGATAACCGTTATTGTATCTTCCTTGATATTTACACTGCCCATGAATTTTCATTTCTTTGACAACAAGTATAATATTACCTTTAATACGATAGTCACATCTAGTGCATGATGGGTATATGTTGTATAAGGCATTGCACTTTCACTTAATTCGTGATTCATACAAATATATATATCATGAAGAATAGCAGCTGCCACACTATTAATCAATCATAAAGTTGATTACAACTTTTCTGCAATTTTCCCGCCCAACTGTACTGGATGTGACCCATGTTTACGTGTACGTGCTGTACAATAATCCATGGAACAATACCAGCGGCGTAGCTAGGATTTTTTCAGCAGGGGGGCACTGGGGGGCCTTGGAATTTTGTGGGGGGGCACCCGGAATTTTTTCAAAACTGGAGATTTGCAAAATATGAGAAATGGGGGGGGGGGGGGGGGGGGCAGATCCAGTGGGCGTGGGGCAACCTTTTCTTCAAGCAAAAACAAAAAAAAAAACCCAGAAAAAAAAGGGAAACAGAAAGACCCCAAAAGAGCAGAAAAAGAGGGGGAGGACAAAATTAGCTAGCTTCGATCTCCCCGAAACGCACCCGTCGCTAGTGAATTGGCGTATTTTATTTCCACGCTCCCTGGAAAATCATGGATAAGCGCGAAGACCTTGCGGCCGGGGTCCAGGGCCCGCTTAAGGGCCCTGGAAGCTCAGGGGTTCTAGATATTCTCTGGTGCAATCTGAGCCTTATTTTGGAAGCAATTGTTCCGATAAATGTATTCATTTATTTATATTATAACTTCATTATTTCTTTTTAATCCAACACTCTTGAGCGGGAGAAATTTAATCTGGGGACCAGACTAACTAGCCAAACCAGACAAAATGGCAGATGGGCTGTTTTAAAGTTCGCAACCGTAAGCGCGTAAGAAAATTGCATTTTTACACTGAAATGTTGCACAGATTTCTTCACTGTATAGGGTTTTAAGGACTCAGGAACATTTGCTGAAAGTAAAAAATATTATTTTGGAACAGTAGAAGCTGTTAAGTTGATTTTATTTCCTTTATAGTTATCATACCCTACAGATAACGCTTATTTTTTTTCTATACCCAAGCTTTTTTGTGGGGGGGCACCTGGGGGGGCACGCCGAATTTGTGGGGGGGGGGCACGTGCCCCCCCCCCCCAGGCCCCCCCGTAGCTACGCCACTGAACAATACCTCTTTAGTCTTTCTACAAGTGATCCTCTTTCAATATTTTATCCACACACAAATTAATTTCAAACATCACTCGCCTGTTTCTATTATAAGAAGTCACGTAAGTAGGGTTCCCATGTTATTCATTATCTTTTGCTATACTACTTTTAACCCTTATACAGGGTGTCCCTAAAAAAGGTAATACTTGCGTCTAGAACCATAATAAACTGTGTATCACTTCAAGATTCAGATGTATGATACAGCCATGTCTTGGTTATCACCATGTAGAATTCGAGCAAGTTGGACTGAAATTGAGTGAAATAACTTGGACTGAATTACCCAACCTCAAAACCCGATTTTCATCTTTCTTTCAATACACATAAGTGTGTATCGACCACTTATTCTGGAATACTGAAAAAAAAAAATTTAAGAGTACTTTTTCAAGTGGTCATATTTTCGCCAATTTCGGCCCGATTTTGCCTAAATCCTACATGGTGATAGCCAAGACATGGTTGTATCATTACAATCTTGAAGTGATTAACAATTTAATATTAACATATTGGTTCCCGACACAGTGTTGCGTTTTTTCAGAGACACCCTATATGCATGGAAGACAAACCTTGGACTTTTAAATTACTGGTAATGTTCAGAGCATGTATCCTGACACTATTGTCTAATACCTCATTATTGTCTAATGCCTTATTATTGTAAAATGCCTCTTGTGAATACGTTTACTGAAAATGAAGTTTTTCAATGTTTTTTGAGACCATCGGCGTCTGCTTGCATCTCCCACTGGATGCCGCCAGAGCAACCCGCCCCACGGTGATGATGTTTCAGAGGACTCAACGTACGTAGAGCGAGACGTAGGCATCATATAAACACACACTGATCTCAATCAAACCAGCCAGCCCATAGTTGAACAAAGCAGGATTCCTTTCCTGGCCTTGTTAGGAATAGGCAACAGTGAAAAGACTTTTGTGGGCAGGTGGAAAGTGCGTTAGGCACTCGCCTCTCACCAATGTGGCCCAGGTTCGATCCCGGCGTGTGTCAATGTGTGAGCAGAGTTGTGCATTGGTTCTCTCCTATGCTATGAGGGTTTTTCTCAGGGTTCTCCGGTTTTCCTCCCTCCACACAAATCAACACTTTCGACCCTCTGACGTGATTCGGGAACCAGCTATCATATTCAGATACAGACAACCCTGTTAACCCATTTGAGCGCACTTCAATGCGTATGGCGTATGAGCGGCGAGCTAGTATAATGGTAAATGGTGACCTACATGGAAAGACCGAGCAGGCGACCTGGGACTCTTTCAAACATGAGTTTTATTAAGTTTTAGGTGACCATAAGGGTTGCAGTTTGGCAGAAATCAATTTTAAGTTGTTCTTAAAGGTAGTATCATACTTTGGTAGGAATCCAAAACAGAAATGTTGACACTAAATTTACCTATAAATAACAGGGTATAAACACACCGTTAAAGGTTTTCAGCCTGAAATGCTGTACATATCAAGAAATATTAGTTAAATCAACGACCGAAACAATCCATACGAAGTGGGCTTCGTATGGGAGATGGAATTTCACAGATAACTGTACTGTATCTTTCTTGATATTTGTGCTCATGAATCTGCAATTCTTTGACAAAAACCAAAGTATGATAATTATTACCTTTGATATGCTAATATACCCTAAACGGGCAGGGTTTGTCGTCCCTATAATTGTGTTATGAATTTCAACGAGTATATTGTACTTGTACTAGCTATATACTAGACTGTGCGAATTAGTCCAACTCATGAAGCCACTGTAATTATGAACTTGGCACATAGATGCACAGCAGTGAAATCGTGCTTGCACCATTTCAAGGCACGTTCTGTATTAATGCCAGTTTGAATACTCCCTCCTGTATCCATTCATTTTGTCACCGTCATTGTGTTCATGCGATGAACCCAGGAGTAAGGGGTTGAATTGGAGGGAGTGTATAGAGAGTCTGTAGGATGTGGTCCATGGGATTCGTCTTTTATTCTATCAATGTTTACCCACTTGTAATATCTCTGTAGCGAGAGGTTTACATTGAGTTGATATTTCATTCTCCAGTGTTTGTTTAAGCATGACATCCAGGAACAAACATTTATTCTCCACTTGACTACCAGGAATTGATTCATTTTAAAATGATTATCGCCTTCCATTCCCTATTTGCAAACATACTGGCATAGCTGATTGTTGAACAACAATAAGTTATGATACATCTTTATCTGAATTCACGGTAAGATATATCAGACAGGTGAATTAACGATCCATTCTACATGCAAATTATTTTAAGACAGCCACAAGCTCTCGATTAATATATTTGCATTGGTTTGAACTTTGTTCTAATGTGAGCCATGGTTCTGCATTATATCCGTATATAAAGCTACATCAACAGGAAACACTCAATGTGTCTGATTTTTGATTGAGTGGGGAAAACGCAGCCTTTTGCTTATGGTTTTACCAGAATTAGGGGCGAATTGCATTGCCAATAACCACAAACATTAATTCTGCACTAAAGGTTTACTCTTAAAGGTAATATAATACTTTGGTAGGAAACCAAAACAGAAATGTTCACATGCAGATTTATAAGGGTATGAAGAAGGTGTTGATAGAAACATACCGTTACAATTTCCCCGCCTGAAATGGTGTATTTATCCAGAAAGTATATAGTAAAAGCAACGATCGAAAATATTTTTGATCTTTAAAAGATCAAAAACGGTGAAATGATTAAAGAAATTCCGTGGGCGTTTTCACTGTTTTCGCAAAAAGTGGGCAACGTATGGGACTGGGAATTTCACAGATGACTGTATCTTTCTTGATATTTTTGGCCATGAATCTGCATTTCTTTGTCAAAACCCAAAGTATAACATTTCCTTTAATGGAGGCAGAATGCCATGTTTGTTTCATGCTGAGCAAGTATCTTTATGACAAGTGAACCAAGTATGACGATTCACTGAATAAACCTATTGCATAAATATGTATAAATATGGTTGAAGGTGAACTTGAAATGAAAATAATTCAAATTTGAATGTGAAACTGAGGAGCAATACCCGGAGTCAGACCAACTACGACCACGAGGGCAAGTAATCAAAGCAAACATGTAACTCAGTAATTGTGCACTCTTGTTGGTTTTGCAATTCATCTTATTTTTCTTCTAAAAGTACTTGTAATAGTCAGCCTTGTAAGTTAAAAAAGTCTGTGACCCAATGGAGGACACCGCCAATCAACGAACATGAATCCGAGCATTTAATGAGATCGGTCTGAAGAATAAACAAATTAGATAAATATACTTTATCATCAAACATTATTTTGAATAGTCTATGTGATAGACGCACTCGTCGTACAGCGAGCAAGCGTCTATCACATGCATGCAGATTTCCTGATTATTTATGTAAGCCAACCCAGCACTGAGCTCTCTAAGAATGGTTTTAAACAAAAGCTGAGGAATAAGTTTTTCAGATAATTATGTGTCATTTGTTATACGAAAGTGATATCACAATATATGATTGAACAATGATAAATCGGTTACGTTTTTTTCTGGTACACTCTGTACATGTATGATTGATGTTGTATTTTGATTGATGATGTTGGCAATATTCACACCTGAGTAATCGTAACATTAATAAATAAGCAACATGAGGGCAAAATGTACTACATAATCTAAATGATTGGAGCATAAAATAACATGACAATCATATTACCAACAGTCAAATCAAAATTCCTAAACATTCATGCTAATACAATGTAAAGGGCATGGCGTAATAGCTTGTAATCGACGCCCTGCAAAGTTGCCAGTTATATTTTGGTATTCAAGTAATGTGTTATTCCTCTAATGTTTCTCTAATGCTAACAGCTCCGGTATTCCAAAACTCATGTATAAGTCGCATTATCAAACATGTTTTCCCGAGTTATACTGTACTACTTTTAGATTTTTTTGATAATTGAATCCAATTTGCAGTGTTTTTTTTTTTAAATTAATAGGGTTCTGTAAACTTCTGGACATCATATAAATGGGTTCGATTATAACACAATATATTCAATTGTTTGAAGTACATAGCTACCAGATACAGAGACAGATACACATATGACAGGTACAACTGCCACACAAATAAACCAACCTTTTTCAATGTTAATGAGATGAATTCATTTTTTTTCCGACAACGTGAGACATGGCATTGCCAAAAACCGTTAATTGTATTTTTATGGCATTTTTTATGCCAAGGAAGAAATTCTAGTTCCTACCTTCAGGTCTAGCAATTGAGCGTCCATAAAAATCCATGCACCTGTATACAATGGCGTCGCCAAGGGGGGGCCAGGGGGGGGGGGGGGGGGGCACGTGCCCCCCCCTGGAAAACCTCGTGCCCCCCGCGTGCCCCCCCATTTGAGATTTGGGTTGGTGAAAAAAAATATAATATATATTATTGTAGTGCCCCCCCAACAATTGCTAGTGCCCCCCCTGTGCCCCCCAGACTCAAAAGTCTGGTGACGCCACTGCCTGTATAATGGCGAAAGTAAGGGAGATGGTTTGAGTCAATTTGATATCCGAACCATGATTCAAATCGTTGTCATGCAGTCATATATTATCGGCCTTGAGTCGCAATGTTCACTGTACATACACGCACGACAATGTTATTGTTTGATGTTCAATGATTTGAAGATGTAGAAGAGCAAATTCAGTCGGTTAAAGGTAGTATCATACTTAGGCTTTTATCAAAGAAATACAAATTCATGGAAAAAATATCAAGACAAAATTTCAGTCCCATACAGTGCCTATATTTTGAGAAAACAGTGAAAAACGGGCACAGTCTTTCTTAACAAGTCTGCTGTCAACTTTTGAATAATGGATGTCATTGTTAAAAGGTAGTATCAAACCAAAACAGAGATGTTCACATATTTATCTATAATTTATAGGTATGAAGATGGTGCTGGTAGAAACATACCGTTAAAATGTTTCCGCTTGAAATTATGTATTTATCCAGAAATTAGTAAAACAACGACCGAAAATCTTTTTGATCTTTTAAAAGATCAACAATAAAAGAGAAAAGACTTAATCTAACATGCATATTATATTGAGATTTATTATGAATCATGATAATAATGAAGTTTAACTTTCAGGATATAAAGATGGTGTTGGAACAAACATACCGTTAAAATATTTCCGGCCGAAATGGTGTATTGAACCAGAAATTAGCTAAACAAAGGCCGAAAACAGTTTTGATCTCGTGGTAAGATCAAATTGTTTATGTTTTTTAAGAAAAATTGAGTCGGGTTTTAATTCGCTTCTCGTGACTCAGATGTCCGATTGAGCTAAAATTTTCCAAGGTTTATAACTTCATGTTCATGTTTGATTGAACGTAAGTGTAAGTGCTCATGTATTATACCTTAAAGTAAATTATACAGAACATAATAATACTATTTCGACAAAAAGTAAGGCTGTACATAAGTTGATACATTCAGGAATAAAACAAACATGGAGCATTATAAATAACATTTAACACACGGTGGAAAGGGAAGACTAGAGAGACAGTGTCGAAAGAATAATTTGAAAACGGAGACAGGAATCATATGTGCCAGAGCCGCCCCAGCCTCAGCACCGTGCTCCATACCAGTACAGATTGCGAACTTCATCCCACTTTAATCACATGCATACAAATTAATAAGGACAAACGCGTTTGCTGATTCATGTCCCTGAAACAGCAGCTGATGTAACTACATGTACATATAATTATATTGCCACTATATGGTGAACGCTTCGTTCTCTACTATGTGATTTTCTTCTTAAAGGGGAATGCCGATTTATATATTCTGTTCATTATGAACGTCTTTTAGAACCTTACTTTTAGTGAATGTTATATCCAAGACCGGATTTGATAATGGGTTGGTCATAATCTACTGTTTATCTACATTGTGTTGGTAAGGACATTATTTTGTTCGAATGTCTAACAATAGAATACCCCAATTACTGCGTAATATTGACAGTTAAAAGAAACTATGAAGACACTCCTGAGACAAACCTATAAACATGTCAACCTGGGAAACACAAGCCCCAGGTCGCAACATCTGGTGGCATGTCGGACAAGCTGTGTTGTCCACCTTCGATGGCAACATTATATGCATCAAAACGAAACTTTGAAGGAGCAAACATAAACCCTTTTTGGATTGCGCATGGTAGGGCGACCATGTAGGTCTATATCGAGGATTGGCTGAAAAATCTTACATGAGGACGCACTCTACTATAGCGTGGTTTGGTTTCGTATCCTGTGCGAGATGCGGTGGTCGTCATGACATAATTATGACACATTGGGCGCGCACTACTTTACTCATTGCGTGAAATAGTCTGGTTCCCTGCCCAAAGATTCCATGACGACTCTTATTAAAAATCTTAGGTCAGGTATCAGCTACGGTTGAAAAAAGAACATGACACAGCTGTCAGGTCTGCGCAGGCGCGGAAGCTAGTTTTAGAGTTTAGCGAGATTCCATTTTAGCATTCATTTTTGCAATTTTGTAAGCACATGCAATTTTATCTGGGTAGAATAAGATTTCAAAGAGTGGGAAAAACCATACAACAAACTCCTCAAAAGTGCAATATAGGAAGAGTGCTCTGTTGTATATGGACAATAACTATGCTCTATATTGTGGCTAACTGTAGCACGGGTGAAACATGTATACATGACTTGTCTTGTCCTGTGCATGACCTCGCGTGACCTGTCGGAAATAGCCGACAGTCTGGTGAAAACGAGTTCGTAATGTTTCGGATGAATCCGTAAAAAGTCAAAAATTTACTTTTTTTGGTCACGTGACCCTCAAGTGAATTTAGCCGATACCTGACCCTATATTTGACAGACAATAGTCGGGAGGTTTTTGGGTCCGGGAACCAGACTATGCGTGAAATTAACTATATGAATGTCATGCACAAAACGGCAAAGAATGGAGGCGCAGGAGGGACATCGATCATCAGAAATATCTTCGCACATATTTGTTTTGATACATCGTACATCACATGTGATCAGGGGCCGATTTCACTTACGCTTTGCGATCATCGCTAAGCCCACATCCATCGCTAAACGGAAAATTGATCGCTACTTTGTGTAGGAATTTTCCGTTTAGCGATGAATTTGGACCTACCGATGATCGCAAAACGTTAGTGAAATCGGCCCCAGATTCACATCTGCGCAAATTTTGTGATGCGCGATTTTTGCATTTCTTTCTGAATAATCTTTGTTTGCTTAGTTACGGTACGAAGAAATCAAGTGAAAATGTACAGAAAACGTTTTTAAAACAGTGGTCAACTGCCACAACATGCACAATAACGGGGTGCAATTAGTGATTTTGATTCGCCCATAATGTCATATGTCATGGCAGTCACAAAAATGACACTATACACGGGTTTACACCTTGGCGGCCATCTTAGATTTTGAAAACGAGGCACTTCCACGCATGCGCGCTTTTCGAAGTGTAAACCCATCCATTGTCAAAGACAATACACGGGTTTACACTTCGGCGGTTTTGATCGCGACTTCGAAACGAGGCACTATCACGCATGCGCACTTTTCGAAGTGTAAACCCGTGTATTGTCATGCTTGTCTACTCTCAACATTTAGCGACTAGAGACCCGATCATCATATAACACTGCTGAATAGAATAATCTCATCATCAACTCCCAAAGCTCTTCTGCAAATGAATGACTTCGGAACTGAAGGGCATTGAAAGCTTGCATTGAAAGCTGCCGTGCGGCCCTAAAGCTAAATGCACCGATATAGCTAGCTTGACGGTGGGACTGGCCGGTGCATTTTAAGTAGTTCATCGCGTGACAAATCATTTGAAAAACAGTAGACACATGCTAAAATACAACTAAACAATGCATTGAAACGCAGAGATGATGGTAATCGCTTGAAGAACGTCCATGGAATTTTGAGTTTTGTCAAAACTAAGTGGGCTTTACATTTTAATATGAATTTGTATCTAGTGTAAGGCACTGAGCTGTCAATTATTTGAACTGGAGGGTAAAAAATAACAGTAAGGCCTCCGAGAGTGCGATATCTATCACAGAGCTGATGATTCAATGGGATCGGCAGTTCGTTCAAATTTAATCAAATCTAACATGTACATCCACCAACAGCATAATTGTATGTGCATTGACACCTCGGGATGTCACCCACTGTGCTGTGCGCATTCACCATCACCAAATGCATTCTGTTTCTAGCTTCGCCATCTTCTTGAATTTTTTTCTCAACTTTTCCGCACAAAACTGACTTGGCGCTTTCTCGTCATCCTACTGCAGAGATCATGGTTTTTGGTGATTTCAATGTTCACCACAAGGAATGGCTTGTCCACTCTCACAGCACAGATGCTTCCGGGGTTAGTGCTTTCAATTTTGCTTTGTCTCAGGACCTTACTCAGATCATTTCAGCTCCGACGCGTATCCCTGATCGTGTGACTGATAACAGGTATCTTCTTGATCTGTTTCTGTGCTCAAATCCTAACGCTTGTACGTCCTCAATCCTAGCCCCGATAGGAAATTCTGATCATGCCAACATTGAGGTCCAGGTTAGATGTGCCCAACCAACGACTTCTTCACATCCATATCATCGGACTGTTTTCCAGTTCGACAGTGCTGATTGGGATGGATTTCGTTCTTTCCTTGATGATGTCCCTTGGAACTCAGTATTTTGCCTAAGTCCATCTGAGGAAGCTGATGAAGTGACGGATTGGATCAAGGTTGGAATGGATCTCTTTATACCTTCCCGTACCTTCCAAGTGCAACCACACTCCCAGCCATGGTTCACTCCTGCATGTGCTGCTGCTATCTGCCATCGAAACCATTATTTCCATCAATTTCATAGAGATGGATCAAGGGAGACCCTCCATCAATTTCGCCTTGCTAGAAACAACTGCAAGAAGGTATTGGAAAACGCCAAACTTCATTATGCAGATTCTGTTCAGGAGTCCATCTCAACTCAACGTCTTGGCTCCAGAGATTTTTGGAGAATTGCAAACAGCGTCCTTAATAGAAGCAAGTCTACTATTCCTGTTCTCTTTAATGGGCCTGAAGTCCTCACCTCTCCCTCTGATAAAATCAACCTTTTTGCTGATCGTTTTGCAGCAAACTCCACACTGCTTGATGACCAAGGCCGAAACCTGCCCGACTGTCCTTCTCGTGTCGACAGCAGTTTATCTAGGATTAACATCACACCTAAGATGGTAGCTAAAGTCATCAATCATCTTGACACCTCAAAAGCCTCAGGACCTGACCGAATCCCTGCAATTGTACTGAAGATGTGTTCACCAGAACTTTCCTCTATCCTCTCCAAACTGTACAATATTTGCCTAACACATTCAGTGTTTCCATCTAATTGGAAGCTGGCCTCTGTTGTTCCTGTTTTCAAGGGCTCGGGTGAGAAGTCTGACCCCTCCAACTATCGGCCCATAAGCCTTCTTCCCATTATGAGTAAGGTTTTTGAAAGCCTGATTAACCAGCAACTCATAGATTATCTTGAAGAACACGAGCTCCTTCATCAGTATGGCTTCCGTCATTCACGGTCAACAGCAGACATCATATCCCTGATAACGGAACACATCAATAGAGCTTTAGATCGACGTGGTGAAGCAAGGCTTGTTGCCCTTGACATATCAAAGGCCTTTGACAATGTTTGGCACGCAGAGGGCTCATCCATAAATTGAAGTCTTATGGCATCTCTGGCAAACTGTTAAATCTAATTTCTAGCTTTCTCATTGAACGTCAGTTCTCTGTGGTGCCCGAGGGCTATTCCTCTTCCATTCATCGTATTAATGCAGGTGTTCCCCAGGGCTCTGTTCTGGGCCCATCATTATTTCTTCTATATATTAATGATCTGCCCGACTCTGTCTCATCACAGTTAGCCATGTATGCTGATAACTCAACAGTGTATACTACTTATCCTGGTCCCCTGTCTTCTCCATCATGTACACAGGCCAGTATTGTTCTCAACCAGGACCTTGAGAATGTCATTAACCGGGGTAACGATTGGCTTGTCACATTCAATCAAAAGAAGACTCATTTGTTGTCTTTGTCCAGGTCCAGATCTCCTCACTTTTCTACCTTGGAGATGAATTCAAAACCACTACAGGAGCTTGCTGACATCCGGCTGCTAGGTCTTGATTTCACCTCTAACTTATCCCGGGATAAGTACATTCGTAGCATTGCCAAAAGGGCTTCGCAGCGTGTAGGCTGCTTGTATCGTGCCAGGCAATATCTTCCCCTAGCTGCTTTGCTCTATTTGTACAAATCCACAATACGTCCTGTCATGGAGTACTGCTGTCATATTTGGGCTGGTGCTCCAGCTTGCAGTCTGTCCCTGCTTGATAAAATTCAACGACGTATTTCAAATCTAGTTGGAGATGACTTGGCTTCAACTCTGGAACCCCTATCTCTCCGTCGTTCTGTAGCCTCTTTGAGCCTCTTTTACAGATACTTTTTTGGTAGGTGCTCCAATGGACTCTCACTGGTTGTTCCACCCAACCGTACCTTTGGTCGCACCACACGTTTCTCTGCTCAGTCACATTCTTACACTGTGGTGGTCCCCAAGTCAAATACTCGGGGATACTCATCCAGTTTCTTCCCGCGTACCGCCTTGCTGTGGAATTCACTCCCTGCATCCTGCTTCCCTTCCACTTACAATGTGTCTCAATTTAAGTGCAACATCAATAGTTATCTTTCTACCCCATGATTTCTTCTTTGTTCCCTTTTCTCCTCGTTTTAGCCATCACCTCGAGTGGCCTGTTTTGGGCCTTGTGATTGGCGAAAAAAAACAAAACTGTCCAACACGACTCTTGACGGAGTTCGCATGTTAGTATACAAAATGTCACATGGTTTGAGGGTGGACAGTCGACTGTCAACTATGTGATATTTGTTTTACTAAGCCTCAGAAATATATCCTTATTGTCCACAATTTCGTTTAGAAGTACAGCAAAACGTACGTGTTCGTGAACTTGTAGGGCGAATTCATGCACGGGCACTGCAAACTTTGACTATGATGCGCAGTGAGCTGAGATGTTCCATGCGCAGTGAGATGTATACATGCGCAGTGAAATGTTACATCTTAATTTCACCTGGAATTTCATATTTCAAAAAGTCATTATTTTAACATGAAACCCCGCTGAAATAGGAATAATCAGTGAAATTCTTGTCGAAGTCAAAGTCATGAATATTCATTAGTAGCCAGTACTGAGGACTGACTGTCCACTCCGTAAGTTCACCAAATTCTTCGATATGCCAATTTGCAATTAATTTAAGGTGCTATACTGGCTGTTTGATTTGCCAAATTCGCCAGGCAAAATGGACCGCATTAGGGGCCGTCCATAAAGTACGTACGCACGAAATGCCGACTTTTTTGACCCCCCTCCCCCTCTTTACGCAAGGCGTACGTAATGGTCCCAACCATATAAATATAATATATATCTTTGGTCCCAACCCCCCCCCCTCCCCCCTGTACGCATACGCATTTCACATTAGGTTGTTCACTTCTCGTGGTACCTTGCTTTAGCATCATTAATAATGTCACAATAATCCGGGCCGGTACCGTTATTGGGACGTCACTTTCAAAAAATGAAATGAATTACTAAAGTGTAACAGGTTTTTATACATTAACAGATGTATTTTACTATTTTTTATCATATTAAATAAGAAAAAACAAAGGAAAAAACAAATAAATCCTGGTGCTTTTTCTCGTTTGTTTCCCTCTCTTTTCGCGCGAAATGATTATGCAAAATTTTCGTTTGCAACACCCCCTCCCCCTTGTACGCATGGACCTTATCGGAGATAGCCATAGAGTTAAATAAAAAACTAGAGTGTGCACTCTGCGCGTGTTGCTCGAACCATGGCCAGCGCCATTGCATTAAGGAAACAAGGGAAAACGCGCGCGTCCCGTTTCAAATTGTGCGTACATTATTCTTACCCCGGTTCGTGCGCGCAGCACTGTGCATAAAATATACGTCGCGTCACGCACAGTGCGCGCAGTTCTTCGAGTAACATCCGGGTACCGTTTTTGGACTCTACTGCGGTTGCTCAGTCACCCCAACTAAAATGGCGGCTGCGCGTCCGTGCCAGAGTGCCAAGAGCACGCACATTGAATACGAAGCGCGCACTCTAGTTTTTTATTTAACTCTATGGAGATAGCCTGTTTTCCGCGCTGCGCGTGCGCGCGCAAAGGACAGTGGGTAACATTGGGTTTAAAAGTTTTACCACTCGCGTCGACACGCGTATAATTATTCGTATAGCTGCCGGCTCGCGAAGTGTAAAGTTGTCTTTTTTCCTAAAAGAAAGCCTTGCTTTGAGTTGTTATACATAACGATGTTGCACAACGGTCCATGGAATGTTACTGTTGAGTCACTTGTTCCAGCGGTGTAAAGTTGAGTACTTATTTATAGTTGAATTTTCATGTCCATACGTTTTATGCACTCAGCGCCAGCCCTATTAACAACCCTGCGTTTCCCAGAGTGCTTTGCGCACAGCAAGATTAATCGAGATGTCCACAAGACTTGCATACGCGAAATTAGCCAACGTTTCTTTCTGATACTGGTCGAAACATTTGACATCAGGCCTTGAATGGTCACACAATATCAATTTATTTTATTTTATTTATTTTATATTGTGTCCCGAGCTGCAAGTTTCAATATGCATATATTCTTCAGAAAGGTCAATACACCGATCCAGTAGGCCACGCCCCTTAACAATTTGGCCAATCACAACGCGTTATTTAAGGTCCGACAAATTGCCGCCATTTTGTCCGACATAACGGCATGAATTTTGTATTCTTTAGTGCACACTTTTCGTTGAGTTTACTTTTGTTTTGTATGTACAAGGCGATTCTTTTACAAACCAGAGTTTTATTCTTGGTCAGCGGTGTTAAATATTTCCATTATATTCCTGGCTTTCGATGCCCTGGCTGAAAGTAAAGGTACATTTTTGGCCTTTTGTAAAACCAAAGTCCAACTCAGAGAGAAGTGTTTATGTGGTTGAGTGCATAGATATATAACAAAAAAACTAGATGACGCACCCGTGTACAAACCAATGGGAGCTATATCTGCGCATGCAGGACGCGGCCATTGAAGGAAGGTAAAAAATGAACCTAAACATCCAAGCGCTTATAACAACGATCGCGTACGCGCGGTACGCAGTGCTGGCCGTTACGCGTTACGCGGTACGCGATGCACCAGAAACATGATGGAACGCCGTAGCTATAATCGGTGGCTTAGATTGTTTGTCGGTAATTTCCATCATTAAATTCGCAAATTTCATCATTTTAATTGCCGTTTTGTCATTCCAGTCGCCAATTCCATCATTCAGTTTGTCATTCTGTCATTCTGTTCGCAAATTCCATCATACAATTTGGTAAATTGAATGATGGAATTACCGAAGCAAACAATCTAAAGAAGATAGCTACGGCGTTCCATAAAAAACGGATTCGAAAAAATTAAAGTACCTTTAAAAGATGGCGCCGTGAAAGACGCGTCCACGAGCAGGCAATGCGTCATCTATTTTTTGTATTTATCTATGGTTGAGTGTATGTGATTCGTCGCGTGTGGGCGATCGTGACCATAGATATATAAAAAAACTCGATGTCGCATTGGCTGCTCTTGGCCGCGTCTTTAGGCGCCATTTACGATAGGACTAGTTCGAATCCGTTTTTATGGAATGCCGTAGCTATCTTTTTAGATTGTTTGCTTCGGTAATTCCATCACTCATTTTGCCAAATTGAATGATGGAATTTTCGAACAGAATGACAGAATGTTAAACTGTATGATGGATTTGCCGACCGGAATGACAAAACTGCAAATAAAATGATGAAATTGGCAAATAAAATGATGGAATTACCGACAAACAATCTAAGCAACCGAATATAGCTACGGCGTTCCATCATGTTTCTTGGTGCATCGCGTACCGCGTAACGCGTAACGGCGCGGCTTGTTATTAGCGCGTGAGCGTAGTGCAACCCCCATTTGTTAATGCACGGCTGCGTCATCTAGATATATATCTATGGTTTATAAAAAAGAAAAAGTTGCTGCGTAGCACTGGAATCATATGATAACAAAGAAGATAAAGTTAAAACAGTGCACAATGAAGTTATAGTTCACCCAAGCTTTCGGTGCGATGCACCTTCTTCAGGGGAATGGAAAGGCGTTGAACTCGATGTTCATTCCGTCAGGGTGGAGCGTGCCAAGTTGGAAGATGATCCGCTGTTCCAAAGAATGGCGCTGTGTGTCGGAAGAGGCTGTGGCAACAACGCAGACGCACGTGTCCTTGGTTGAGTGCGATGGCGCGCTGAAATGTTCAGCCACCGTCAGGCCAGGTGTCTTGAGGCGGACACTCCGGAGGTGCTCCGTGAAGCGATCGGCGAGACGACGCTTTGTCTCACCGATGTACAGCATACCACAACGCGTGCAAGTGATGCAATAGATGAGATTGGTGGTGGTACAAGTGTAGTGGCCACGGATGTAATAATGGCCACGGGGACCATTGATATGACAAGTGTTGTGTACATGTGCGCAGGTGTTGCACCTCGGGCGATGGCAGGGAACTGTACCAGGTGGGTTGATAGTTGCACTTCCAGTGGTGGGGAGTCTTGACCGCACAACGATATCACTGATCGATCGGTCCCGTCTGAAGGAGCAGAGTGGGGCTGTGGACTTAGTGAAGATATTGCCGGTATCAGGTTCTTCTTGAAGTGTCTTGAAGTGTTTCAGGACGATGTCTCTAACAGCCAAGTTGAGTGGATGATAAGTGAGCACCAAGGGGATGCGGTCTTGCTGTTTAAGTGGGGCTTTATTCATGGCGACGTCACGAGAAACTGAGGAGATCTTGCGGACAGCTGTATCTGTAACAGATGTAGGGTAACCCCGACGGTGGAAAAATCCATTCATCTGATTGCATCGTTGTTTGAATGAATTCTCCTCACTGCACAGTCGACGAAGTCGCAGAAGTTGGCTGTAGGGGATGGCATTCTTACATTTAGTGGGGTGAGAAGACTCGTAGTGTAAGTAGCTGTGAGAGTCTGTAGGTTTGTAGTGGACAGATGTGGTAAGTGAGTTGTCATTAACGGACAGTTCAATGTCAAGGAAGGTGACGGAAACATTGGAAATTTCAGAGGTGAAACGTATTGCTGGGTGGAGGTTATCAGCAAAAAGAATGAATTGCTCAACATCTTCCCTTGTTCCCGATGTAGCACCAATGATGTCATCAATATAGCGTTTGTACAATTTCGGTGTAGGGCCATGGAAATTGGACATAAGCTGCTCCTCCAGATATCCCACAAAAAGGCACGCATAGGAGGGACCCATACGAGTTCCCATGGCAACACCTTTTGTCTGCTGGTAGTGTTTCCCATCAAAGGTGAAGTTGTTGAGAGTCAGAACCAGTTCAGCCAATCGAAGGAGGGTGGTGGTTGGTGGGTAACACTCAGGACGACGGTCGAGGAAATGGCGAAGTGCAATCAAGCCATCGGTGTGGGGTATGCTCGTGTACAAAGACTTAACGTCCATACTGAACAGGAAGTTGGATGGACCGGTGAACGTGAAGTCGGCAAAAGAATGGAGGGCATCATTGGTGTCCTTCACGTAGGAGGGTAGTTGGCAAACCATTGGTGACAAAACCAAGTCAAGATACTTGGAGATCAATTCAGTAGGGCAATTACAAGCTGAAACAATGGGACGGCCCGGATTGTCCTTCTTATGAATCTTAGGAAGCATGTAGAAAACCGAAGTTCTTGGAGAAGTGTTGATGAGTTTAGTAGCATTACCAGGTAGCTCACCTGTCTGAATGAAAGCCTTAATAGTATCAGAGACGATGCGATGGTGTGTAGGGGTGAGGTCATGGTCAACAAGTTGGTAGGATGAGGTGTCAGAGAGCTGACGTAGAGCTTCCAACAGGTAGAGATCTTTCCTCCACACAACTGTAGCGCCTCCTTTATCAGCTCTTTTGACGACAAAGTTCTCATTGTTCTTGAGTGATTGTAAAGCCTGGCGTTCTTCCTTAGAGATGTTACGCTTGTTATAGCGAGAGTGAAGTTCAACACGGCGAATGTCAGCACGGCAGTTATCAATCACGAGATCGAGAGATTTGTTGAGGCCAGTGGGCGGACACCAGCTGGAAGAACGAGGGACCAGTCTATCGAAGGCGTTGGCAGCAGGATTATCATCAGGATGAGGAGCTCTTGACAGTCTATCGACTTTATCATGGAAAAAAGCCTTAAGGCGTAGACGCCGAAAAAACTGTTCAATATCCTGCCGTGTAGAGAACTCATCAATGGTTGCATTCAGCGGGACAAAATTCAATCCACGCTGGAGGACGGAACGTTGGGCGTTAGTCAGATGTAGATCAGGGGGAATGGTGACGACCAAATGTTCAGTATTAGAAGCAAGAAGTGGCTCTATTGAGGTAGGCTTGCTGGGTTTAGGGCACAATGATTCAAGTTTCTTATTCTTGACTGCACTCAACTTAGTGTGAAGCTCATAATTCAGGTCATGAATAATACCACGAATCAAATATGCTTGCTGGCCTGTGGACACAGAATACAGTCGTTGACGGGTGCTGGAGATCTTTGCATTAGTAGATCGGATCTTAGCACTGTAAGTATCCAGAGTACATCTCATGATTTTACGGGAAGAGGAGGACAGGATACGATGTACATTGTCCTTGTAAGAATTATCACCAGGGGTGAGGTCAGATGCATGAAAGTTCAACTCAAACCCACCTGGGATCAGCTTCCGTTGTAGGCATGTACTGATGAAGTTCCTGTGGCTGCAGAACCGCGTTTTAGTGTAGATGGCAGCAGCAAGCTCAAGTGACGCCTGGATGACAGAACGGGACGAATCAGGCAGGCTATCCAAAAGACGTTGACGGAGATGAAGCTCAGAGATCAAATGAGCCATACTGTAGAAAGATCTTCAAAATTCGCAGCGGAATAAATGGTGACAAAAAAGAAAAAGTTGCTGCGTAGCACTGGAATCATATGATAACAAAGAAGATAAAGTTAAAACAGTGCACAATGAAGTTATAGTTCACCCAAGCTTTCGGGGAATGGAAAGGCGTTGAACTCGATGTTCATTCCGTCAGGGTGGAGCGTGCCAAGTTGGAAGATGATCCGCTGTGCCTTTTTGTGGGATATCTGGAGGAGCAGCTTATGTCCAATTTCCATGGCCCTACACCGAAATTGTACAAACGCTATATTGATGACATCATTGGTGCTACATCGGGAACAAGGGAAGATGTTGAGCAATTCATTCTTTTTGCTGATAACCTCCACCCAGCAATACGTTTCACCTCTGAAATTTCCAATGTTTCCGTCACCTTCCTTGACATTGAACTGTCCGTTAATGACAACTCACTTACCACATCTGTCCACTACAAACCTACAGACTCTCACAGCTACTTACACTACGAGTCTTCTCACCCCACTAAATGTAAGAATGCCATCCCCTACAGCCAACTTCTGCGACTTCGTCGACTGTGCAGTGAGGAGAATTCATTCAAACAACGATGCAATCAGATGAATGTCCGCAAGATCTCCTCAGTTTCTCGTGACGTCGCCATGAATAAAGCCCCACTTAAACAGCAAGACCGCATCCCCTTGGTGCTCACTTATCATCCACTCAACTTGGCTGTTAGAGACATCGTCCTGAAACACTTCAAGACACTTCAAGAAGAACCTGATACCGGCAATATCTTCACTAAGTCCACAGCCCCACTCTGCTCCTTCAGACGGGACCGATCGATCAGTGATATCGTTGTGCGGTCAAGACTCCCCACCACTGGAAGTGCAACTATCAACCCACCTGGTACAGTTCCCTGCCATCGCCCGAGGTGCAACACCTGCGCACATGTACACAACACTTGTCATATCAATGGTCCCCGTGGCCATTATTACATCCGTGGCCACTACACTTGTACCACCACCAATCTCATCTATTGCATCACTTGCACGCGTTGTGGTATGCTGTACATCGGTGAGACAAAGCGTCGTCTCGCCGATCGCTTCACGGAGCACCTCCGGAGTGTCCGCCTCAAGACACCTGGCCTGACGGTGGCTGAACATTTCAGCGCGCCATCGCACTCAACCAAGGACATGTGCGTCTGCGTTGTTGCCACAGCCTCTTCCGACACACAGCGCCATTCTTTGGAACAGCGGATCATCTTCCAACTTGGCACGCTCCACCCTGACGGAATGAACATCGAGTTCAACGCCTTTCCATTCCCCTGAAGAAGGTGCATCGCACCGAAAGCTTGGGTGAACTATAACTTCATTGTGCACTGTTTTAACTTTATCTTCTTTGTTATCTATGGTTTATGGTGCATAACTGCGTACCGCGTAACGCGTAACGGCCGGAACCGCGTACCGCGCGGTTTGCGCGATCGTTCTAAATAAGCGCTTGTCCTACATAAAATGACCGCGTCCTGCATGACGGATATAGCTCCCATTGGTTTGTGCACGGGTGCGTCATCTAGTTTTTATATATATCTATGATCGTGACACTTGATGTGCGTGCGCGTGTGCGTTGTTGCTAGGACGTTGCTATGGTGGGCGTGGCCTACTGGATTGGTGTATCATTAGGTACAGTCATAGAGTTATATGCAACTTTTGAATCACGTGCGTCATACCAATGCTGCATTCGGATTGGCTGTACAAATCGCGCACTACACATTCCACGTAATACGGTGTTTGTGACGTATGCAAGAACAACAGTGACCGCTTTTTATTTGTTTTGTTATTTTGAGAATAAACATTATTCAATTTGCACATTATGCACGGCGTACGTACGATAGATCGACACTTTTATTTCAAATCTTGTTAGTCAAACAAGGAGATAAACATATCAAAGTAAACAAGTGAAGCTTGAATTTATCATTTTTATATAATTGTTCAAAGAGCAATTGACAATTATGAAGCAGTGGCTGAATGACGCACTGCTTTTGGTTTCCTCGGCAGTCTTCATGGACCAATTGCTAGACTGTGTGTGTCAGTCTAGACTATTTGCGATTGATACCGTCTCAATCAAAAGGTCAGTTTTATAATAAAAAAAAAAAAATATTTTCGAGGAATTAACAAACACTGTTCACAAGAGTCACAATTTATTCATGACAACCCATCATTTGTTAATCATTATTTTGTTTGCATACAAAAACGTGGGAGGAAAATGCATTTATACACAGACTTATTTCTTTATACTTTTACTACCCGTGTTCAAGTTTTCATTTACATTCTGAGCTACAGTCTGCCTCTTGGGGGAGGACAGTATGATACATGCATGGTTATATCGCTGCATCTGTTTATCATTGGTGACTTATCATTGAGAACTGAGCCTGTTTGTGGCATTAAATATGCACGTTCTCACACACCAAAAAGCGCGACTATTTGGGTCGCGCTGCAAATCGCGACCCAAATAGCCGCGCTTTTTTGGTGTGTGGGAACGTGCCTATTGTCTTTCTTTGTTGGAACCCATGTCTATTTTGGAGGAGCAAAAACACAACGAGAAACGACAACAGAAAATAAATGACGTGTTTGGAGGACCAGCCCAGAGCCTGGTAGTGCTGAAATG
This sequence comes from Astropecten irregularis, assembly GCA_963971285.1. Classification (NCBI taxonomy): domain Eukaryota; kingdom Metazoa; phylum Echinodermata; class Asteroidea; order Paxillosida; family Astropectinidae; genus Astropecten; species Astropecten irregularis. The sequence goes on along the minus strand of OZ020260.1, from coordinate 8,041,194 downwards.
GCGTAGTGCTGCAAATTGTGTTGTCAGTAGCATTGCATTGCATTCACTACTTAGCCAATTGAGGAGAACCAATTCAGCCTAGTCGTTTTTGTGCGCTCTTCAGAGCAAATTAATCAAATTCCCTCCTTAAAACGGGACTTTTTATCCATTAAAACCGCTCATTTGAATCTTGTTGAATTGCAGGACACCTAGCCTAGCTACCCGTATTGGATTGACTGAGGCCCAGGACACTGAAATAGATGACCTAGTTCGAATGACCAAGCATACTTATGAGACGCGTCACGACCAACTTATTCTTCACCATCAAGTTCATCTTCTAAAAGGACACCTTCGGAAGCACAGGAAAAGAGAGCACGTGGTTCTGATGCAAGGCCAGGCTTGGCGGAAACGCAGAGAGTTTCTCAGATGGGATAAAAATAAATGGGACAATGGTCGAAAGGACGCAACCAACCACTCTGAAAATCAACAGACATCATTAACCACCAATAAATCAATGAACAACAGATTGGTGTCAGAAGTGGAATCACTGCAAAAACAATACGACACTCTTCAAGACGTTCTTAGAGAAATAACTGTAACAACTTCAAAGTTGAAACTTTTAAAGAAGGCAACTTTTGAAGAAGGTTGGCGCAAGGAGATCGTAATGGAAAGGACCGGCAAGCGTTTGGAGGCGATTAAAGTAAGCCATTCTGGCTTCGTGCTGCACCAGAGTCAAACCAACAAGGAACTGGTGGCTCTAAGGAATGATTTGAACATTCGAGCCCAACAGTATAAATTGATCTGCAGCAAACTCGCCAGATTAAACCAAGTCGCACAAGTGCGCTTGCAGATACTCCGTCAGAACGTAAGCGACCTCCATGAAGACTTGGTACCAGACCAAGAAGTCAGCAAGATGATTCAGCGATGTAACAACCTTAGCAGTTATGTAAAAGGATTAGGCGCAGTTCTTATGGCTGAAGGAATCCTGTGTTTGGCCTATTTCATCATGTAGTTATCTATCAAGCACAGTAAATTATTATTAATTTTTTTTTGCACGAACCAAACCGTAATATCGTACATTGAAATGATAATAACAATCTCTTAAAATTGTATTGATGTATATCCGACAGAAGACCTAGGATCACATTACACGAAAACAGGTTACTGTGAGAAAATGGTATCATATTGTGATTTAGTGGTATGCGAGATTTATGTACTTAGAAAATAAATGAAAAAAATTTGACTCCGAAAACCCACGTGACTTACGTTTTTTTTTTTCGTATTTATCATGAAAACGGCAAAATTATATCGTTTATATTCTACTTTTGGAAGACCTTTCCAGTCATGATAAAGGCATGCATTGGCGCCAAAAAGCGCCCAAAATCGCTCAACGAGGCCGACGTGTAGATAGATAGATTTAGATAGATTTATTTATTCAGCCAATAGTATCATAAAGAATACAGTGGAAATTTTACGATAGGAGCTCAAAATGATAAACAAAATGTAAACGATCAATATGCAAAACAAAATAGGTAGTATTAGGAATAGGTACAACATTTGCTAGCTTCCACTGAGTTGGAACTACACCCTGTAAAAATGAAGCATTAAGTATATCAGTAATCGGTAAACACAATTCATATGCAAATTCCTTAAAAACCTTGGCTGGTAAGTTATCAGGTCCACCGGCTTTGGTGACAGATAATTTCCTAAGGTCATGACAAACGTGCCAGGGTTGAATAATAGGAGCAACTGACCGTACTGACGGTGTGGGTAAGTAGGCTGGCAAGGTATCTACATCAATATTGGAGCCTGGGTTTGGGAGATACTGGCTAACTGATCGTTAATGGCATTGGCAATAGATTTGAATTCAGAACAGTCTATATCTTGGATGTTAAGTGTAAGATCATTCTTGTATATATTTTTCTGTAGGGTATCTCCTTGTGTCATTTGCCTGGATTAGTTTTCCTGCAATTTACTACGGAAGTGCATTTAGGACATGCGTAAAAAAAATAGGGGTCTGCTATTCCGCCCGGGCGGATTACTATTCCGCCCGGGCGAATAACTATTCCGCCCGGGCGGATTAACAGCGGAATGGGGATATGTCTAGTGGTATGTGTTATTTGGTAGTCTTGGTTCCAAGATCTTCGTTGTTGCTTTCCCGCGGCCCATAGGGCGCCCCCGCGCGGATATGGGGAGACTTTGCACCGTCACGAAGGTCTTGGATATTTTTGTAAAGCGATGTTTAACTTTTTCTTTACTTTTCGTCAAATCGCCCTTGGATTTCCAGACAAACATTGTTGCCCGTAGGTGTATTTACGTACGTTCGATGGGGCATATGTCACGATGCATATCATGCAGTATACTTTGTAAACTTTTTGGGAAAGATTTTAAGGACTTTTGAGGAAAGCAGTTAATTTCATCATCATTCAAGGGAACGAATTGACCAAGACGGCACATTCACGCCATGGCTTTTTTGTACTGTATACATGTACAGCTCAGATTGTCTCATAAATTCCTGTAGCTGGCATTTTGCATAATCAATCACCATACGTCATATGCGCTGTGTGTTATTACCATAATCTGGCCCCGCCCTCAAATACAAAATATCCAAGACCTTCGGGATGCACCCAAGTAAATAGTGCCAAAATCCGTCCGCCGAGCTCATTTATAAAAGTTAAGCACTCATTAGAAAGAAAGTTGTGAGAGCTATGAAAATGAAGGATTGAACAAATATGGCACCGAACCTCCTGCCTGAACTCTGGGCTTCCATTTGTGACCATTTTTGATGCAATTGGGTGAGAAAGGGGGTCTATTCAGCCGCTTTGCAGAGGGATGTTTTTTTTGAAAATGGCTTCTTTGACTGGAGTGATCCATACCTTGTTTTAGGGGTGGTCAGCTGAGAATGAGTATATCTCAAAAGTTCAATGGTCACCCTACCATAAAATGAAAAGCTAATGAAAGGTGACATGTTCATCATAGTTTTTATGTGCAACTTGAACAGCTGTGAGAGTTCTGTATATTTTTTTAATGATTTTTGAAGTTTGAGGATTTACCACTGTTGTCTATGGGAGTTTATTTACTTGGGTGAGACAGAATTCTCCCCTTATTCGCCGCGCGGGGGCGCCCTATGGGCCGCGGGAAAGCAACAACGAAGGTCTTGGAACCAAGACTACCAAATAACACGTACCACGAGACATACATCACGGTATATCCCAATTCCGCTGTTAATCCGCCCGGGCGGAATAGTAATCCAGCCGGGCGGAATAGTAATTCAAAGTAGGCCCACATTTTTTTTTTTACTCATGTCCTAAATGCACTTCCGTAATAACAGGCTCATCTAGCTTCATATCAAATTATAATTATCAATCAATGTAAAGCGATGTTTAACTTTTTCTTTACTTTTCGTCAATGACCGTAGGCGTATTTACGTACGTTCGATGGCCTGAATGGCGGAATAGTAATCCGCCCGGGCGGAATAGTAATTCAAAGCAGGCCCACATTTTTGTTTTACTCATGTCCTAAATGCACTTCCGTAATAACAGGCTCATCTAGCTTCATATCAAATTATAATTATCAATCAATGTAAAGCGATGTTTAACTTTTTCTTTACTTTTCGTCAATGACCGTAGGCGTATTTACGTACGTTCGATGGCCTAAATGGCGGAATAGTAATCCGCCCGGGCGGAATAACAGGTTCATCTAGCTTCATATCAAATTATGATTATCAATCAGGATGCAATGCTAGGATATCCCAACCAAAGGGAAAAGCATCAGGGAGCGTGCTTTGATAAGCTGACTAGTTCAGCAATATTTCACGGTTTGGTCATTTGCCTGCTATAGATTCTGCTTACCGTATGCTAGTTCGCAAATATTTGATTGACTTTGGATCAGCACCTGATATCAAGGGAGATGATGTTTGTGTTGGTTCTGTTGTTGCTGTATCCTCAATAACGGGTAAGCTGAAACCTAGTTCGTGAATCTTTCCCCAACATGTGTTATTACGTTTTACGACGTTTTTGATAAATAATGTTTGAAGGTCAACGAAAAAAAACCCACGAAACCCTTAATTGTTCCGTAATCTTCTTCACATTCTCGTTCGTTTTTATAGTATTTTATGGTTCTCCCTTTTTTTTTTTTTTTAAGGAATATCCTTTTCACCAAGTATATTGGGTGTGGGTGGGGTGGGGTCAGGTGGGGTGCGTGGGGTGGCCAAGGTGAGATTAGCGATTAGGTCCCGACACGACTGATCCTGAAGTAGCGCTGGAACTTGCCAACCGACTTTGATCCTACAAGAAAAGTCTTTATCATAAATGGAGAGTGATTGCGGCTAGTGTGGGAAAAATGCTCCTTACTTGAAAAAAAGGAAATTTGTCATTTGCAAAAACCGTGTGCATGAAGAGAAAACGATTAGTATCACACTTTGGTAGCATAACGAAACAGATATCTTCACAAATTTACCTATAACTTAAATGTATAAAGATGGTGATGGTAGAAACATATACTGTTACAATTTGTCTGCATGAAATGATGTATGTATCGAGAAACGAGTGAAGCCAATGACAAAAAAACAAAAAACAATTTTCATCTTCAAAAGATACAAAATTATGGTGAATTAGTATTTCTTTGACCATGATGTATGAAATCACCTTTAACAACATCCCTCGGGTTCTTCTATGTGTTCCCTGGTCTCGTCTACCTTCCATAGTGCCTTCTGTTAAAAATAAGTTTTAAATCATACAGTTTGTCAATTGTTAAATGTTTGCAAGCCCCGTGGATAACGAGCCTTTCAGTTTGAGATGTTGATTGGGTAACTTATATTGTAAATTAGAGAATAGAAATAAACTTCAACATTTAAAAAATATTAAAATTAAAGCATTATAATAACATGCATGTTTCTTGGTTTCTTACACATTTCAATCGTTCGAAAATGCATATAAAAACCAATCAATTCATCCATTGCTGGTGACTTTCAAGGTGGCAAGTGTTCTCCTGATTATAACGGTCAAACAATGGGATGACTATACAAAGTACACGAAATATCCAAACACCCGGTCACCTAATATTATCAGTGCACTCTTTCACAACAGGAAATATAAATAAATTAAAGGTATTATCATACTATGGTTTTTATGAAAGAAATACATATTCATGGGCAAAATATCAAGGAAGTTACATTAACAATCATCTGTGAAAATTTCAGTCCCATACGGTGCCCACTTTTTGAGAAAACAGTGAAAAACTGCCACAGTATTTCTTAAGTCTTTTCTCTATTATTTGTTATCTTTTTAAAGATCAAACAGATTTTCGGTCGTTGTTTTACTAATTTCTGAGTAAATACACAATTTTAGGCGGAACATTTTAACGGTATGTTTCTACCAGCACCATCTTCATACCCTGTAAGTTATATGTAAAACTGTGAACATTTCTGTTTTGGTTTCTTACCAAAGTATGATACTACCTTTAACACAGTTTCTACTGTTTCTACCGAAGCTAATTTCCAGGCTAATTTCCTGACAAGTTCACACCTTTTGCGGTGCCGGTGTATTTACATTACTGCTTACTGTCTGCTCTAATAAATACACGTTATAGCATGATGGGGTTTTTCCTGATTATATTGATTATTCAGTGTAAATTGTTTGGCAAACTAAAAGTGACCATCCAGGTTTCTGCGTTTCCGCGATATCTTATCACGGAAAGACGTCTTTACGTGATATAATCTCCCGAACGTACTAACGTTAAATCACGCACGCTGCTGTAGTACGGAAGCATCCGGTTTCCCGATATCTCAGAAAAACGCCTTTCCAAAATTGAATATCTTGGAAACTTGGATCAGTTAAAGCTTAAGTAGGTATAGGCCAAAGTATTAAACATATTATGCCACATAAAAAAAAGGTTAGCATCTATGGACATGATGGATCTCTACGAAATACATACAACGAAGTGCTAAAAAAGTATTGCAAAACAAAGGTTTCACTCAGAATATTATCCGTTCCACACAAAATGCTCTCAATGCATGATTGTCAAATAATAGTCTAGGAGCCCGTTAGTCTACTCGCTGTCCAGTTTGTACCTGTTTAACAGGCTAGTTCTAGCTCAAGTAAAGTGACTCCGTCAGCCTACTACTGTTTTAGTCTTATTACTTTTCGGGGTGCTGTAACGATTATGATTTTTATTTTGGAACTATTACCGGTACTGACATTGTGGTGTCAGACGTTGTAGCACCTACCTCTACTCCTACAGGTCATGGACTTCCTTCATTTTCTGTTCATGGTTCCCATACATCTGTTATTACCTTGCATCCTCGTTGTTGGCAGATCGCTGTTTACAACTTCATTCTTCATTTTTTAAACACATGCATTAGCGGATCCTTTTACATAAAAATGCAGCTTGGTATTTTTTTATTCAGGACGTAACATTGGTATGTTACCAGCTTCTAAGTATTTTTTACTAAAATTTGGGATAATTTGGCCGATCTTTTTAAACCTTGAAGGAAACTTGGTAACAGCAATTAGTCTGAATTCAGCACCCCAAAATAGATTTAATCAGCATAATTATCACACATTTCTTCTAAAGCAAAAAGCCTCTTCATGTCATTTTCCCCACAAATCTCGCCCAAGAAATATATGCCCATGTGCATAGCAGATGTCACCAGCATACATCGTTGTTTTAAGTTTGGTGCCTAGTATTTCATTGATTTATCACAAGTACCTGACTAGTCAGAATCTATTCTGAAACCCCGTAGTATAATGTGTAGGAAGGGTACCTACGCAAATACTATTATACGCACTACCATACTATTTTGGAGAATGGTTGATTTATTGATTTATTCATTTTCGTGTCGGATTTCAGTGCTGATTTTCAAGGTGAATGACTTTAAAATCGAGCTAGGTAAAACATGTATGAATTCAGGGCATCAAACTTGTATGTTTTTGTATTAATCTCACCCTGACTAATAAAGTACATGTACAACCGTCCTCATGGCTGAACCTGTGTTCATCTGCCGATGTCACCAGTCATTACGTAATACGTTATCACCTCCGGGCTTTTAAAATGGGCGCTCCCAAAACAAATGCAAATAAAGAATAAAAAAAAATAATAAAAATTATTTAGGGCACAATTTACCTGTATTGAATACAAATGTCGATGTTATTAATTATTTGCTACAAAATAACACCTTGTTGCATTTCTTAGTCACATATCCTTTAATATTTTACTCATAAGATTATATTAGATGTATTATTGTAATTATAAGATATCAGTCGACATTTAGTGCATTGTGATGGATCTGACCTAGCATTTCGGTCCAAAACAGTCTGACAACAGGTTCATCAGGTGGCAGGTATTAAACAAAGGAAGCCTGCCCATCGTGTTTGCCAGGCGTATCTGAGCGTGTCTTATTAGATGTCCGTTCCAATGGAACAAGAGAACCATAGGGGCCCTATAGCAAGAATTGCCGCGCCGTGTCGGCCTGCTGAAATTTTATCATATTCTATAGTAGTTAGCGGGGAGGGGGTGGGCAAGCGTGGTCAGGGGAAGGGAACAATGGGATATGGGGCGGGTAAGATCAAAGATAGACGACAACTAAGGGGTAAAGATACATGCAGATAGGGGGAACATTGGTGAAAACGGTAATTAAAGAGTATAAGATAGTAGGTGAACAATGATGTGGTGTCGGGTAATAGAGATGATGGAAAAGAAAAGAAAAAACAAAACAAAACAAAACAAAGCAATGATGTTATTCCTTTTCTTCCTGTATGTTGAGGCAAGGGGGTTGAATGGTTCGGAGGATTTCCATCCATACCTTTGCCTGATGAGCAGGACCAAGTCACTACGGTGGCCACGTGACTTTAATCCCTGTAATATCGTATCAGAAATTGTGTGGTCAGGGAGATTGAAGTGGAAACCCACTGGGGTGTCAAGTTTCTGAGTTTTTACTGTGGACCTATATGAATAGTTTCTTAAGGGTGACGTGCTCTTGGTCTCCCCACATACAGCATCTTGCACTCCCTGCAAGATATGGCATTAGATATTGTGTATGTAATGTTCCCTTTGGTCCTATGGGTGGAGTCATTGCCTGTAAAACAATCAGACTCATAGATATGGTACCGGCAGACCATATACCTCAAACTGCACTTAAACATATATATTTTTATAAGAGCAAATTCAAGACGGACCACCTCTTTGCCATTCATACCTCACGGACTCAAAATGATAAACATATCGTATAGCCTATTATCTTCAACATCACCCCATCCCCATGAACACCCCAATAATTCCAACTCCCCATAAGGTGTTCAAGGCGTTTCAAAGAAAGCTACGAAAAATTGAAAATTTAAGATACATGTACAATCCAAATTATAATTGGGGTGAATTTTTACCCAAATTACAAGGTTGAGTACTTAGGAAGAACTATTGTGTGTACACACAAATTGGTGTCGTAATATTTGCTTTCAACAAACATCAGTGGTGGAGAAGGCCATAATCATGATGCATCTGACCCAGCGCTTGAATCGGAAACTGCGTATTAAAGAATTCACGAATGAAAGCTTTGTAATGAATAACCTTGTACTGTGTTTGTGGCGCTTCTGGACTGTTTAATTAGCTGTTTGCCCAAAAGGCGCTATATAGACTTTCCATGATAGTTGATAGTAATTGATAGTAATTTCTAAGCATGTATTTTGGAGTATAAGAAATATTAATTTACGATATATGTACACAACAAAACAAATACTCTCCGCAAAGACAAAACTACGAAACTAAAACATGCCCCTGGCAGAACGTCAGTTTATCCAAATTGGCCGGGGAAATACTGGCATTCAAGAGCTACAATAAACTCCAGATCATCCTACAGCTAGCCCGTCAATCTGCAGTATTTTAATAATTATTATATTCATTAATTGATTTCAGTATGAATAGCTCAAACGCAGACAAAAACTCCAGTCACAAACCTCCATGCAGACAGAAGAATGGAAGAAGTAAACCTATTAAACCACAGGATTACACATCAAAAACAAACGAATATAATACAAAATATTATGGAAAAGTGAACAAAGAAAAATTGACTGGAGCGGGATTCGAACCGGCGAACTCCTGACCAACTGAGCCATCCAGCCCTACGTTGGCGGTGTCCCAAATGACAAAATGAGGAAAATATGTGGCAAGACTTTGCAGGCGTGCAGGATCTAAATATATATGGATGGTGTGAAATATTGCTATAATCACTAGCCTTCCCGATCCTGGTCATAAATAGAAGGAAGAAAAATACTTGATGATGTATCTTAATGATACACTCGCATAACGGCTGATGGGTTGGTTTCCTAGCTTCCGTTTTCATATTCTTGTCCATTAACCTCAACCTTCACGAAATTACCCATCCAACCAAACTATTTGTCTTGTTTGTTTCAATATTGAAACTGAAAGAAGGGTGTTATACTTCAGTGAATTTTCCACCCGATCTATTTTGGCTGTTAAGTGGCACGCTATATTGCTTAATTTGACCGCACGACTTGTAACTGACTATACAAAGTGCATTTTGTTATATAAATATTTTGAACGCGTTGTCATGGATATCAAAATTAAACGTGCTGTAAGGGGGCGATGCGGACAGTCCTTGTTTGTATTCCATCAGTGTGAACGTAGAACTGCACTGGACTTGACCGAGGTAGAATTTGATGAGCGAGAAATTGGACAATTTGTGTCTGTCTGCTCTTTGGGTGGCTGGTAACTTTACTCTTCTGTCTGAGCTAAATGCATGTGATAGGTGATTTGTGTAAACGACTTCAGATCACACTCGTGGGGAAAGATCTTGCAAACTGATTTAAACTGATTTTTAAACGTTTCAAATTCCACCAGCACCATAGTTCTTATATAGTTGATTTCACCACTTTTTTTCGCAAAACTGCAAAGCTGATTCGATCCAAGATGCGGATCCCAAATTCTTTTGGGGTTTTCATCCTACCAGTGTGTTTGGCGACCATTTACTCTTTGCTGCTCATACGCGTACGTGGAGAGTCGTGTGGTGCCTTGACCATTGCTGAACCCGGTGATGATGCTGCCACGCTCCGAGAAAAAGCATTTGCGTCTTTTAGACAAAACTGCCGAAGGAAGAAAAAACAGCCATCAACCGCAAGTAATCAAGGTGAGTTTTTAATCTGAACTTAAACTTTGGGGTGATGTGGGCTAGTGGACTGCCGTGTTTAATTCAAAGTCTTGTGGTCAATCTGTGGGTTCGAATCCAGACATGGATTAATTGTGTTTGCGTCCTTGGGCAAGACATTATTGCTCCTCGCCCGCTACTGGTGTAAAATGGGTACCTGCGAGGGTAAAGATGGCTTTGTGGTTTGGTTAGCCTCTGTGCACTGAAAACGGTAGCCGGGGCTGTATACTCCCCAGAGAGTTGAGATGGTTCAGGAATGTATTAAATTGGCCCGATGACCAAGGGTAATAATAAATTTGTAACGCGCAGTAGAGTATATTAATATAGTAGCCGGGTAATACAAAGTCCTATATTGTTATGAACTAAAGCTTCTCAAACTGCTGCATTGAAACATTGATTAACACAAAAACCAGTTTCTGATTTTCTCCACGCTTCCACTTAAAGCCGATAGTTACATTGTCGGCCATTCAAATAAACATCAGCGGTGAAGTAAAAAATCGGCAAACACGTATTTCTAAGAACGGTAATAAATATCAGCTCTGGGAGCTTTTTGAAAATGAAATATTCTTCCCGAAATGCTGTGAAGAATCATATTTTGATTAGGGATGTAAATCGATGGATTAAGTAAAGACTAAATGGCTAATGGCTGAGTTGCTTACGTCCGTCTGATCTCGGCGTCCAATATGTTCTGGCGTTCACACTTTTCAAACAAGTGTCAAGAACCTTTAAAATCACCTGGGGCCAATTTCACACTGCTGCTTAAGCATCAACATTTGCTTCAGCACCAAAAACCTTGAGTAAAATCAGTATGCTAGCCGAAACTCCCTGTGAAATGGACCAATCGAATACAAGTCAAAAGCAATAACAATCACATGAACATTTTATTTGTTATCCAGTTTGATCAAGGAAGACTTTTTATGCTTAAGCGATGTTTTTGCTTAAGCAGCTCTATGAAAGGTCTGCACATCTCTGCATGGGAATTATATTTATTCGTATTTCGGTAATGGAAAACACATTAAATCATAAGATTTATTTACAATAGTACAAAATACAATTGTCAATCTACGAAGTGAGCACCATACAGATTCATGGGCAAAACTATCAAGGAAGATACAGTAACAGTCATTTGTGAAAATATAAGTCCCATACGGTGCCCACTTTTTGAGAAAACAGTGAAAGATGGCCACAGTATTTCTTAAGTCTTTTCTCTTTTATTTTTGATCTTTTAAAAGATCAAAAAGATTTTCGGTCGTTTTTTGATTAATTTCTGGATAAATACACCATTTCAGGCGGAACGATTTTAATGATATAGGGCCTATGTTTCTACCACCACCATCTTCATACCCTGTAAGTTATAGGTAAATCTGTGAACATTTCTGTTTTGGTTTCTTACCAAAGTATGATACTACCTTTAAGATAATTATGTATGTCTAACAAGTGACTGTAAACTCATTAAGCTCAGCGAATCTTCGCAGGCAGCAGGCCAGGCATGTACCGTAACTCTACAATTATGACAATCGGCTTCTCCATGCATCGTGTCTTTCAAATGTGTTCTGGAGGAAATATTTGCGGCTAAATGTGTGTTCATGTGTGTAGCCTATGTATCTAAAACTGTTCCCATGCAGTCATAGCGATGCCAGCTTGGCTGATTTCTCGCGCTGCAATTAACTGGGATTTGCACAAGCAATTGGGTTCTCATGTAACATAGCTGGGCATAGGTGGCCAGTGCGTAGGCACTCGCCTCTCACCAATGTAGCCCTGGTTAAAACCCGGCTTGGGTCATATGTGAGTAGAGTTGTACGTTGGTTCTCCCCTATGCTACGAGGGTTTTTCTCCGAGTTCTCCGGTTTTCCTCCCTCCACAAAAACCAAACACTTTCGATCTTAAGCAACCAAGGGCGCCCTTGAAAACCTGCTACTCGATCACGTTGAAGTCGCGTCCTTCGCAATTCAGCACCCCACATGCGAGTAAGGATGGTTAGCCTCCCAAATGATGGTTGTTATTATTATTATAAAAACTATCCATACCTCAAGGATTTTACCAAAGCATTGCTATATTTTTATGAGAGGGATGATAATGTCGGAGATAGTGAAGCAGTAATTTCAAAAACCGCTAATCATAATTCTTAATCATCTTGCAGGTCAAGGTATATCATTATACTGTTAACCGTTTTTACCCCCGTTTCAGACAGGCGTTCTAGTGTCGCGCCGAATCAATTAAAAGGCAAGATTTGAATTAAGTACATAGAAAGTTCGACGTCCGAAACAATTAGGAGCGACCAGGCGCGCCTGATGCCGAAAGATCGACGGTCTGGGTCGAAAGAACGACGCTAGAGCGACATCGTTTCAGACGTCGCTCTAGTCATGAGCCGAACTCAATGCAAATGTATGCAAATGAGCAGAAAACTGCAGTGATATCCCACAATGCATACATAAAAAACTTTTTGGCATGGAAATCGTCTGCCGGTCGTACATCATAGGGTGCATTTTCAATAGACCTTTGCCAAGGTATACAAAAACAACACAATTAATCATTTTAAAGGCAAAGTCAAAGATGGGCTAGGCCTAATAGTAAAAAAAAAAACAAAGATATGACGGCCACAGTGCCAGTCGTGACGGTTGTGTATAAACGATGACAACAGTCAAAATCGAAGTACATTATGCTTATTTCCATTTCCTCCTCGCAACAACCAAGTCGATAGACTGGTTCCCGTTCCCTACAGTAGTCTCCTGACGTCTATCGTCACTTGAATGTAGGGACCGGTAGCGGGTAATGAATAGTGTCAGAATACACGGGTTTACACTTCCAAAAAAGCGCATGCGTGATAGTGCCTCGTTTTGAAGTCGCGATCAAAACTGCCGAAGTGTAAACCCGTGTATTGTCTTCGACTATGGACGGGCTTACACTTAGAAAAGTGCGCACGCGTGGAAGTGCCTCGTTTTGAAGTTGCGATCAAAATCCAAGATGGCCGCCATGGTGTAAACCCGTGTATTCCTCCACTCCTATGTTAATGAGCTTCCATAATGCAACGGGGTTCTTTAAGTCTGATTCCCAGACCCAAAACATTGTATTCATACAGTTACGAGTATAGAGTTGTCCGTTGTCTCCCTTGTCTCCTGACGTATGTGTCTGTCACTTTTACATAATTCATTGATTATTAAGATGGGAACCAGTCTATTGCCTTCGATCCTGCGATTTTTGGAGGGATTTTTGACCAGGCATAAATACTGTAATAATTACTAGACGACCAGCGGTGAGCACACAAAAGTTGTAAACACCATATCTATAAATAGAAACACCTTTGTGCGCATGCGCATAGCTGACCCAATCAGAAGCCTTCATTTACTACAAGCTACCTGTCCCTATATATTTTATGTATTGGGACGGGAACCAGTCTACCAAGTCGACAACGTACGGTCTGAAACGTAAACAACACCGCCACAAAAGTCTTCTACGGAGCTGTTGCTATGGCCGCAAGTTGTTCGTTTGTTTGTAGGCCTAGTTTTAGGGCTACTCCAATGTATTAAGTTCGCCTGTCTGAAACCAAAATCTGAATTCGGTCGACCTAGGGTCGCTCCTAAACTATTTAGTTCGGCGCGACCCTGGCACGCCTGTCTGAAACGGGGGTTAGTCCACTTTAAACCTAAAAGGACACTTTTCTTTTGCGCAAAGAAGTTCCTCGTAATATAGTTATTTTTCTTTAAAATCTGGACGAAAAAAAAAACAGTTTGCTGCAATTTGTGGATTCCTGATGTATAATACACCATTTGAGATGGTTTGAGGATTCATGTGGCTAAAGCGTACAGGCACAATATAACAGTATTTACTTAATGACAACAATATTTATCTAATCTCACTTTGTTAAACTATCGAAAAGGACCAAATTATCAATACATTTCGCGGGCTTGTAAGGGGTTATGCTGTTTCCAAGTTACGCCGATACAATACTGATATGTTGTCTTCACAATAATCTGAAATTGCATTTGATTCGTAAACTACAATTTGAATTGCTTTTGAGATAAATTATCTTATGCCGTGGAACCGCGATTGGTCATTCACGCGGACCGCCGAGCCTACAACAAATGACCGTTTTACTTGGTTCGGATTAAGCATGAGCAACGGGCGGGGGCTGAACCAAGGGAAGAGTGGTGACCTTGCGGCTGACGGTAAGCGAGTGGAAAGCACGAAATGAACCAGGGAGAAGACGGCTAAATCAGCGTGTCCGGGCTAGAATGTCGCCGAGGACAGACGGGCGAGCGTAGCCATGCGCACGCTGCTGGCCAAATAATAATAATAATTCGGAATTTATTCCGCGCACACATCTGTCCAAGACACTCGTGGCGCACATATTATTATCCCTGGTCATTGGCCATAATTTACATTCCTGAAACCATCTCAACTCCCTGGGGAGTATACAGCCCCGGCTAAGCCTACTTTAAAGCGCACAAAGGCTAATCAAACCACAAAGCCATCTCTACCCTCACAGGTACCAATTTACACCTAGGTGAAGAGGAGCAATATGTGATAAAGAATCTTGCCCAAGGACTCAAGCATATAGCCCATGGCTGGTGTTGAACCCATGATCTGTAGATTGACCACAAGACTTTGAGTTCGACACGCCAGGCCACTAGGCCAGAGCACTCCACACAAATGCCGCACAATATTTGATTGAACAATGTGCCTTCAGTTTGGTCAAAATTGAGCTAACAAAAGGATACATTTTTGTTAGATATATTGAACGGATTATGTGCGTAAAAAATACTGGTATATTCTTCCCTTCCAATGTTACCGGAACTGACAATGACTTTAAAGGAATCAAGCTGTTTGAACTGGGCGTATCGCATTTTATTTCATAAATTAATTCATTTACATGTATTAAATTAAAAAAAATTAAAAGCCAAACTGGTGCAAGTAAACTTTTCTTTGATTTTTTGCCGCCCAAAAATTGCCTCCCCCTTTTGGGAATTTGCCGCGACTCAAATTGAGGGCGCTGTTCGTGACGCAGATCGAGGCGCGGAAATTTATCGAAGGTCTAGATAGTCTGGACCCGTAAATGACGCCTGGGTGCAAGACAAGCGCATGGGTACGCGTACGGTACATCCGGTTTGTCGTACTTATTTTCAAGGAAACATCTTAACTTGCACGGTCACAGACCCCCAGCAAGCTGCTGTTGTGATACGTCTCGCACACAGACCAACGTTAAACCATAAGTCAGCACTACGACACGCGGTGTGTGTAAAATCTTTGAAGCCTTTTTTCTCGAAAAGTATTTTTGATGATTTAAGGCTTCGTGGACATGCATGTATACAATGTGACCGGCCGATGAATGGGGCGCCGGCTCGCCCGCGCGGCGGCTGCAGCTGCCTCGATTTACGTCACACATTAATGGGAAGATTTATGTTAAGGAGGGTCCCACTCAAGAGGCGTAGTAGCTTGGACAACCATTTTCAACATATTTAATCCAGGAAATAATTAGCTCGAGACACAAAATATCATTGTCGATATAGTACTTTATTGTTTTAAGCAGGAATAATGCAATTTAAATCCTATATCGTGGTCCCTTTATTGACTTAATTAGATTTAGACCCATACACCTGCAAAAAGTGGCGTCACACATGAGCTCAATGTAGGAATTAGACCAAGTAATTAGGCCTTTCGTTTACTTGGCCTTACGCGCTCAAAAAACAACAATAAAATTTGCCAAATTAAGAACTTATAATCTTCAGACCATTTCCAATTCATCTTTACTTGATTTAGATGAATGAAAATCGTTTGCATTGGGTGAAGTGTGTAAACGTTGAATCGTTGTTATGGCTAAAATGGAAATTATGTTTAAAACAATATCGTGGAAGGTGACTCTATGTTAATTTAGCTAATTTTTTTTTTACCAAACGAATTGATTGATTTCAATCATTGCAACTTACAGTGGCGTATCTGGGGAGAGAGATGGGGAACAGGGTTCATGTGGCCCGGGTGCCACTTTTTAAGGGGCGCAAAAAAAAACCCGAAAAGGCCCAAAAAGTACATGTACTGTTTGTTTTTAGGTGTGTTTTTTTTTTGGAAAATCCAAATGAATAAATCAAGAAATTATACCAATCTCATTTTTTTTTCAATGGCGTAATTTTAGCGCTTGTCCCGCACACCGTATGGTTGCGTATAACAGAGTAGGATAGCGTACTGTTGCGTAGGCAATACCGCACAGTACCGTACGCTTCCGTAGACTTGCGTAAAAACTGCGTACTTCCGGTGTCCAGTGCTCTATTCCGAGAGTACGCGAAAAAACAAATTAAAGTGTAATTTTTTGCATCCATCTCGCGTACTTCTTCTGCGTTCCTCGGCGTAGTGTTATGTAAGCCAGTTTAGCGTAGGAACAGCGTAGGGCGGCGTAGTCGCTATACGCAACGCTACGCAACTGCACACAAGGCCCGGTGTGAAAGGGGCTATAGCGGGTCGTCCATGATACCATACCCTTTGCTGAAGTTTCCTACTCTCGGACCTCTGGTAACAAGCCTATAAATAGACAGAGGGCCATGGGGTTTATATCGCTTCCGTTTTTCAGTTCAGTGACTACCATCTGTTACTAAAGAGATTACCATTACTAAAAAGAGCAATCCATATTGAGTTATCTTGTCATAATGAAGTTGTCAGTGTTTTTCAGGAAAGGGGAATAGCTAATGGTGACAATATCTAACTAGAGGTTGTGTCTGTTTAAAACAGAACACATGGCTTTTCCGCATAATGATATAAAATATTTCTCCAATTAAAACACATCACTTATTTTGTTTGATTGAGACAGATTTTTTAAAAGTGACCGTATCTAAATGTAGAAAACTTGAGTTAAACAAATCACTTTTGGAGTTTTGAAGTGTGCCCCTTTAATCTTACGTCAGGTGTCTTGGCCACATAAAGTGGTTTTATAAAACTATGTGTGACTGTGTGCCATATAGATGCAAACGGGTAAACACTGCTGTCTGACAACAAAGCACCCCTGGCATGGCCTAACGAATAACAGTCATCCGAGCAGACGGTTTTGAATGGCGCCCTCTTTTGATTAAAACAAGCAACTTTGTACTTTTATTAATCAAAAGAGGGCACCATTCAAAACCGTCTGCTGGGATTACCGATTCATGCATTACTGAAAACGGTCTAAGTAGATTGTTGCGCGTGCGTAGTTGTCTTGTCAATCAAAAACAGCATTTACGCTGTAGGCAACTATGATAAGGAAAAGAAGGAGAACACGGCATATATAAAGCAGGCAAACAACCTTTCGCACGCCTGGCATGAATGGTGTTTCAATCATATGTTTCATTTTATGACCAATATTTTCACGTACAGAGATCAGTACAAGTCATTGGGCTAGCGTGAGAAAGATTTAATAAATCATAAAAATTCAAGTGATGACGCCGTCGTGACGTAACTTCATAATAACGATCCGCAACTTCCATTTCCCCAACCTACCAATTTTCAAAGCGATCGGCCGTTTCTACTGTGTGTTATAAAAAATGCAATTTTTATGACGTCATGATGACATCACCGATTTTTTGTCTATGCAGTGTTCATCTATGGTGTATGCTTAAGAATTATCAAAAAGAAATTCAAAGATATCTTGTTTTGTTTACTTGATATCGTTAAAAGAACTTTAATAACCCAAAATTTCAATAAATCATAAAAAATCAGAGAATGACGTCATGATGACGTCATTGCAATTTTTGGATATAACACTTCCCGACTTAGATACATACCAAGTTTCAACTCAATCAAACTTAAGGTTCGTTCATAATTGATGTCTGAAGTTTGCCCCTTTAAGACACTGTCACGTGACACCTGATGACGCCATGATGACGTCATTGAAATTTTTCGATATAACACTTCCCGACTTAGATACATACCAAGTTTCAACTCAATCAAACTTAAGGTTCGTTCATAATTGATGTCTGAAGTTTGCCCCTTTAAGACACTGTCACGTGACACCTGATTACGTCATGATGACGTCATTGGAATTTTTCGATATAACACTTCCCGACTTAGATACATACCAAGTTTCAACTCAATCAAACTTAGGGTTCGTTCATAATTGATGTCTGAAGTTTGCCCCTTTAAGACACTGTCACGTGACACCTGATGACGTCATGATAACGTCATTGAAATTTTTCGATATAACACTTCCCGACTAAGATACATACCAAGTTTCAACTCAATCAATCTTAGGGTTCGTTCATAATTGATGTCTGAAGTTTGCCCCTTTAAGACACTGTCACGTGACACCTGATGACGTCATAATGACGAAAAGTTTCGGGAGACAACTACCCTATATGGACTTCCTACATACCAAGTTTGGTTAAGATCAGCCGTTTAAAAGTGACCAAAGTGGCGTGTAGAATGCCCCTGTACAAAGTCTATACGAAATCTTCAGGAAGAAGAGGAAGAAAAAACTAGAGTTTATGGCTGTTGAAAACAGCACATAAGGCTTTTCCGCATATGATAATAATCATGCTTTATCAATAAGATGCTACAGGTTTTTAATTCTCGTTCTTACCTCTTTGGGTTGCTTCTTCTGGGGTTTGTTCAAACTTAATTGGCATAAAGTTTGCCCTTTTAAGGCCCTGTCACGTGACGCACAATTTTTGCATTTTTGAATTAATTCAACTACACATCGTATATTTCATAGATGACCATATTTTCAAGTACAAAACTCTGTTCACAAACAAAAACACATATACGAAGTCTGTGGATCATTGCAATTTCTTCATACAACTATATTCCCACAGCCATACATCGATCGTTACACGTTTTTAAATGAAAGATTTACGCGTGTATGGCAACATGTACATGTACATGTACATGTACATGTATGCATGTACAAAGTTTTGTATTTTGAATCAATCGGACATTACATGTCATCACATGTTTTAATTACACAGGGAAAAGACGTACATGTTGTGTATATGGGAATTGATTCAACAATTAACACATCGTATGTTTTATAAATGACCATCACCATATCATACAAAACTCTGTTCACAAACAAAAACCGTGTACGAATCCATGGATCATTGCAGTTTTTTCTTACACAACTCATCTATTAAGATGTTTTTATAAGCTTAAGAGCACCCATGAAATGACATACAATACTCCGCAACCTACGTCGACAGCATTTCGGTTAAGATTTTATGGTTTGTAAATAATATACAAAAAAGAATTACATGCATTGTCTATGGCAATAAACATGTAAGTTTTACATACTGTATACAATGTTTTACACAGGTTTGGGGAAATTGAGTAACATCGTACCATTTTACTATGACCATTATTTCATGTCAATCGGGTAGCGTGAGGAAAAAAACCAACAAGTTGTTGTAAGGCATGAACTTGACAGGAGCATGCCGTGGACCGTAGGCCTACATACTTTGACATACAATACTTACATGTACACCGATGGACTATTCTGGTCTAGTAAGATTTTGTTTGAAAATGATATAAAAAAAAGACGTACGTGAATTGTCTATGAGGGAAAATATAGTTTTGAGCCCATGGCCCCTCGAAAATTGTTCCATCGATCATGCCCTCAAAATCCTTTTGTCGAAAACATTACATCAACTCGCAAACATTGCGTCAACTCGCAAACATTACGTCAACTCGCAACCATTGCATCAACTCGCAAACATTGCGTCAACTCGCAAACATTACGTCAACTCGCAAACATTACGGCAACTCGCAAACATTACGTCAACTCGCAAACATTACGTCAACTTGCAAACATTGCGTCAACTCGCAAACATTACGTCAACTCGCAAACATTACGTCAACTTGCAAACATTACGTCAACTCGCAAACATTACGTCAACTCGCAAACATTACGTCAACTCGCAAACATTTTGTAAATAATTCTGAAAATTCAACAGACATACGGATTCGACAATAAACATGTAAGTTTTACATACTGTAAACAATGTTTTACACATGTTTTGGGAAATTGAGTCAATCGAGCATCACATCGTATGTTTTACTATGATCATTATTTTCATGTCAATCGGGTAGCGTGAGAAAGATTGAAAAATTTATAAAAAATTAAGTGATGAAGTTGTCATGAATTCATATTACAATCGCCAACCTCTATTTCCCAAACCTACCAATTTTCGAGGCGATCGGCCGAATTCCTTCTATGTGTTATACAAAAAAAATTGAAAATGATATAAAAAAAGACGTACGTGCATTGTCTATGAGGGAAAATATAGTTTTGAGTCAACGGTCATTCGGATATCACGTCCCGGCCCAGTGCGCAAGTCAAAGTCGGGCCGCCGGCGGTTCAGCAGCGGCAAAGCGGCATCGGCACGCCGCCCATCCACCGACCGTGGTCCGCCGGTACATTTTGGTTGCCACTATGAAACGGCCGTGTAAAACGGACCACTGTGTACTAATGGTCGTCCAGCCGACTGTATTTTGCATTGAAATAGGCCTACGGAATAGAATATTTATACAAAATTATATCGAGAACATGAAATCACTCTGATGACACTTAAGTCTAGGGGAAAGGACGTGACAATATGTCACGTAATTTGTTCATGTGTAAAACTGATCATATTGCCACGTACAGACAAACAAATTATGGATCATTGCACTTTTCCATACAACTTTTTAAGTTGTACATGTATAGCTAATATTAACGCGACCCATAAAATGACGTGCAATAGGGCAACCTACATCGATAGCATTTCGATATTTGGTGCTGGTATTTAACGATATATAAAAAAGTCTTACATGGAAATGTCTATGGGAAGATTATAAACGAAGTTTTGATCGAGTCACGCAATACGCGGACATTACTGTGCCATACACACACACAGTGCAGTCAAATACGTACGTACAGTGCAGTGTTCGTGTATGGGGAGAGTTGAGTCATTCGTGCATCATATGTTTTGTACATGACCATATTGTCACGTATAATCTGTGTACAAAGTTAACGGGCTGTGAGAAATATTTAAAAATTCATATAAAATCAAGTCATGACGTCATGATGATGAAAAGTTTCGGGAGACAACTACCCTATATGGACTTCCTTCAAACCAAGTTTGGTTAAAATCGGCTGTTTAAAAGTGACAAAAGTGCCACCTAGAAAAAGTCTATGGTAACTCAAGCGACAGGAAGAGGAAGAGGAAGAGGAAGAGGAAGAGGAAGAAGAAAGAAAAAAAAACAGAACAGAAATAAAGGCTTTTCGCTTGCGCGAAAAAGCCAACTAGAGGTTGTGTCTGTTGAAAACAGAACACATGGCTTTTCCGCATATGATATAAAATATTTCTCAAATTAAATACACATCGCTGATGTTGTTTGATTCAGCAAATAAATGATATCGTCTTCGGGAAATGATTTCTCGTTTTAATCAAAAGAGGGCGTTATTCAAAACCGTGCGCTCGGAAAATACGGGTGCAGCCAAGTAAATACATGTAGTGGCAAAATGGGTCCGCCGAGCTCATGAATAAAAGTTAAGCACTCAATATATTTGAAATAAGAGAGTTGTAAGAGCTATGAAAATGAAGGATTTAAGTAATACGGCACTGGACCTCCTGCCCGGTCTCTGGGCTTCCATTTGTGACCATTTTTGATGCAATTGGGTGAGAAAGTGGGTCTATTTCAGCCGCTTTGCAGAGGGATGTTTTTTTTTTAATGGCTTCTTTGACTGGAGTGATCCGTACCTTGTTTTAGGGGTGGTCAGCTGAGAATGAGTATAACTCAAAAATTCAACGGTCTCCCTACCATAAAATGAAAAGAAAATGAAAGGTTACATGTTCATCATCATTTTTCTGTGCAACTTGAACAGCTGTGAGAGTTCTGTATATTTTTTAACGATTTTTGAAGTTTGGGGATTTATCACTGTTGTCCACGGGAGTTTATTTACTTGGGTGCAACCTTACGTACTGAAAACGGTATAAGTAGATTGCTGCGCGTGCGTGGTTGTCTGGTCAAAACACGGCTCAAAATCAGCATTTACGCTGCTTTGCTGGCAACTATGATAAGGAAGTAAATAAAAAAACGGCATATATAATCCAGGCAATCAAACATCTCAACGCGCCTTGTATTTATGTTGTTTAAATCGTATGTTTTATTTAATGACCAATATTTTCACGTACAGAGCAACCTACATCGATAGCATTTCGATTAAGATTTGGTGCTGGTATTTAATGATATATAAAAGGAATTACGTGCAAACTATGGCAAGTGTAAACGACGTTCTGTATCACGCAATCGGACATGTGCATTGTATGTTACAAACAGTGAATTGCGTACGTAGGCCTACATGTACACTGTACATAGTGTATGGGGAATTGATCGAGCTTTATGTTTAGTACAACGACCATGTTCACGTAATCTGTGTGCAAAGTGAACGGGCTAGTTTGATAATTAAAAAAATCATATAAAATCAAGTTTTGACGTCATGATGACGAAAAGTTTCGGGGAACAACTACCCTATACGGACTTCATTCAGACCAAGTTTGGTTAAGATCGGCTGTTTCAAAGTGACCAAAGTGCCGCGGACAAAAATCTGTGTACACTGAAGTCTATGGGCCGCAGAACAAAGTCAAAAAAAATACTAGAGTTTATGGCTGTTGAAAACAGCACATATGGCTTTTCCGCATATGATATAGAATATTTCTCTAATTAAATACACATCGCTGATGTTGTTTGATTCAGCAAATAAATGATATCGTCTTCGGGAAATGATTTCTCGTTTTAATCAAAAGAGGGCGTTATTCAAAACCGTGCGCTCGGAAAATACGGGTGCAGCCAAGTAAATACATGTAGTGGCCAAATGGGTCCGCCGAGCTCATGAATAAAAGTTAAGCACTCAATATATTTGAAATAAGAGAGTTGTGAGAGCTATGAAAATGAAGGATTGAAGAAATACGGCACTGGACCTCCTGCCCGGTCTCTGGGCTTCCATTTGTGACCATTTTTGATGCAATTGGGTGAGAAAGTGGGTCTATTTCAGCCGCTTTGCAGAGGGATGGTTTTTTTTGTGAAAATGGCTTCTTTGACTGGAGTGATCCATACCTTGTTTTAGGGGTGGTCAGCTGAGAATGAGTATAACTCAAAATTCAACGGTCACCCTACCATAAAATGAACAGAAAATGAAAGGTTACATGTTCATCATCATTTTTCTGTGCAACTTGAACAGCTGTGAGAGTTCTGTATATTTTTTAATGATTTTTGAAGTTTGAGGATTTATCACTGTTGTCCACGGGAGTTTATTTACTTGGGTGCAACCTTACGTACTGAAAACGGTATAAGTAGATTGCTGCGCGTGCGTGGTTGTCTGGTCAAAACACGGGTCAAAACCAGCATTTACGCTGCTTTGCTGGAAACTATGATAAGGAAGTAAATGAAAAAACGGCATATATAACCCAGGCAATCAAACATCTGAACGCGCCTTGTATTTATGTTGTTGACATCGTATGTTTTATTTAATGACCAATATTTTCACGTACAGAGCAACCTACATCGATAGCATTTCGATTAAGATTTGGTGCTGGTATTTAATAATATATAAAAGGAATTACGTGCAAACTATGGCAAGTGGTAAACGACGTTTTGTGTCACGCAATCGGACATAATTATGCACAGTGAATTGCGTACCTGGGCCTACATGTACACTGTACATAGTGTATGGGACATTGATCGAGCTTTATGTTTTGTACAACGACCACGTTCACGTAATCTGTGTACAAAGTGAACGGGCTATAAAATATTTTTTTAAAATCATATAAAATCAAGTTTTGACGCCATGATGGTGAAAAGTTTCGGGGCACAACTACCCTATATGGACTTCATTCAGACCAAGTTTGGTTAAGATCGGCTGTTTTAAAGTAACCAAAGTGCCGCGCAGAAAAATCTGTGTACAAAGTCTATGGGCCACAGAACAAACTCAAAAAAAATACTAGAGATTGTGTCCGTTGAAAACAGAACACCTGGCTTTTCCGTTTTATGATATTAAAAAATGGTCAAAACATTATACACACAAAAACATTTGATTAAGATATTAAGCTTTATATACTTTTGAAGAGTGCACCTTTAATCTGAAGTCACTTGACTTGGTCATGTTTGTGTCACAGGGAAAGACTTTGCCTAATATTCACTTTTGCTGAAAGAATCATGATCCTAGCTCTTACAACTTTTAAATGAGGAGCTACTTCCTGTTTGACCGGAAGTAGAGGTCATAGAGGTCAAGCAATGTGACACAAATGAAGGAAATTGCCTAACATTCACTTTTGGTGAAAGAATCATGATCATAGCTGTAACCACTTTTAAATGAGGAGCTACTTCCTGTTTGACCGGAAGTAGAGGTCACAGAGGTCAAGCAATGTGTCACAAAGAAAGACCTTGCCTAACATTGATATTTGGTGAAAGAATCATGATCCTAGCTCTTACCACTTTTAAATGAGGAGCTACTTCCTGTTCGCCCTGTACAAGTCAATGGGCTATAGCGTGAAAAATATTCAAAAAATCATAAAAAATAAAAAAATGACGCTGTCTTTACGTAACTTCATAATTACGATCCCGAACCTCCAATTCACCAATGTACCAATTTTCAAGGCCATCGGCCGTTCCTACTATGTGTTATAAAAATCGCATTTTTTATGACGTCATGATGACGTCACTGAATTTTTGTCTATGCAGTGTTCATCTATGGTGTATGCTGAAGAATTATCAAAAAGAAATTCAAAGATATCTTGTTTCGTTTACTAGATATCGTTAAAAGAACTTTAATGACCCAAAATTTCAATAAATCATAAAAAATCAGGGAATGACGTTTTGATGACGTCATTGCAATTTTTCGATATAACACTTCCCGACTTAGATACATACCAAGTTTCAACTCAATCGGACCTAGGGTTCGTTCATAATTGATGTCTGAAGTTTGCCCCTTTAAGACACTGTCACGTGACACCTGATGACGTCATGATGACGAAAAGTTTCGGCAACCAACTACGCTGTGGGGACTTTGTTTTGACCAAGTTTGATTAAAATCTGCAGTTTAAAAGTGGCCTAAGTGGCACCTAGAATGCACATGTGCTTTGTCTATAGGAATTCCAACGACAAGAAGAAGAAGAAGAAAAAAAAAAATCAGAACAAAAACAATACCTTTTCCATTGAACATGGAAAAGCCAAAAAAAAAAACAGAACAAAAATAAAGGGTTTTCGCTTCCGCGGAAAACCCAATAATCTCCTAAGCAAGTGGGTGTGATGACTTGAGGTTAGTTTTGGTGTCTGACGTTGTGACTTCTGATTATCCTCAGCAAATGATTCACTAATCCGAATGTTAAAACTGCCACGCCTTACAGAACAATCATATTGGCTTTCACCCAGTTATGCCCTCCTTTGAAGCGCACATCATTGTTAAACTATCTCCCTGACAGTCGATTTCTTTACTCACACTTAACCAGGGCCCAATTTCATGGAATCCGTTACCGTAAGCAATCTTCAGATAAGTAGATTTCTTTGTATTCGGTTAGCGTATTTCACGGGAAAGTTTTCTTGTTGGTAATGGTAGGCAAGGACGTTCGGCAAAATGCATATGAAAGCGCGTTAGCAGAAAATAAGTATGGTAACCCTAGACATTCTTTGCTAACCGAAATTCTTGCCTACGGATTCCATGAAATAGATTTCTCGCGTATCAGTACCCGTATGCACAAACAATAGGCAAATTTCATGAAAAACGTTAATGAAATTGGGCCTTGTGTAAGCCGATTTCTATCAAAGAGAGCTATATACTATCCAGTAGTTATCCCATCTCAAATTATTCAAAACTTCAAGGTATCCGACTTCGAGCTAACGGATTTCACCGACTTGCGTACAGACACATCGTTATTACACCCCTACATACACAAACATTACAGTACACATACTGTAAAAAACTACAATCATGTATACCGCGAATCTCCGTGGTTGTAATTTTAATTGGAGTAGCTTAAATCTGCACGTATATTTTACAGTTGCATTTTTGTTGTCCCGAACCATCATTAAACCATCATCATTGGCCTTTTCTTCGGTACGATCTTCGTCCATATCCCCGTTGATGTACTTTTTATATGTTTCACTCCACATCTCTTCAGTAGCTTCTATGGCCTCTTCCAACCAATCTTGATAGGTGGCATTCTCTTCCAATTCAGAACTAGACTAATATTTATCCGATGGGTAGCCATTTTCCTCTTCCGTTTCGGATTCCGAATCATTTTTATTTTCTGACTCTTCGTCGTCAGACTGGGAAGACTCACCTTCAAAGCTTTCTGAATTATTAAATCCGGGTTCAAAATTATCTACGCCAAACTTTTCAGATCGAATAGCGCTAATTTCTCGGTCATCGTTAGACTTGTACCAAGTCGGGTTTCGTATCAGCGCTACGCTAGCGAGTTGCATGCACAAGCGCGCCCTCTGTTGTCCGCAGCTGCTCCATTTCTCACAATACCCGACTTGTGGGATCTGCCAGTAGACCCGCAGCATCGTTTTATGTAGTTATTCACAATGCATAATCAATATATTGAATATGCATTATTGTGTTTCTACTGTTAACCAATCACATTAGCCTATAGATTGGGACTCGTTCATTTAAATATAGGGAGCGTGAGACGTGCACGTCGGCTGACATTGTTTAGTGTGGGTTGAATTGTATTTCGACACAAAGTCATTGATAAGGCTTTGTGCACATTCAATTTTTTTCAGTGAGGTAGGGCAAGGTCCACATAATTCTGTCGGTTTCTTCCGTCAAATCATCATCTATCCTCCGTCCCAAGACCCTACAAATCCTTTCTTTAAAATCTCCACGGTGAATATATAATACTTCTTGTAACAAATTAATTCACGGTCACAAATCAAACAAACCCGTCCAACATATTTCACCAGTGAACTCGCCATGTTTGTTTATGTTTTTAAATCTGAGCTGCATGCACGTCACGTACGTTTCAATATTTATTTGTTGAAAGATTTGTATGCATATTGATGTAAAAATACAAATTTATTGAATGGTGCATTGTCATTGGCTGCAACCGAAATCGGTAGATGAGCGCCATAGGCTGTGCACAAACTTGTGGCAGATCCCACAAGTCGGGTTTTGCGATTCAACAAGCTTACATGGAGCAGCTGCGGACATCAGAGGGCGCGCTTGTGCAAGCAACTCGCCAGCGCGCAGTACTGTACAGTAGCGCTGATACGAAACCCGACTTGGTACAAGTCTAGGTCATCGTCGACTCAATCCCATTTCCGATTCACCTACAGCATGTGCATTTTCTACGTGCCTCAGATGATTATATCTCCGTTCAAAACTTTTGTCGCATTTGTGAAAAAAATGGGGTTTATCTACGGAAATATCATTCATCGTGTTGCCTATTTGATGGTTAAGCTCCGAATGGCAAGAAAAGGAAATATTTTCAGATATATAATTATTCTCACTGATTTATTCATTGACCTGCTCATTTTACTCATTGACCTGCTCATTTTACTCATTGATCTGCTCATTTTACTCATTGATCTGCTCATTTTACTCATCACCTGCTCGTTTTACTCATTGACCTGCTCATTTTACTCATTGACCTGCTCATTTTACTCATTGACCTGCTCATTTTACTCATTGACCTGCTCATTTTACTCATTGATCTGCTCATTTAACTAATTCACCTGCTCGTTTTACTCATTTCTTGCTCATTTTACTCATTCACCTGCTCATTTTACTCATTCCCTGCTCATTTCAGTAATCAATCCCTGCTCATCAATTCAGTAATTATTCCCTGCTCATTAATTCAGTAATCATTCCCTGCTCATTTTACTCATTTCCCTGCCCATTTTACTTATTTCCCTGCTCAGCGCAAATCCAGATGTTGACTTTTTTCGGACGATGGTAACGGAATGACTCGCACATAACCGACACTCGGAATTTATACATTCCGTAATACCCGTAATTTTTCGACGGAAGATCACTGCGTGCCCATCCACAAGTCACGTTCAAGCGCACGATTCGTGTTCGTAACTCGCCCTCCCGTCCTACCCTCATGTTTCTTAGCACGCATTTTCGTGACGACACTCGTCCGCAAGACCCTCGCTCTTTCCTCCTACCCGCATATTTCTCCATTTCGCAGCCGTTTTTCTCGCCCAGCATATTCCGCCTCATCTTCCCCGCCCATCACTCCTCACTCGTCTCATTCCAACCTCATTCCCACCTCCCGCCGCCGCCTGGTTTGGGGGTCGAAATGCTCCGCCTATACTACTTACGTATTACCCTAGCATTGTACCACACCTGATATGTACGATAAATTTTATTTTCGTTAGTGAACCAATCCGTATATACATTTCCCAGTTTTAAAAATTTATGTTTTGGTATTGTAAATTAGACTGACGAATTATTCTATGAAAGTTGAAAAAACCATTTAATAATAATAGACTTATTTATCTCTGCTAGTTATTTGCTGAACTTTTAATATCATTGAATCTGCAAGAATTATTTATTTCTTTCCAGTGACCTGTCCACCACTACCAGCACCAGCAAGTGGTTTCATATCCACCTGTACTCTCAATACCCAGAACCTGGCCATCACCAACCAGCTGCCAGTTGGTAGCTCCTGTGTCGTAGAGTGTTACCCTGGGTATACTTTGTCTAGCTCTGTCAGTCCAACATGCCTGCTGAATGGGACTTGGAGTGGAAATGACATCGAGTGCATTGGTTAGTGCAGTGTCTTGCTGAAGCCATTCCTTGTCAGAGTTTTGTTATTTGGTTGTTTGTTTGCATAGTCCAGTATTGTTTATCATTGTTATTACATTTTTCGTTGGGAGAGTGGAAATATGAAAATTAGGCTTGCCCTTCGCCGATGAGCTCGGTACATGTATATTCAGTGCTATCTTAGTGCACATGAAAACAATCATGCGCTACCCAGGTGCATGTGCACACAAAAAGCATGAAGCCTAATTTGTAAGATTCTATCTCCCCGACGAAAAATTATTAATAACAATGATTAATTGTGGTACCCGTTGCGATATTGGATTCGACTTATCCTGCTGACCACACCCACTTTAGCGTGGTGGTCTAGTGGTATGACAGGGGCCGATTTCATGAAGTACTAAGATTGATCTTAAGCGTGAATTCATCTTAATTGCTAAGCAACATGTGATGTCACAATACAAATCAATAAAGCCCTAGGCCATCCAACGAGGATTGGAAATCCAAAATTGAGGCTTATCTCTAAAGATATTATGTCAATAAAGACAGGGTAGAAAGAAAATGCTGTACAGTTTCCTCTGTATGTTAAAAAACCTCGTGAAAATGTAAGGTCTCATAACAAAATCTAGTTCGCCATGCCTCTCATTTGAATATTATGAATTACGACCAATGACGTCATGGCAGATACTTTTTCGCTAGCCGGCAGCAGCACACAACGTGTAGTGTACATGTACTATACTGTACTGTTCATGTGGGCCTACATTACACCTTTTCTAATTCTATCTCCACAAATAAACCACACACGACGATAGATAGTGACACTTTTTTGTGATGTTCGTGTGCAGCCACGTCCACGTCACCTAAAACTAAATAATGCGTTTTCTTCAATGACACGACCGCCACGTACACTGTACAGACGTTATCACAATATTGTACGAGCTGTTGGTACCGAGTTAGCTGGATGAGTACCTGTCATGACGTCACATCCCCAGAGAACGACCGCGCCCGCTACGGCATTAAATTTTCAATGGTTGAAAAAGCGCGACTTTTGAATATTTAATCTTTTCGTTTATAATTTCCCTAATGATAGTGGCTGAAATTTGACAAGTTTTTGCACCAATTTAGTCTAATACTTGAAATAAACTGATGGTCTTTTCTCTCTTTTTTTTTTATTTATTATTATTATTATTTTTTTTTTAGAATTATGACGCCGTTGGACTAGGGCTTTAAGATTAGTCTTGGTGCTTTGTGAAATCCAGTATCACGTACACTAGCAATCAGGAGGTCGTGTGCTTGAATCCCACCTGAACCAGAGCACGATTTTTTTTTTCATGTGCACTTAAAAATTATGCAAAAGAGCGCCAGTGAAGCACAAGCCTAATTGGTACAATGTAGTATTGTTTATATGAAGATTACTATATGCAGACATTATTAAAGTGCCACTTTCACAGGCCAATATCATGTGGATTCAAATATGGTTACACTTCTATATTATAAGTATGGTATTGAATTCAGTGCAAATTTTAAAATTAACGTGCTTTTCACCATTTCCTTCAGCCATGGTGTTACAATGGTGCATTTCTATAAGCATTGCTCTTGATATGACGAAAGTTGGTGTAGACTGCTTTTTGTGATGCACACAGTATAATCGATTGCCTTTTCTGGTTGTTTATGACTTCCTTTTTCGTTAGAAATAACCTGCATGCATACTGTGGCCAACGGCTACTGGAAGGGATGTGGCAATGGTCGGATACCATATGGTAGCAACTGTACTCTGGCATGTACATCTTCTATTTATCATATAGACAAATCAACCGTTACTAGTACATGCAGCAGTGATGGAAATGGTAACGGGGTGTGGTCAACTGGAAGCGCGATGTGCACAGGTAAAACCTTTGACGAAACTCTTGAAATCATGGTTCAGAATATTGTAACATAACAGAGATTCGTGATCCTTTGATAAATATTCAACAATTTTGCAGAGATATCATGCCGTCGTATTGAAGAGAGCCTGCCCACTTACTCTGCAATAACTGGCTGTGATGAGCAAGGAGAAGCTACTAAGTGTACTTTGGCATGGAACAAGGGGCAAGGTGAGCCAGCAAGTCTATCAAACATAATAGTTTGGTTTCATGGTTTTTGTCTGGAAAATGAACAAAGATGATTAACCATTATTTTGAGACACCACCAACATAGGGCTGGATAGCTCGGTTGGTATAGTGTGTCGGTACGGTATTCCAGTGGTAGCCTTGTTCATCTTTCAATGATTAAAATTAACCCAGTCAATTTCCCATATGGTTACTTGATGGTTATGTTGATTCAAAAGCCACATCCTCTTTGAGTGATCCCCATGTACTGTTTCTCGGGTTGCATCATTGCTAATGACGTTCGTATCTTACATGATCCTTGGAATTTAGCGGTATGTAAGTTGAACAAAGATGATTGACTATTGGGGACATCGCCAACAAAGTGCTGGATATCATAGATGGTAAAGCAACGATACCGATTTTGTTATTTCCGATTTAAAACTGCATACTTTTGAATAAAATGAAAAAATGTATTTCGCGAATGTGTACGAAAATGGACAATGTACGTCCGACCACGAGCGAAGCAAACTACATGAACAATGAAATATCCTGCCATCTATGACGTATTATATATTACTCTGTGTATTAAATGATGTTTTCACAGATGAGTGGCTGCTCTATAAAAACGTGGGCATTGAAGACCCCAACATCATACCAGACGAGATGTTCCAGGCATCGAGCAGTGCCGAGGGAAACGCTGCCAAAAACGGACGTCTATACTTCACATCAAGTTGGTGTTCTACCTCAAAGTAATTAAACTTCACCAAAGACGCGTTCAACGCATCTTAACTTCCATATCAACGCGGCTTAAATGAGGACTGGTACGAGGGTCGTCTTATGGAAGCACACAATCTAAAGCCTAGCTACGGCGTTCCATAAAACGGATTTGCGTGGGCTTCTATACTCTTTGAACAATGGGGTCGCGGATGATGTATTCACGAACAGTCATTGCGTCATATAATTTTCTTATTTTGGCTACGACGCAAAGACCCTAGGCAACTATAATTTGGTAGTTGCTCAGTGCATTATTTTATGTTTTCCCTGACAGAGTCGTACGCAAGCCTCCCCGTGTGTACCCTAATGCGACTGAGAAAAAAATTTACCCTCACATTTTAAAATGTTTAATCGAGAAGCAGTACTGTACTTTCAAAATTTTTTGAATGTCTGCTTGATTTATCAGTGACTCAAGTCTCTGGGTTGAAGTTGACTTGATGACCACCAAACTGGTGTCCGGCGTCATCACGCAAGGATCCACCTTTACTCCCTCCTCGTACGCATGGCGTGTTTTAAGGTACAGTGTGTCATATCAGACTGCATCATCAGCAGGCGTATATGAATACGTCAATGATACCATCGGAGAAGTTGAGGTAATGATAATAGCTTCCATGATTCCTGTCCCGATCCGTTATTATTTTAATGTCAAATCATGGCTTTCCTACGAGACACCCCTTTACTGGACCTCCAAGTGTTCTTTGCTACCTCGTTCTTAATCTATTCCTGATCATTCTTTGACCGTCTTAAACTGCCCTTCACTTCATTGTCCATTCTGCAGATTCTAAATCATATTATTTTCCTTCAATCATGTTTTCTTTGCTGTCTTCTCAGATCTTTAAGGGCAACATATACAATGGTAGGACTCCTGTTGCTCAACTCTTTAAGCAAACCATCGAAGCAACTGGGGTGAGAATTCATTGTTTGATGTGCGGCGGCACTTTGTACTGCAATCCTTGTCTACGATTTGAGCTACTCGGATGTCGCGTGAATATTTGAATATGTCTCAATAACCTTTGAACATTTGGACATTTCATATTATATATAATCATAGGCCCGTTCACTTACACTGAAAAAGCGCGATCGAAATCGCGATTATTTTCTGGCGTGTCCGCACATACAGGCAGAAAAATCTCGACCCAAATCGTACGGGTACTATTTCAAGCTTGACCTAAATTTGACCTGTCATCGTGTGCTACGCGCGCGCGATGAATTGCAATGATATGGTACAGTTTACACGCAACATGCTGTGACAGGAAATAATTTTTTTTTGCCTATATAGCGCGCCTTGCGTGTTGGGATATAAAAAGAAAAGTTTTTTTTTTTCGCCGCACCGTACAAACACATCCTGCGCGGCAAATAATCTCGACCATTTTACAAAAAAAAAAACATAACCGTGCCGGATTCAAATTGCGCTTTTTAGTGTGTGTGAACGGGCCTAAAGACGCAATAGTTCGCAAATCGTGATTAGAATCGTACTAATATTTGACTGTCCTGTCCACACACATTAAAAAGCGACCCATATTATCACGATTATTGGTGAGTCTGTGTGTGAACGGGCCTTAAATCCTTTTAAATTCTACTTATTAAGGCAAAAAGTAATTCGGTAAACTCGAACACTTTAACATTGTCCTCTCAGTGGACTTGTTCATACAGCATTATCATTATATTATCGAGAGGTCGTATTTAGGCCTCCATTTTGATAGAAGTTGACCATAAACATAATTGTTTCCACGCTCATATTATCATGGCTTGATTTTCATGGAGACAGTCGCGACAAAAATCTTTTTTTTTACGATCAGTCGGACTGATCGTAAAATCTTTCAAAGGCGGGATAATCTGATCAGTTGACAATTAATCCAGCTTTATATCCCTGTTTGGTACCCTAATCAACCGATCCCAGATCTTGGCTCCAATCTGGCCAGGGAAATCTGTGCCCATGCACGATATTCTATTTCATGGATTAGCAAGGAATTTTCAGTTGGTCTCGCGCAAAAGAATTTTCCTCTTACTCGCTATAGCGTATTAATTCGACGCTACTCCAAAAAATAATTAATTAATTAATTTATTTGAATTTATAGTTTTTCCCTTCAGGGAAGGGGGGGGGGGGGGGTTGCAACCACAACACTCATGATGCTAAATTATTTGATGAACAATTCGGTGTATTTAAAATATGTTTGAAATATATTGAATCGTAAACCGACTATAGAGAAGCCGCGTAAAACATTGTTCGGAGGTTATTTTGTTCAACATGTAGGGCCTAAAACAAAAAGTAACAGCAACAGGATGACTCGACTCAGAACGATTAAAACTTAGTTTTTTGGAGGCCTAGAACAAACGGGCGATATAAACATGTAAATTGTATAGCTTACATTTGTAGGCAACCTAAAAAGCTTGTCGTGTCCTTAATTAGATAAAGTATTTTTCTACTTTAGTTTATCCGTATTTTCCGGGTCCTGGGTATGACATTAAACTGCATCCAGATAGAGTGTGGAGGTCGTGTATGGGGTCAGTAAGTCCCAGCTAACGTCTATAAAATGTACATAAGGACCATTAACACTCACTCTTTGACTGGCGGGTTGGTCGGCGCCATAAAACCGAGCAGGCCCCAGATATTAGGGTTGGGATCGACTGTAGATCTGCGATGCAGTTGTATCTCCATTCAGCATAGGAACCCTCAGAAGGTCACTGGTGGATGGAGAACGAGTGGCAGGCGGATGACTCCACCAGGAGCAACGGCTGGCACCCATAGCTCAAGTTAGTCGAGAATTGCAGGTTACAGCAGTTCTGGGGGCCTGCTGTAACTATTAGCCCCTTAGTATACATCATTGCTTATGAAGCTGAAAGGGATCAAACATGATACTGTCATTATTAAGGCATATGCGCCCACCACGGAAGCAGATGAATCAGAACTAGAGGTTGTGTCTGTTGAAAACAGAACACATGGCTTTTCCGCATATGATATAGAATATTTCTCAAATTAAATACACATCGCTGATGTTGTTTGATTCAGCAAATAAATGATATCGTCTTCGGGAAATGATTTCTCGTTTTAATCAAAAGAGGGCGTTATTCAAAACCAGTGCGCTCGGAAAATACGGGTGCAGCCAAGTAAATACATGTAGTGGCAAAATGGGTCCGCCGAGCTCATTCATGTAATTTGTTTTGGAGGCCTTGCAAATCCTTCATGCTCCCTTTAAATGTACAACTATGATTCTTGTGTCAAGTGTCACAAATCTATCTAAAATTTTAAGAAGACAGCTTGTTTACCAATGAATTAAATTCAATGTGAATTCCTCTGTGTTCTTCAGACACATTGTTTATGCAGTTCTTCTCAGCCATGATTTAGAAAAAAAACATTTATTCTTGTTGATTGTGATAATTGAAAGTGGTAATATAATTTGAGTTTTGCTAGCTTACCAATGAATTAAATTCAATTTGAATTCCTGTCTTCTGCAGACACATTGTTTATGCAGTTCTTCCCAGCCATGGTTTAGAAAAAGAAAAAAAAATTGTTGATTGTGATAATTGAAAGTGGTAATTTAATCTTGAGTTTTGCTAGCTTAGCAATGAATTAAATTCAATTTGATTTCCTCTGTGTTCTGCAGACACATTGTTTATGCAGTTCTTCTCAGCCATGATTTAGAAAAAACGTATATTCTTGTTGATTGTGATAATTGAAAGTGGTAATATGATTTGAGTTTTGCAATAAAACAAAAAAGTCATTTACAAAACAATGAAAACAATATAAATTTCTTGTCATTACGGTTGTTTTTGGGTTTCGTTTTCAGATTAATATCACTGTTCTTAAAATTATATGATGCAAACCAAAAAGAAATAAAATGTGAAACTTATTCAAATTCATTGTCCAAATTCAGTATCCAAAATGGTCATTTTTGATTGTCTGCTTTTTGCGCTCAGATGATGAATCATAAATCGGAACGGAATATTTAATTATCCTCGCCTTTCATAATTATAACAACTCATCATGGCATTATAAACTACATGTATATTATTAATACAACGTTGGCAAAACATTCACAAATAATGCATTTGTATTTTATCGTATGCATTGTCACAAGAGGGCGCACTTTACAATTCGTACGTTCTCACACCATACTACTGTCGAAAAATTCATTGTATAATTATTATACCGCGTGTACCGGGTTTTAAAACGACATTGGGTGGTTTTCACATATTTTGCAATTTTTTGTAACGTATGCATAGTCACATGAGGGCGCACTTTACAATTAGTACGTTCTCACAACATAAACTTGAAAAATTCATTGTATGGGATTTGGGTGACAAAAATAAGTAAAAATTCATAACAAATCAAGCGATGACGTCAAACTAACGTAACTTCATAATTACGATCCCGAACCTCTATTTTACCAACCTACCAATTTTCAAGGCGATCGGCCGTTCCTGCTATGCGGTATAAAAATAGCATTTTTTATGACGTCATGATGACGTCACATAATTTTTGTCTATGCAGTGTTAATCTATGGTGTATACTGAAGAATTATCAAAAAGAAATTCAAAGATATCTTGTTTCGTTTACTAGATATCGTTAAAAGAACTTTAATGACCCAAAATTTCAATAAATCATAAAAAATCAAGGAATGACGTCATGATGACGTCATTGCAATTTTTCGATATAACACCTCCCAACTTAGATACATACCAAGTTTCAACTCAATCGGACTTAGGGTTCGTTCATAATTGATGTCTGAAGTTTGCCCCTTTAAGACACTGTCACGTGACACATGATGACGTCATGATGACGAAAAGTCTCGGCGCACATTGACGCTATTGGGACTTTGTTTTGACTAAGTTTGGTTAAGATCGGCTGTTTAAAAATTGCCAAAGTGGGGTCGAGAATGCCCCTGTGCTTTGTCTATGGGAATTCAAACGACAAGAAGAAGAAGAAAAAAAAAAAAAATCAGAACAAAAACAATACCTTTTCCATTGAACATGGAAAAGCCAACTAGATCAATTCTACGAACAACTCACTGAAGTTATAAAATCCAACTGTAAATCTAGAGATAAGCTTGTTCTTTGTGGTGACTTTAATGCCAAAATTTGGAACATCTGTCATGAGAGGGTTGTTGGCCCATTTGGGCTGGGTTTAAAAAACGAAAAAGGAGACAAGCTGATAGAATTTGCCCAACGACATTATTTGTTCATCGCCAACACATGGTATGGACAGAGAGAGAGGTGCAGACACACTTGGAGAGCACCTAATGGTATCACAAAGAACCAAATTGTCATCATTAAAACAAACTCCAGGCTTAAGAAGGTGCCAAGAAAATGCAAACCTAAGAAATGGAACCTTGAAAGGTTAGCAACAAAATTAAGGAACAAATTCAGGGAGCAGCTAGAAGTCAAGATGAAATTACTCAATGAGACCATCGAGACTTTACTCATTCCAAATCAATTTTTGGCAAGAAATAAAGACCCGGGAGTGGATGTAGTTGCAGAATATATCTGTGGGAAGATAACATCAGACACAACAACATCAGTGGATGACACCAGAAATCTTAGAGATGACAGGAAATCGCAGAAAGGTGAAAGACCACGTCAGCCAGGAAGAATACAGAACACTTTGTAGAAACATCCAGCAAGAATGCAGAAGTGCAAAGGAAAACTGTTATCAGCAGCTTTGTGGAGAATGGAGAGGCTTGATAGAATAAACAGTGTCAAACTCCACAGAAAGGCAAAAGAATTGAAAGAGAAGAAGCCTCAAATCCAACTAGGAATTAAATCAAAAGAGGGAGCAATACTATACATCGAAGATGAAATCTCCAAAAGATGGGAAGAGTACATAAGGAGGAACCTTTCATGGATGATAGAGGGGAACTATCAACTATCTGTAATCACCGTAAGAAATGAACTGCCAATCATTAGTCTACAGGAAGTGGAAGCTGCAATAAAACAGCTCGCTAATAACAAGGCCCCATGGGAAGACAATCTACCAGCAGATTTCTGGAAAGAACCCGGGCCACAGGGAATGCTGCATTTAACAACATTAATCAATCTCATATATCAAACTGGTAAACTTCCTGATGACTTCCTAGTGAGCAACTTCATAACTTTTCCAAAGATAGCAAAGGCAACCCAATGCAGTGACTTTCAAACAATCAGCCTGATACACCTCCTCCTGTCACAACATTGTAAACCCGTTTTTCTCGTATTTGTCAAAGAAACCAACCACACAACACACAAAATATCATTCTTTATTTTAATACTTTATTGGTTTGATTAATGCGAAATAAATCCCTTTTCAGCCTGACTTTAAGATCATGTTTGCTCGTATCAACCCTTTTATTGAAAGTCAGCTAAGTGAGACATAACTTGGTTTCAGAAAGGGAAAGGGTACTATAGATGGAATCTTCCTGTTAAGATGTCTCAGTGAGAGAATGATTGAGAAACAACAAAATCCCTACTTATGCTTTATATAGACTACGCAAAAGCATTTGACCGTGTACAGCATCATAAGCTATTGGAAGTAATTGAAAGTGCTGGAGTCCCGGAGCAAGAGAGAAAACTTGTAGCACATTTATACTAGCACCTGATGGCAACCATAAAAACTGCAGCTGGATGTTCAAATTGAGTGTTCATTATTATACGCCGCGGCGTCAGACAATGATGTATACTATCACCGTCACTCTTTAATTTGTACAGTGAGATGCTACTTGAGGAAGCCTTGGAGAATTGCACATAATGGTAAACAGAGTCAACTTAACCAACATCCGTTATGCCGACGACAACTTTCCTATTAGCTAACAGTGTCCAGTCTCTTCAGA
Source organism: Astropecten irregularis (assembly GCA_963971285.1). Classification (NCBI taxonomy): domain Eukaryota; kingdom Metazoa; phylum Echinodermata; class Asteroidea; order Paxillosida; family Astropectinidae; genus Astropecten; species Astropecten irregularis. Next base: position 8,002,698 of record OZ020260.1, on the reverse strand, counting down.
CAGTGCTGGATTCGCTCTGTACCATGAGTAAGTCTTACGGCATGGAACTGAATGCAAAAAAAGACCAAAATAATGTGCATCAGCAAGACAATCCCAGATAAATTTGCTATTAGTGCGAATGGTAAAGATCTTGAACAAGTCCATGATTATCAGCATCTTGGGACCACTATGAGAGATGATGAAAAGATAGATGATTAGGTGAAACGAAGCGTTGGCAAAGCAAAAGCATAGTTCTGACAATGTAAAGAGTTCCTAAGGTGTAACATACAACATACAACTTAAGACTCGTCTACTGAGATGCTATGTGTTTTTGTGGTTGCATAATGGAAGTGAGACATGACAGTAAACCAAAACCAACAGGAATAGATTTAACTCTTTCGAAATGGGGTGCCTAAGAATATTGCTGAACATCAGCTGGAAGGACAGACTGAGCAACCAAGAGGTTCTAAATAGAACTGGAATACACATATCCTTAGTATCTCAGTTGATACAAGGAAAGCTGTGCTATGCGGGACATATTCTAAGAGGCAGTGGTGGTGAGCTTCCAAACATCATCTTGGAAGGCTTTATTAATAGAAGCTGCCCGAGCCAGAGGAAGACAAAGAGGAAAGTAGAGTTATGACATGAAGCTGTGGTGCGGTACAACATCTTAAGGAGGAGCAAAAAGAGCAGCTGAGAATAGAAGGCAATGGAGAACCTTGGTGGCCAACATTCGCAGCGAAGACGGCACTTGTTGTTGATTGATTTCCACGTTTTTACCCATCATTTAACTTCTTGGCAAGCGTTTACCATGATGTGGGCACGTAACACATCCTCTCAATTTATCTGTGTCATTTTTGCCCAAACAAACTGAGTTACTGAGGACTGAGTTATTTTCAAGTTCCAATCAACTATCGGCCTGCAGCTAATTTCTTCTTTACTTCAGATACCCAGGCTGATGTCTCCTCTAAACCATTATGAATATCCTCTCAAAGGCTCAATCTCACTTCATAGGACATAAATGATCTGACATATTTTGCATAAGTCCCCCATGGACCTTATCGAAGATAGGTTGTTTTCGGCGCTGCGCGTGCGCGCGCAAAGGACAGTGGGTACTTTTGGTTTTAAAGTTTTATCACACGCGTCGACACGCGTACATAAGTTAAACTTAAGTTGTCTCTTTTTTTTCCCTAGAAAAAATAGCGATGCTGCACAACGGTCCATGAAATGTTACTGTCGAGTCACTTGTTCCAGCGATGTAAAGCTGAGTAGTTATTCTAAGTTGAATTCTTATATCCGTACGTTTTATGCACTCATCGCCAGCCCTAGCAACTCCAAAGTTTCCCAGAGTGCTTTGCGCATAGCCAGTTATGCGCTATCTTCGAAAAGGTCCATTATGTTAAACTGAAAGGGCGCAAAGCGCGTGGTAAAACAAAAAAAGACTTTTGGCATGTCTTATCATATATGCATATCATTGTAAGTGTATTTTTTTCACATTTCCGGAATTATTGGGGAATTAAATGATTCCCCGAAACATTTTCGACGCCTCTGATTTCGCGACTTAAATTCTGACGCATTCGCGTTCACATAAAACGCACATCTAAACCCTATGTTGATTTTGAAGATTGATGTATGACGTCACCAAACTGAAATGCATCTAATTCAACAATCTTGCAGTAAGGAAACCATGTTTGATGATACAGAATGTAGGGTGTTGTTTCACAATTAACGTGTTGTGATGGAAAAAGGGACAACCTCTTGACAACCTCAAAGAAAGCATTAATTACCGCAATAACTTAGAATCGATATGAAAAATTGTATCATTCAGATACTGATTCACGGTGACAAACTGCGTTGAGTTTAATTCAGTTTTATTTATTTGCGTCACATTAGAAGTTTCGATTACTTTTGCATTTGCACATCATAAATTTAATATTTAATATAATCATTGGATATTTCTTAGATATATAACATATTGTGAAAATTGTATCCTGATATAATGTTTGTATAGAAACCTATTTCAAGATTAAAGTTAATGTCGGAGGTATAGAGAGAAAAGATTGGTGTGCTCTGGTTGCAAAGAGATGGAATGTTTTGAAGCTGGGAAGAAAAGTCAGAATAAGTCTCATCATTCAGCAAAGGGTCTTGAAGATCAGCTTGTAGACTGGTGGTAGTTGTAATTTGTTTCAGTATTATAACAATTATTTTATTCACATTTAATGAATGCGTTTTTGAGTTTTAATGAATTAATGAATATTTTCCAAAGATCTGTTAGCCTAGTGTTGCCGGAAATTTGAATTTGTTGCAGTGTAAGTATCAGAGAGCAGATGTGTTTCCTTTACATTCTGCAAAGGTCACAAAGATGACGAAATTAGCTCTTGGTTTTCTTTAAATTAATCGTCAATTTTCCTTGTGGGTATTTGATTATAATAATTATTAAAAAGCCGCATCCTCTTTGAGTGATCCCCTATGTACCGTTTCCCATATTGCAGCATTTCTAATGCTGCATGCGTGTATATCTTTAATGATCCTTGTGATATAGCGGTATGTGAGTGGTTTCATGGCTTCTGAATGTCAAACAAAGATGATTGACTATAAGGGCTGGATAGCTAAGTTGGTGAAAGCGCCTGTGTGTGTAAGGGAGAGCAAAATCAAACATAGCCTGTGTATTACGGGGATCACTGGTTCGAATCCCGCTCCAGCCAATTTTCTTTGTACACTTTTCAATGTATTTTTTTTTATTAACGTTGGTATAGTAAACAAGTATGTAACTGGAAAATCACGCCTAAACAGGGTGTCCCCCAAAACCGCAACACTTGTGTCGAAACTTATATGAAATTTAAACTGTTTATCACTTCAAGATTCAGATGTATGGAACAACCATGTCTTGGCTATCACCATGTAGAATTTGAGCAAAATTGAGGGGAAAAAACTAAGACTGAATTACCCAACCTCAAAACCCGATTTTCATCTTTCTTTCATACACATTATGTGTGCATTGACCACTATGCGTGTTATCCTCGCAAATTTGTTTTTAAGGAGTACTCTTTCAATTGGTCATATTTTCGCCAATTTCAGCCCCAATATACTTGAATTCTACATGGTGATAGCCAAGACAATCTTGCTGTGATAAACAGTTTAATTTTAACATAATTGGTCCGACACAGTGTTGCGTTTTTTCTGTGACATCCTGTATATTTCGAAATAACTTGATGGAATTGTATTCGCTCTGTTATATGCTGTTAGTAATTTGTAATCATCTGTAAGCTACATCATTTTGTAAGATTCTGTGAGCTTGTAGTAGATTAATGAGATCAAATATTGTGCATTTGTGTATTGGTGTTTGAAATTTGTAAACACAATTTAAATATTTCGAATATACATTTCACGTTCAGATATCAAGGACAAGTACAAAGGACTATAAAGAATGTCAAACTGCACCCTTAAATTACGGGTATTGAAAGTGTAAGAGAAAGTTACAGCTATGTAGGCAATGCAACTACATGTAAACACCTAGTGCAGTGAGTAATACACTATAGTCTTTAAATGATAGCAAACGTTTCGCCAAGGGGTAAGTCTATATGGTAAGTCAGTAACACCAGGGCTTTTCTTAAAAACTAAAAGTGATATAAAAAAATAGAAATTGAATTATTGTATTTTGTTGCTTATCTTTATGTACTGTGCTTTGACATAATTATTTCATTAAGTAACGCTTTATGTTGTTATTATATTTGTATGCACATTAATCTTTTTCACTCAACTTTCCAATGCCATTTTCATCGCATATCTGAAAATCAATACATGTATAGTTAATACTGGTCAAAATTAAACTTATTGAAATCATTTCTCAATCATAATGTAACACATGCTCGTTATGTGGCAGCGTTAACAAATTTCACTTGTTTTGTAATGCAATTGCAATCATGGAATAAAATGTCATAAATATGACTTGTAAAGGAGAGTATACAAACACAGGGTCAAGCATTTCAGTTTTTTGTTATGTTTGTTATGTTTGCTGTAGTTGTTTCTTACTTCTTCTTTTTATCCCAGAAATTATTCTTGCAACCTGGCTCTGTTACTTTCCATTTGATGGACATATTGATGAACAGCAATTTCAATACTTTCAATTGGCTTTGAATGAGCCAACAGCGGAATTCATGACCATGTAATAATTTGAAAATATCACGCAAACAACAGGAAACAAGCTGACAACAAAGAAAATGTGTTTTTCTGGTGTTGTTTTATGCTTGGAGTTAGGAGGGCCCGACGTTTCGATCCTAGCAGAATCTTTATCGAAGGCTAAATGACAAGACAAACATGTAAGTCAAACATTTAAGTCAAGAAACAAATTAATGCATGAGAAGGCACAGGACAAAGGGGGTAAAGGTGGGTATGATTAGAGGTGAACAAAGGAGAGGGGAAGAATGGGGTAGGTGAGCTGGGATTGTTTTTTTTTAAAACAGTTTTGACCAAAGGAACCCACCATCCACTGTGAGGGATCAGGGTAAGCAATATTTAGTGACATTGTAACGTACACTGGCAGGTTGAAGAGGAAGATAAAAATGATGAACAGTTATACACCAATATGTGGCGTCTCCGCATGGTTGGACCTTGAACAAGTAATAATACATAATAATAACAAACATTTATATTTGTGACCAGCTAGACTAATTATTTAAAGTAATTACTCTGCCAGGCCCTGTAAATAGTTTGTACATAGGCCAAGTGCCTTTATCTTTTATTTTCTTGTAATCTATAACTAATAGGCCTAATTAAGTGAACAACAAAATAGTTGTACCGGGCAAATCCCGCACGTAGTATTGACGCTCTGTAGGCGCCTCACAAAAAGAATAAGTGGGTCCCCGCATAAGATTTATTTATTAAGTTAAGTACAAGTACCGGATAGCGCCCTCTCTCCCACCAATCCCCACAAATTCCATTAGATCCATTTGAATGGGTGGAACTTTGCATAAAGATAAGGGAAAGTCTACCACTATTGTTTGGCTCTCTTGGGGAGTGGCAAGCGGGTATATGCAGCGTTCACTATCGCGCTTGGTTTCACTGCCACCACACCTTATTCCTCGTAGTCTTGACTCACAATTAATATCCCGATTACCAAGACGATCTTCAGGAAGAATAATTTTTTTGTCGGTACTTTTGTAAGCTGGTAGAGAGAGAAAGAGAGAGAGAGAATAGCATGAGATATATGACACCAACATCGTCCGGTAAGTGCTTTACTGTTCTTAATATGTTGTATATACATTTTAGGTGTTAATTATTGATTCCTTGTTGAAATCGAGGATACGGATAATCGAGGTTATTCTATCACTGTGAACTGTTTCAAACTATTGTATGTTCAATCTTAAGTGATCGCCGTAACAAAATCGACCTCTTGTATTTTGCCTCGAAACCAGACGATAATTGTTTTATTTCGTTATAATTGCTTGTATATAGTATGATGTTTCCAAACCCCACGTCGTCCTGATACTTGGGTACGTGTAAAATATATAATTATAAAAACTCTGAATAAATTGTGAATTGATTGGTATTGGTTAATTTAAATTACTGGGAATTGAGTAAAAAGACTAAAAATGAGTTAAGAATTGATTACGTAATTTTGTACATGCTAGTAAAATGTCAATGAAATTGTGGAAATAGCGTTCATGAAATTTTACGTTTTGCCCGTATTGATTAACATTAATTTCCTTTATCATTTTATTTTACAGAGTGGTTGTATGTCCATGATAATTGACTGTCGTTTTATATATTAAAGTTTCTAACGGCACGGAACCTAACCAAACTTTGTCATCGTCCATCTTCGTGTTGCCTGTTCATCACTTGGTTACATATGTATCACAACGCAAGTATCAGCGTAAGTATCACAGCGCAATTTCGTAGCACTTTATAGGGGGATCACTCAAAGAGGATGCGGCTTTTTAATCAATAAAATCCTAAAACAACCATAAGCGAAACCGACTGGACTAATTTAAAGGTAGTATCATACTTTGGTTTTTATCAAAGAAATACAGATTCATGGGCATAAATATCAAGGACGATACAATAATAGTCATCTGTGAAAATTTCAATCCCATACGGTGCCCACTTTTTGAGAAAACAGTGAAAAACTGCCGCAGTATTTCTTAAGTCTTTTCTCTTTTATTTTTGATCTTTTAAAAGATCAGAACGATTTTCGCTCGTTGTTTTACTAATTTCTGGATAAATACACCATTTCAGGCGGAAACATTTTAACGGAATGTTTCTGCCACCACCATCTTCATACCCTGTAAGTTATACGTAAATCTGTGAACATTTCTGTTTTGGTTTCTTACCAAAGTATAATACTACCTTTAAAGTCATTGGAGAGTGAACAAAGAAAAAATTGGCTTAAAAGAAAAGAAGAAAAGAGGGTAGGAGGAATGGATGGAAGCAGAAGAGAAAGAGAAAAACAAGGGGAATAGTATGATGTCTACTTGAGGAGATATGGGTTGGGATTTACCGTACTTATGTATTGAACAGTGTTGAGTCCTTGTATTGCGCGGCCCTCTATTGACTGCACTTACACACACACACACACACACACGTAGGTAGTTACGTCTTGGAACCAAGACTACGTTGAATAGTGAACCTTGTACACTCGTCTATGGTGTTCCAAAGACGACACATCGCGTCGCCGTCGCCGTCGCCGTCGCCGTCGCCGTCGCACTGGATCTCGCCTGACTATTGAGGGCGCACTATTGTCTTTGCTTGCTGTGGTCGAGTCGGCGACGGCATTATTTTAATCGTTTGTTTACGTTGAGAAAGTTACTTCTATACATGTATGTACTTCTTTTCGCTACGCTATAGGCCTACAAAGAATGAATGAAATCTTGAGAACTCAATATATATATATATATATAATATTTGTATTCATACTTTGTATTCAATATTGTATGTATAAACAAATCACAAAAGCTTGGAATGTACTTACTTCATTTTGATTCATGTTCAACATGTTCAACATGTTCAACAGTACACATAACAACAACTTGCAGGTTGTTGTTATGTGTAAATGTAGGGATTAGTGATACACAATAATATATCAAAAAGAACAAACTTCATACCTCTTTCTATTCTAAGTTATTATCGTTTCAATTTGTTTACTTATTTGTTTACTTTAATAGTCATTAGTAAACAAATGATTACACATATAATTAATTATGCAAATATACAATGAACATGTACATTACACGGGATGTTTGATTAGCATGGTATAGTCATATGTAGTACAAAACAGCAGATTTTAAGTTATGATTATGAGGATTATTCACATTTGTTCATCAATATAATTAGTTCCTGTTGTCATGGCAACCAATAATGAAACTGTTTTATTTTTCTCGGACAAAAATTTGTCTTCCCTATATATCGCACTGATTGGCGAAGAAAAAAATGAAAATATAGTAAGACACTGTTGAGTTATTATCAAGTTAATTTGTTTACATCATTGTTTACTTGAATAAGATCATGTAAACATGAATTTTGTCTCCATCCACAAAGTAACCATCTTTGCCATTGATAAATTGAACGGAAAATTCCCTTTTTCAAAATCTTTAAGACGGCATAACTCGGCAACCGATACATCAATTTTGATAGTATGGGTATCAAATGATGCAGATTTATGCACTCTATACGAAGTTAGCATCAACAGACCTATTGCACCAACTTCAAAAATCCCATTTCAGTCCCTATACTACTACTAAATTAAATAGTCAACATGCGCGCGCTGCCATGCCGGAAGTAGGCCTAGTCCAAATATCAGGGCGACGGCGACGGCGACGGCGAGGATGCTGCTTCGCACTCTTCGCCCCATTTTGTGCACAAGTTAATGGGCCAAATGCGACGGCGACGGCGACGCAGCATGAGCGTCGCCGTCGCCGTCGCCCCTTCACGAAGCGACGCGATGTGTCGTCTTTGGAACACCATACTCGTCTATTAATAGGCGATACCTACTATAGTAATGTAAATACAATGCCTAAAAGAAACTTTGCAACACTGGATGGACAACAACAGTTGTTCATGTATTAGGCTGAAGCTTAATCTCTGCCGCAGTCCATACACAGTTATCGTAACAGCCCCATCAGCCCTTTTAAACCCCACAAAATGTCCTCTTCAAATTCTGAATCCGAAATTCCACCACCGGGAGACGGCGGCCTCCTTGGCGGTTGGCGTACGGTGCTGGCTGCTTGGAGTTTGTGGTTCTTCTGGGGCTTTCTGATAAAGGGACTTGGCGCATTGCTGCCCACGTTACAAGTTCAGTTTGTAACCCAAACGTGGGTGATTGGATGGATCATAGCTATGATGAGCGGCGCATTTGGACTGTCGGGTAAGTATTGACATTTCTTGGAAAACAATGCGAGACTAGTGTTGTAGTACTCGTACTCGGAACTCGACATCCCAAAATTGTACTCGAGTATCTACGTACTCGTACTCGAAAAAGAGTACCGTAAAACAAAATCTGTTCAGTTAAAGTTCGTGGATCTGAACATTCTAACAACGAATCGAATCTAGCATATAGAAATTACATGATTATGCAAAGTTGAGTCTGGAAAATAGACTTCGCCGTGCCTGGCGTTTACGCTTGTTGTAACGTATTATTGTTGCAAGGCGCATAGCCACGTACGTGTTGACCACTATTTTTAGATCAGCTGTAGGCATGTCGTCCACATCGACTGTTGTTCAATTTGGGTTCAAAGAATACTGAGAATTTGTGCAAAATGGAGTAAAACGCTACAGCGCAACTTGTTCGGTTTTTTTTTCGAACGATAAGTACTTGTACTCGTACTCGTACTCGTACTCGGCAGACTTGTACTCGTACTTGTACTCTGGTGCACAAGTACTTGTACTCGGAAACCAGTACTTGTACTCGATTGGCAAAGTACTCGACCTGTCTTGGTACTCGACAGTCAAAGTACTCAGCAGTACTTCATACTCGGAAAAAAGTACTCGACTACAACGCGAGACCATAAACACAAAATGTCACAACTAACCCTTTCCTGAGTCGTGACAGGAAGATTTATACAAGTTCACTCCAGAATGACTGCACGCAGAGGACACCAATTTATATTTACACAAATTTACAGCTATATATATTTAATTCTTTTCTCAATTCTCAGATAGTCAAGCCCTTGTTGGGCCCCCCAAAACACCACCCACAAAGCAAACTCCAAATTATGATTATAAGAGACATAATTAAACAAACACCCAATTTATACAAATAGTCCCATTCCACCGCTTGGAATGAGTTATACCCATCACCTAGGCACACGCAGATAATCAGGGTTCACCCTAGCAAATGTCTCAAACAAAGAGAAAGTTCCAACCGGGAAGTTGATTTTGCTGGCGAAGATCCGTCCTCAGCGCAGCACGATCACGCCGGCGGATGAACTATGTGCACAGCGTATATCACTGGTCAGCAGTAGGCTATGCACAAAACTTGACTCGTTCCAATGAACTGGGCAGCAGTCTCTCGGCCGTACTGGGACCGTCAATCTGGTCGCTCCAGTCCAGAAGTGCGGCCTCTATCAAGTTTTGATGACGTCAGTCAAAACTTTTGGTTGAAAGACCAATGTACTTGAAAACCATGGTTTTCTTGCCGATTAGGCGATCCTAGAAATCCAGACTCCTGGCCTGACAAACTCAACTTCAACCAATTTGCCAATAAGCAGCCTGTATCAATCTGCTCCAGGTTTGGGTCAAAATTGGTTGTTCCCAAAATCTCAAAATAAATGTTCACCAATCGGTGAATGAAAACTGGCCAAAAGGCAGCACAAGGCTCCAGGTCTAAGGCACAGCTAGACCTGCTCTCTGTCTAAGTCACAGCTAGACTGAGCCACACCCCACACAGACTACATTCTACCTCTCACTCAGATTACCCTAGCAATTTACATACTTCAAAGTTACACATTACACTCATGCAAATGAACTCATTCATCACTCTTCCCCAACTCCAACTCTAGCCAGCTCAACAATACCTCCAAGGTTCCAAGGGGAAATACCTACCTTTGTTATATACAAGTGAAAGGAATAAATTTACATGGCAGCAAGAATGTCTAGACTCTACACACTTGCTGCATAGTGAAATCAGAATCGAATATTCATGAAAGCAAGGGAAACAGAATATTCATGAAGCAAGGAATAGAAATGAGGCCAAAGTACAAGGGAATACAATATGCATGACAGCAAAGAAATTAAGGCGTGGCTAGCATCACAGTGTAGGGGAAACCCCCTAGGGTAAATTCTGACATTATCTCCCCCCTTAACAAGAAAAAAAAAACACCTTTTTTTTTTTTCTTCATCCTCAGAATTTACACTTACCTTTTGGTCTGTACGCAAAGTTTTCGGTACAAAATCAGCCTTCAGAACTTGGCCATATTTACAAATATACAAAATTTTACAGTTTCACATTACTTACCTTTCCACGTCACTGCAATAACTATGTGGATACTCGGCTGAGATAATCGGCACCAACATTCTCACTCCCTTTAATTGCCTCAATCCTAAAACGGAAGGGTTGGAGAGCTAGCGCCCAACGGAGAATACGGCTGTTGGCCACTTTGGCATGTTGAAGATATTTCAAAGGCTGATGGTCAGTTTCTAGCACAAATTCTCGCCCATACAAGTACGTCTGGAATTTCTGGATAGCCCAGACAATGGCTAGACACTCACGTTCGATGGTGGAGTAGGCCTTCTCTCTCTCGAGGAGTTTCCGGCTGGCGTATGCCACTGGGAAGTTGTTGCCATCATGCTTCTGAAGAAGAACAGCTCCTATGCCTACATCTGATGCATCTGTCTGAAGTAAGAATTGCTGTTTGCAATCTGGGAGGCGGAGCACTGGAGCAGCTGTTAACATGGACTTCAGTGTTTGAAAGGCTAGTTCCTGGCTTGCACCCCATACAACATGATTAGGTTCACGCTTCTTGGTTTTATCTGTTAATGGCACCGCAATAGCAGAGTAGTTCGGGATAAACCTACGGTAGTATCCGGTCAGTCCAAGAAATGATCGTAGTTGTTTCTTTGTTTTCGGTCGTGATGCATCCTGAATGGTTGACAATTTGTCTGGAAGTGGCTCTAGCTGCCCTCGCCCTACAATATGTCCTAAGTACTCAAGCTTGTCAAAACCAATATAGCATTTGGATGGACGGGCCGTTATGCCTGACTTTGCTAGACGCTCAAACAAGCTGATAAGAGTGTCAAGATGCTCTTGCCAAGTCTTGGTATGGACTAGGATGTCATCAATGAAATTATCTACATTAGGGATACCAAGAAGCATCACTCTCATCATGCGACTGAAAGCAGCAGGCGCATTGACTAAACCAAACGGCATTGTACGGAATTGGTATAAGCCATCTGGTGTTATGAATGCTGTTTTCTCTTTGGCTGATTCATGGAGTGGGATTTGCCAATATCCCTTACTCAGATCTATCTTGCTATAATACATGTCATTAGAGAGCTTTGCAAAGATTTCTTCGGGGTCCGGCATTGGCTCGGCATCAAAGACAGTTACTCTGTTCAATCGTCTGAAAACAATGCAGAATCTTTGTGTTCCGTCTTTCTTTTTGACCAAGACAATAGGTGAGGCATATGGTGAATCTGACCTCTCGATAACACCCATTTCAAGCATTGATTCAACCTCAGATTTCACAGTATCTCTGAGTACGTGGGGCAATGGGTAAGGTTTGGACCTGATGGGTTCTGAAGACGTCAGCTTGATGTCATGTTTGGTTAGCATTGACTTACCTGGAAGGTCAGTGAGCATAGATCCAGCCTTGTTGAGCAACATCCTTACCTCACATGTCTGATCTGCAGATAGCCCCTCATGTATTTTGACATCTTTGACTGTCTTTGTTGATGTCAGTTTGGGAAGTCGCAGCTGATCATCCACAGTTGTAAGCATCTCATCATATGGCTCTGGTTCGATAACGGCTGTTGACACAATGTCCAGTAAACCTACTGGTAATACCTGGTTTGAGAGACAGGAGGCTACAGAGTTATCAGTGGGTGTTCGGTCAATGTACAATTTCAGCAAATTGATATGGAAGGTTTTCGTCCTTACACCAAGATCAATTTTGTAGTCATACTTACCAACTCTCTTCACTACGTTGAATGGCCCTTTCCAGTGTAACAACAACTTGTTGTTATCCGTAGGCAGCAGAAGTAGGACCTTGTCCCCTTCCTTAAGTTGGCGAGGTCGTGCTTTCTTGTCATAGTAAGTCTTGTACCTGGATGAAGACTTCTTGAGTTCTTCCTGGGCTAACTTGCAAGTCGCCTCAATGCGGTCCTTCAAGTCAAGAACGTATTCGTAGGTTGTCTTCACTTCAGATGTTTCAACATCATCGGACCATAATTCTCTTAGGATGGCCATGGGGCCTATGACATTGCGTCCATACAGAAGCTCAAACGGAGCAAATCCCAGGCTTGAGTGTGGAGTTTCTCTATATGCAAAGAGTAGTGGTCCTATATATCTGTCCCAATCCCTTGGCTTTTCTGCGCAGAGACGTCTAAGCATCGTTTTCAGGCTCCCGTTAAATCTTTCAACCAAACCGTTGCAGGCGGGGTGGTAAGGAGTGGTTGTTAGCTGCCGTATCGACAGAAGGCGGCTGACTTCTCTCATTACCCCTGAGGTGAACTGGCTCCCTTGATCTGTTAATATCTCCCTTGGAATACCTACTCGTGTAAAGACATCCACAAGTGCTTCTGCGACTCGATGGGCTTCGATGCTTTTTGTAATGTCTTGATGTTGCAATGACAGAGAGAGAGACACTGAAATAACACTGCCTTTGTAACGTTGTTTAATAACTGTAATTACTGCACTGCAGCCATATTGTCAACAAGTCTTTCCTATAACTTGAGGGATCAACAACAGAGGGCGCTGTTCATTGTTTATGATCTGTCTTGGGAATAATGTATGTAGACATGTAACATCCCCTCTTCTTTAAAGATTTATAATGTAAATCAGAACAAAATGATTACTTCGAAAAAACTTTCTTTAAACAGTTCACTGAGTGTCCATAATAAAGATCCTGTTCCTGTAGTGGATGGGTAAAGTGTGAATTGTCCAAGGAATCCAAAGTGTCCATAGTTTACTGTCCTTTTTGAATACTATTTGTTTTTGAGTTTTTTTTTTTTTTTTTTCTATAGTGTTCCAAACAAATGTTCCTTTGCCACTGTATAATCCGCGTGTTTGTCCTTATCGCGCATATAACTCGTAGATCACAAATCAAGTCTCTTGGGTCTTGTGATTCTCCTGCCTGATCGAGTTACAGTCGGTGCTCCTTGAGTGACAGTTGGCGGTGGCTTGTCCGGAGGTTTGGGCTTTGTAGTGTAGGTGGGGGCTGTTGAGGTGGATTTCAGCGGAGCTGGTCTCAGGTGGATTCTGTTTCGTCTGAGGCGGCTACCAGTGTCAGTTTCCACATTGTAGGATCGGGGGGTTGAGGATTTGCTCACGATCTTGCCTGGACTCCAAGATTTGCTGGTTGGATTCTGGATGTAGACTGGCTGGTCCTTCAGAAGGTCGCTGAGTGGAGTTGAATGCTTGTTGTAGTAGTGCGCTTGTGATGTCTGGTCTGCATTCAGATGTTCTCGCACTTCTTCACGATTGGGTGGGGGACGGACTACTGAAGGTAGGGTTGTCTTGTACTTGCGTCCGTTCAGTAATTCAGCGGGGGACGGGATGTCGGACTTCAGTGGACGTGGTGCGGAGACACAGGAGTGCTAGGTTGGGGTCGTCTCCTGAGTCTTGACATTTGGTGAGGATCCTCTTCACCGTTTGAATGTGTCGTTCGATGAATCCATGACCTCTCGGGTAGTGAGGTTAAGATGTCTGGATTCGAAATCCGTATTTCTGTGCCAGGGTTCGGAACTGCGACGAGGTGAATTGGGTACCGTTGTCGCATATGATGACTTCTGGGATGCCCTGTTCTGCAAACAGCACTCTAGTGATTCTGCTAACGGTGCTGGCTGTAAGGTTGTCGAGCTTGCGGATGAATGGGAATTTGGAGTAATAATCCGCAAAGATCAGGTACCATACACTGTTGTGGTGGAACAGGTCTGCTCCAATGGTGTGCCATGGACGGGGTGGTACCTCCATGGTGATCATTGGTTCTCGTCCTTGGGACTTCTGGTGTCTGGCATGCTTTGCAACCTGCTACAATGTTCTCGACATCCTTGTAGATTCCTGGCCAGTAGACGCTGGACTTTGCACGTAGTTTGCATTTTTCAATGCCCTGATGACCGCTGTGGATCTGGTGCAGTATGTCCTGTCTCAGTGTGTTTGGAATAAGGATTCTGCTCCCAACCAGAACTATGCCGTCTTCTATGGCTATGTCGTCTCTGACTGACCAGTATTGCCTGACTGGGCGTTGTATTTTCTTTATGCTGTCAGGCCATCCATCTGTGACTTGCTGGATCAGGAGTTGCAGGGTCATGTCTGCAGTGGTCTCCTGTTGAATCTGCTCAAGCTTCGTGGTTGTCACGCTCACCAGGTTGTGTATGCGAACTTGCATCTCTGGGATTTCATGGCTTTCCAGAGGGGAGAGTCGTGACAGGGCGTCTGCAACAACCATCTCTTTTCCTGGCTTGTAATTGATCTGCATATCATATGGTTATAGACGCAGGAGGATACGTTGCAGTCTTGGTGGGGCATGCATCATATTCTTCTTATGGATGTGTTGGAGTGGACGGTGATCACTTTCTACAGTGAACTTTTCACATCCATACAGGACTGCCAGAAGCTCTCGTTCAACGTTAGCATATCGTGTTTCTGCTGGCGTTAGAGCGTTTGATGCGAATGCTATTGGGCGGCCATTTTGAACAAGGGTGGCGCCCAGTCCTCTGGTTGATGCGTCAACCTGTAGTGTGACTGGTTGCTTCTGGTTGTAGTAGGCAAGTGTGGTTTCTGCTGCTATGGATGTTTTGATGAAGTCGAACACCTTCGTGTGTGATGGAGACCAAGCATACTCGACATCCTCACGAAGTAGCTCCCGCAGCGGTGCTGTGTGTTGCTGTAGCAGTCGTGCATGCAGCAGAATCATTGTTTACCTTTTAAATCATTGTTTTCATTTGAATTAAATATTTCTTTGTGGTTTCTTTGAATAATTGGGCTTATCCAACATTATTTGGCAATTTATAGTTTTCCCCCTTGTAAGTTCATATCAATGGTTTTTTGTACTTAAACGTTAACCATTACATCATCTTTTAAGGTTGGACCTAATTATCATATCATCCTCATTCCCAGTGTATTTCAATAGCATTGCTTGGTTATATTCATCGTGGGTTCGAGTATGCACACACATGTGTTGCTGTGTCCGAGGTCTTCGGATAGTAATTTCACCCACCGATTATCAAGTCTAATTGTCAAGATGCAACTTCAGTGTTAATTGATTATTATGTGATTCTTGGATGATTCCTGTGATTTACAGACCTTAAGAAGAGCCCTTTATGGTAAGCTTAGTTCATTTTATTTCTCGAAAGATCATGAAAACCTGGATAGATCGTGAGTTTGCAATTGTAAACAAACCATGCAAGTGTGATTTATGTTATGTGTATTTTTCCGTTCATGTACATGTCGAGGCCCTATGTCGTGTTATGTGCTTGTGGTTTTATTTGGGTTATAAATTTAGTGTGATTTCATTGTTTTGGTAAATTTCAGATTGTTATCTAACGCCTGTTGCCCAATGTGTAGCGCCTATCGTCTAGCGTCAAACACCTAATTAGTCCGTCCGGGAGCACAAGTTAAAGAGAATCTGTATCATCAGAGAGGCATTCAGCTAGTGAAGTTGTGTTTTTGTTGACGGGGTCGTCAGCGAGAAATAAGCCTTAAGTTTTGGAATTATTCACATAAGTTTGTGACACCTGTAATTTTGTATTGGCGTTCGAATAATAATCACGGGTTGAATCAAAGAAAGAAGTCTAATCAGTAACTGTGTGTTCTGTGTGTTAATTATTTTTAAGTTGTCCGAAACTCCTCTTGGTTTCAAGTGATTCCTCGAGGCAGCCACAATAACAATCATAAGTAAATAATTGGAATCAAAATCAAAATTAGAAATCGTCGTCATTAAGAGTTGTTGAACGGAAATCAACATCATGTCTGTGTCATCACATCCGTCACGTGACCTTGCGCGCAGTAAAGCTGAAAGTCATCATTCTAAAGGTAGATCTTTTGGCAAGTCCTCTGGTTCCAAATCTCTCGTGTCATCGACATCATCCATGCAGCGAGAAAGGTTGGAGCTCGCTAAGAAAGAAACTGCTTTGCAGGTCCAGAAGCTCTTTGCAGACCAAGAGAAGGAGTTGAGGTTACAGGAGCTGGAATTAACCCAGAGGGTCGAAGTGATGAAGATTGAACGAGAAAGCAAATTACATCAATTAAAGATAGAAAAGGAGCTTGCCGAAACCAGAGCTGTAATGCAAGTTTTTCCTACAGTGGATGTAGGCGACGGTTCCTTGGACTTGTCTCAGATTCCTGAAGACAAGCAGGGACTCATGGATAAATTTCTCGACCTGCATCAAGGCCCAACATCTGTAGAGAGTGATGACGGAAAAATATCGCCGAACAACATCGAGAAGAAACCGGTGATGTCACTGAGTTACAAACAAGGGCCAATCGACACACACAAACCACTGGATCCTTGTGATGGAAGCCATCATGCCAGTGGGTGCATGCAGACATCCTCTGTGCTTGAGAGGTGCATGGCACAGCTAGCTGAAACAAGTAAGCAGCAGTGTGAGGCCAACAAGCGTCTCGTAGTTGCCAGTCAGCTACCCAAAGTATCGGTCCCTCAGTTTGGTGGTGATCCACTTTTGTATCCCTTATGGCAGAACTCTTTCACCGCACTTGTTGATAGCCAGCCCATGGATGCAGATACAAAGCTGAACTACCTGTATCAGTGTGTCATCGGCAAACCAAGACAGTTGGTGGAACATTTTCTGCTGATAGGTACGGAGAGATCTTACAATGAAGCGAAGAGTCTGTTGTTGGAAAGGTATGGCAACAGTAGTGTCGTAAGTACGGCATTCACAAGAAAGCTTCAACAGTGGCCAAAGTTGACCCCCAAGGATCACTCCGGGCTGAGAGATTTTGCAGATTTTCTTGGGAAAATTGAAGCTGTTCGTGGAACAGTAGCAAGTCTTGGAGTATTAGACTACCCGAGCGAAAACGCCCACTTGGTCGAAAAGTTGCCATACTTCCTCGAGAGCAAGTGGAGAGACAGGATAGATGTCTGGAGAAAGACACGCGGCCATGACACCTTCCCCCCTTTCTCTGAATTTGTGAAATTCTTGAAGAGTGCAGCTGACAAAGCCAACATTCCTGAGCTACAGAATGTTGTAAGAAGTCAAGACAGGCAGCACTCCAACACATCAGATGTTAATGTGAAGAGTAGCAGAGGGAAGAAGGCCAGCACGTTTGCAACCACAACGCAGCAAAATGAGGTATCAAGATCCTCGACATTGAGTGATGATCGTTGCTACTACTGCAGTAAGAGGCGTCACTTCTTAGACGAATGCAACCTGTTCGCACGTAAACCCTTCAAAGAAAGGAGAGAGTTCTTCTTTCAGAGACGACTCTGTATGGGATGTGCAAGTGCAGTTGATCACCAAGTGAAAGACTGTGGTGACAGACGGGTCTGCCGGATTTGTGCAGGTGCACATCTCACCTGTCTTCATCGAAGTCGAGAGAAGACAATGGCAGCAAGTACAGCTAGTCAACCGCAGTCGAGTGCAGCTGGTCTATCAACAAGCCAGCTGTCTGGTCAAGCTGTCCCCTTCACACATTCGACTCACAAGCCAGAGATGGGAACATCCACCTGTACACAAGTGTGTGCCAATCCTGACCAGGGTGGAGAGAGCGATCACTCTATGATCATTCCTGTCCTGGTGCGATCTGAGCATGACCCATCGGCAGAATTTTTGGAGTATGCCATACTTGACGAGCAGTCAAACACAAGCTTTGTGTCCAAAGATCTGTGCGAGCGGATGAATGTCAAGGGGCCAGAGACTCAACTACTGTTGAGTACCATGCAGGAGCAGAACGTATGCGTCCCAAGTAAGCGCATATCTGGTCTCGAAGTTCTCGACATAGATGGGGAGCACAAAGTGAAACTCCCAGTCTGCTTCATGTGTGCCAGCCTGCCTGCCAAGAAATCTCCGATTCCAAAGGCAGATGTCGTCAGAGAGTGGTCTCACCTTGCTACACTTGCCGAAAAGCTCATGCCATACGATCCCTCCCTTCACATCTCTCTGTTAATTGGGAGTAACTGTCCAAGCATCGTTCGTCCAAGAGAGATTCTTGCTGGAGGGGATGATGAACCATATGCCCAGAAATCACTCCTAGGATGGGGAGTTATTGGCAATGTTTGTAGAGGCAGAAGATACGAAGGTCAGGAAGCTACCACATGCAACAAAGTAGTTGCCATTGAGCACAGTGCTCAACCCCGTTTTGCCTTTAGTACACGGGTTAAAGAGGTCTTGAGCCCCGAGAAAGTATTAAAGGCTCTTGAGTTAGATTTCGCCGAGACGAAAGGCAGGCAGCCGTACTCAGTTGAAGACGAACGCTTCCTGAGCATCCTTGAGGAAGGAATCAAGAAGAGGCCCGACGACCACTACGAGATGCCTCTTCCTCTGAAATCAGAAGCTGCAGTGTTGCCGAATAATCGAGAGCTTGCAGAGAAAAGAAGTAGGCAACTCGCTGCAAGGTTCAAGAAAAACCCGAAATTTCATGATGACTACAAAAACTTCATGAAAGAAGTCACTTCAGTCTGCGCCGAAAGAGTGCCAGCAGATCAGCTGAACAAACAGGATGGGAAAGTGAATTACATTCCCCACACTGGTGTGTATCACCCCAAGAAGCCCGATAAGATTCGGGTCGTGTTCGACTGTTCAGCTAAGTACAGTGGGGTGTCCCTGAACGACTATCTTCTTCAAGGCCCTGACATGATGAACGGCCTGTTGGGCATTCTCTGTAGGTTCAGGAGGGAAGAAGTTGCCTTCAGTCTGGATGTCCGAAGTATGTTTCACCAGTTCTTCGTTGACGAAAGGTACCGCGACCTACTCCGATTCCTCTGGTGGGAGGATGGAGATCCAAAGGGGCCTGTAGTGGACTACAGGATGAAGGTTCACCCCTTTGGTGCTGTGAGTTCGCCAGGTTGTGCGAACTTCGGCTTGAGAAAGGCTGCGGATGATGGTGAGAGGGAATTTGGTGCTGATGCTGCTGAATTCATCAGAAACGACTTTTATGTCGATGATGGGTTGAGGTCAGTACCCACAATTGAAGAAGCATCCAGTCTCATCAAAGCAAGTCAAGGAGTGTGCGCCAAAGCTGGGTTGAAGCTGCATAAGCTTGCCTCCAACAAGAGAGAACTCCTGGAAGTGTTTCCGGTAGAAGAAAGAGCAGGAGGTACCCGAGCGATTGACCAAGCAGTAGACAGTATGCCCATGGAAAGGGCTTTGGGCGTCAGCTGGTGCGTGGAAAGCGATACGTTTCAATATCGCATAGAGTTCAAGGAGAGACCTATGACCAGACGCGGGATCCTGTCTACTGTAAGTTCTGTTTATGACCCCAATGGCTTCGTAGCACCAGTGATTCTGCAAGGAAAGAAAATTCTGCAGAAAATGTGCAGAGACAAGCTGGACTGGGATAGTCCAGTACCAGACCAGTTGCAGCCTGAGTGGGAAAGGTGGCGTCTAGAAATCCTCAACCTGGACAAAATAGAGATCCAGAGATGCTTCAAGCCTAAGAACTTTGGAGTCGTGAAGGTCACTGAACTTCACCACTTCTCTGACGCTAGCCAGGATGGATACGGTCAGTGCTCATACTTGAGACTCGTCAATGAGGATAACAGAGCACATATCTCCTTTGTCATTGGAAAGGCAAGGGTGACCCCACTCAAGCCTGTAACCATTCCCCGGCTAGAGCTTGCCGCAGCTGCTGTGTCGGCATCGATGAGTGAATTTCTTCTCCGAGAGCTGGCCTACGAAAGCGTCCGAGAATTTTACTGGACAGACAGTAAAATTGTGCTTGGCTACATCCGAAACGAAGCCAGACGATTTCACGTATATGTTGCCAATAGGGTGCAACAAGTCAGAAACCTGACTGATCCAGCGAAGTGGCTGTATGTGGATACAAAAGAGAATCCAGCCGATGAGGCATCACGTGGGCTGACGGTGAAGCAGCTGGCAGAGAAGTCCCAGTGGCAACATGGTCCAGAGTTCCTGAAGGTAGACGGACCATTCCAGCCTCCACCACGTGCAGAAGTCGCACTAAATGAGACAGATCCAAATGTGAGAAAGGCTTCATCCCTGGCAACCAACGCTGAACGTGACAAGATGAACAGCCACTTCGAGTCAAGTCGACTAGAGGGAGCGTCGTCATGGAATCGAGCTCGCAAAGCAGTTGCTCTCTGCTTGAAATTCAAACAGAGGCTGAGAAGCAGAGTCATTCAGAAAGATAGACAGGAGGGAAATTCCCAACTGCTCACCCCAAAGCAGCCCATGACGGTAGAAGAGCTGCAAGTAGCAGAGATTGAGATAATCAAGAGTGTGCAGCATGAGCACTTCAGTGCTGAGCTTCAGGCACTCCAGAAACTTGGAGTTGTTGGTGAAGTTGATAGACACACTGCCAAAAAGAGAAATGACAGTGTGAGAAACACCAGCTGCTTGTACCGACTAGACCCGTTTCTTGATGAGCACGGTGTCATCCGTGTTGGCGGTCGGATCACCAAAGCAGACCTCCCTACAGATGTCAAGCACCCTGTTATCTTGCCACATCGAGGTCATGTCACTAGTTTGCTGATCCAACATGTGCATCAGAAGTTAAACCACATGGGTAGAGGCATGACTCATAATGAGCTGCGTCAACAGGGATACTGGGTGATCGGTGGATCCTCAGCTGTCTCTCAGCACATCTCCAAGTGTGTTGTGTGCAGAAGGAATAGAGGCACCCTACAGATGCAGAAAATGGCAGATTTTCCTGTGGATAGAGTAAAGCCGGCCCCGCCCTTTACATATTCAGCAGTTGATTATTTTGGGCCATTCCTTATCAAGGAAAAGAGAAGTGAGTTAAAGAGGTACGGTGTCTTGTTTACCTGCATGTCTTCGAGAAGTATCCACCTCGAGACTGCAAACTCGTTAACCACCAACTCGTTCATTAATGCCATCCGGAGATTCCTGAGTAGACGGGGACCCGTGAGGCAGATTCGCTCAGACCAAGGAACTAACTTGGTGGGCGCACGAAATGAGCTGAGAGAGGCCCTAGCTGAATTGAACCAGGATGAGATACAGAAATATCTCCTGTTCAATGACTGCGATTGGATCTCCTTCAAGCTCAATCCTCCTCATGCCTGTCATATGGGAGGTGCCTGGGAAAGGCAAATCAGAACTGTGCGAAGTGCACTAGCCCCAACGCTGAAGCAAGCAGGGACACAACTAGATGATGAGGCGTTGAGAACCCTAATGACAGAAGTTGAGTCCATTGTAAACTCAAAGCCACTCACCTGCACCAATTTGTCTTCTGCAGAGGTGCCAGAACCCTTAACCCCCAACCATCTACTCACAATGAAGACGAGGGTCGTTCTTCCACCTCCTGGAAATTTCCAGCGTGAAGACCTCTACTCCTTGAAATGGTGGAGAAGAGTGCAATATCTGGCAAATCAATTCTGGCAACGGTGGAGAAAGGAAGTCCTCCTAGAACTACAAAGTCGTCCGAAGTGGCAAACGCCTAAGAGAAACCTCTCCGTCGGAGATGTAGTACTCGTCCGAGATGAGTCAAGTCCTCGTTCTCACTGGCCTTTGGGTAGAGTGAAAGAAGTCTACCCCAGTGATGACGGAATGGTCAGGAAAGTAAAGCTCTTGATGGGAGACAAGAATCTGGATGTAAACGGGAAACGCAGACACCCCCCTTCAGAACTTTGCAGGCCAGTTCAGCAGATGGTTCTTCTGTTCCCTACACCTGAGCACCCTGACACTCATTGAGCGAGCCAACTTCAGGAGACCTTGGGATTCCCCAACGAGGAGCCTTGCCAACTTCAGGAGACCTTGGGATACCCCAACGAGGAGCCTAGCCAACTTCAGGAGACCTTGGGATTCCCCAACGAGGAGCCTAATCTAGCCAAGGAGACGTCTTGGACTTGTTTAATTAAGTTTAATTTTGGACACTAATGAATCAGTGTAGAATCAGCCAAGTTTGAACATTTTAACTGCTTTATTTATTCGCAGTTAGAGGAGCCATGTTGCTGTAGCAGTCGTGCAGCAGAATCATTGTTTACCTTTTAAATCATTGTTTTCATTTGAATTAAATATTTCTTTGTGGTTTCTTTGAATAATTGGGCTTATCCAACATTATTTGGCAATTTATAGTTTTCCCCCTTGTAAGTTCATATCAATGGTTTTTTGTACTTGAACGTTAACCATTACATCATCTTTTAAGGTTGGACCTAATTATCATATCATCCTCATTCCCAGTGTATTTCAATAGCATTGCTTGGTTATATTCATCGTGGGTTCGAGTATGCACACACATGTGTTGCTGTGTCCGAGGTCTTCGGATAGTAATTTCACCCACCGATTATCAAGTCTAATTGTCAAGATGTAACTACAGTGTTAATTGATTATTATGTGATTCTTGGATGATTCCTGTGATTTACAGACCTTAAGAAGAGCCCTTTATGGTAAGCTTAGTTCATTTTATTTCTCGAAAGATCATGAAAACCTGGATAGATCGTGAGTTTGCAATTGTAAACAAACCATGCAAGTGTGATTTATGTTATGTGTATTTTTCCGTTTATGTACATGTCATGTAGTTTACACACATAGTTTTTGCTCGTGCACACATGCCGAGGCCCTATGTCGTGTTATGTGCTTGTGGTTTTATTTGGGTTATAAATTTAGTGTGATTTCATTGTTTTGGTAAATTTCAGATTGTTATCTAACGCCTGTTGCCCAATGTGTAGCGCCTATCGTCTAGCGTCAAACACCTAATTAGTCCGTCCGGGAGCACAAGTTAAAGAGAATCTGTATCATCAGAGAGGCATTCTGCTAGTGAAGTTGTGTTTTTGTTGACGGGGTCGTCAGCGAGAAATAAGCCTTAAGTTTTGGAATTATTCACATAAGTTTGTGACACCTGTAATTTTGTATTGGCGTTCGAATAATAATCACGGGTTGAATCAAAGAAAGAAGTCTAATCAGTAACTGTGTGTTCTGTGTGTTAATTATTTTTAAGTTGTCCGAAACTCCTCTTGGTTTCAAGTGATTCCTCGAGGCAGCCACACTGTGTGTTCGGCGAGCTTTGGGATGAATGGTCGCATGTAGTTGACCAGGCCAAGGAAGGTGCGAAGTTGCTTTCTATTGCCTGGGGGTTGCATTTCTTCGATCGCTTTCACCTTGTCTGGATTGGGCCTCACTCCTTCAGGTGAGTACAGTAGGCCGAAGAAACTGCATTCCGTTGTTTTGATTACACACTTGTCAACATTCAGCTTGATACCTGCTCGTCTTGTGCGTTCCATCGCCTCATGCAGGTGTATGTCGTGATCGTGGTCACTCGTGCCATTCACTTGGATATCATCTGCTATACCCACGGCGCCTGCACAGCCGCGGTATGTTTCGTCAATCTTCTGCTGAAACACATCTTGGCTCATTCGTAGGCCAAAAGGCATTCTCAGGAATCTGTACCGGCCAAATGGAGTGTTAAATGTTGTGAGGTATGTTGATTCCTCATCAAGCAGGACATTCCAATAGCCGTTCTTGGCATCGAGCTTACTGAACATCGTTGCACCGGCCAGTTTGGGTGTGATTTCTTCCAACGTTGGCACGGGGTAGTGGTTTCTCTTGATGGCTTTGTTCAGGTCTTTGGGGTCAAGACACAGACGTAGTCTTCCGTTGTTCTTCTCTCGTATGACTAGCGAGTTTACCCAGTCTGTGGGTCTGGAAACCTTCGCAATGATAGATTTGGTTTCCATCTCGTCTAGCTCTTTCTTGAGACGTTCCTTGATCTCCAAGGGGACTCTCCGTGGTGGGTGTATCACCGGTTGTGCTTCAGGGTCAAGTGTGATGCGGTATTCAAAGTTTTCGAAGCAACCAACGATTCCCTCGAAGCAGTCTGGATACATCTCGATAAGTTCAGCTTTGCTGCTGATCTTTGGTCGTTCATTCAACGGTACACTGCTGTGGATGTATTTTGGAGATCGGTTGGCATGTTGTGCATCAGGGGGTTTCTCTATTGGATCAGCAAAGTGGACCTGTTGCTCTGGCTTTGTGCAGGACTTCTCCTTTCGGTGTTGATTCGGGCCACTTTTCAGCTCTTCTGTGTTGGTCTCCCCCTGTTGCTTTGTTTCCACTGCACAGTGTAGTGTTAACAGGTTCAGAGCTTGGCATGCCTTCGGGCCAATGATTGCTGGACCTGGTGTATCAGTGACGTAGAAAACACAGTTGTGTTTTGAGTCTTTGTATGTGCAAGGAATCTTCACTGTGCCCATCTGGTTGATTTTGGATCCGCCATATGCGGTGAGTAGCATTCTACTGTTTTGGAGAATGTCGGGCTTCGGATTTCCATCGCTGTCCAGTTTCTCTGGAAAGATGATGCGAAAGAGGTGGACCGGCAACAAGTTACTTTGTGCACCGGTGTCAACTTTGCATCGTAGCATTATTGGTCGCCTGCCTTTCTGGTTTATGCGTTACTTAGCATAAACTTCTTCTCTGGTGTCGTCAGTGGAGCCAATACTGCTGACCTCGATGGTGCCGATCGTGAGAAATTCATCATCGGCTTCATCCTCATCGACGTGGTGTACCCGTCTACGAGGTGATTTCGAACGGGATTGGGGCTTTGGGGGCTTGCCCGATCTGCACATTGACTTCCAGTGGTTGTCTTTTCCACACTTTTGGCATGTGGTGCCGTAGGCAGGGCAGTTGCTCCGTGGCAGAAATTGATGCACTCTACCGCAGTTGTAGCATGAGCGCTGCTGTCGCCTCTTGTCAGGTTGTTTCGACTTGGTTGCACTGATAGTTTTCCCTGCAGAGCCATTGGTTGAAGTGGGAATATGGCCTTTTTCTGGGAGTGACCTGAGCTGGTTTGCGGTTGCCTCGTGACTGCGGGCAACATCTATGGCAACTTTCAGTGTTAAGGTTTCATCTCTACCAATTAACACTTTCTGCACATCTTTGTGGGCTGATCCCCATATCAGCTGGTCAACCAGGCGATCTTCCATCTCTTTCTCATCTCGGTATTTGCATTTGACTGCAATGGCCTTCATCTTTGTCACAAAATCATCAGATGTTTCATCTGTACTCTGCCTCATGTCTTGCAGCTTGTAGCGGTATATGCGATGATTTGATCTTGGCTCTAGATGTTGTTGGAAGCGGGACATGAGTATCTCTGGCTTCTTCTTGTCCCCTTCATCATCAAAGTTTCAGCTATTGTATTTATCTAGGCCCTGTTCTCCAACCCATAGCAGGAGGTAACTTGCTTTTTCCTCATCGCTGGCAGATTTGAGTACACTAGTAAACATAAGTTCACACTTCTGTTTGAATCTAGCGAAAGCTGTGACAATGTCTTCTGCCTCCCAGTCCATTTGAGGGGCTGAAACTGCTGCACTGAACGCCATCGTATATAATGCGTGTATTCTGAGCGGTAGTGGTCGTTATACTGTCTATGCTATACGTGCATACATGTGGAACACTATGCTGGTCGGAACTGACTGTTCGACCGTATGTAGGCTGCAATTTTGTCTCATAAATCGACAGAAAAATCAAGGTTCCACTTACTCTCTGGCACTGATTTGGTGCTCACAATTGTGACTAGTTTACCGCTGCCACCATGTAATGTCTTGATGTTGCAATGACAGAGAGAGAGACACTGAAATAACACTGCCTTTGTAACGTTGTTTAATAACTGTAATTACTGCACTGCAGCCATATTGTCAACAAGTCTTTCCTATAACTTGAGGGATCAACAACAGAGGGCGCTGTTCATTGTTTATGATCTGTCATGGGAATAATGTATGTAGACATGTAACACTTTTCAATGGCACAGCTTCAGGGTATCGCGTCGCATAATCCACCATGGTCAATATGAATCTGTTGCCTCGCTCTGTCAATGGAGAAATTGGACCGACTATATCCACAGCAATGCGTTCGAATGGCTCGTCAATGAGTGGCACGTGGTCAAGTGGGACTTTGGTTACCTTACCTTTCGGGAATGTACTCTGGCAAATGTCACATGACCGACAATATCGCTGCACATCTGACTGCACCCCTGGCCAGAAGAAATTGGAGAGCACTTTATCAGCTGTCTTCCTTGACCCTTGGTGTCCTGCCAAAATTGACTCATGTGCAAGCTTCATAACAAGTGATCGATGACGTTGAGGCACAACGAGCTGGTTAACAATGTCGCCACTATCAACTGTAGGGTTGCAGAATTGGCGGTAGATTAAACCCTTCCTGATGAAGTAGTGTGAAGTTTTCTCACCTCTACCGAGCTTCACCTCTCCTGACTGAACAAAGTCTCTCACCCGCTGAGGGGTTGGGTCTAATTGTTGAGCTTCACGAAGTACATCGGCGGTAACTTCGGGTAGTGCACTAGGAACTCTCAGGGCAGGAAGTGGTTTGTCTTCCTTTATCTTCTGAGCTCTGGTCTGCACCGCTGATGCTTGATGTAGATCTCCGTCTGTCTCCTTCTGACTTGCAGTGACTAAGGTCTTACTCCGCCAGTTTAAGTCAGGGTTCCCTGGATCACGAGCTGCAGGAATATTGCCAATTATTACATCATATACAGGGTTAACCATGCACAGGGCCTCGACAGCACCTTGATAGAATGGTGAATCGATAGAAACACGTGCAACTGGCACTTGCCTAACAGTGCCATCGACAAGGACACAATATTTATTTTGGCCTGTCAACTGCTGTGGTGACACAAGGCTTCTACGAACTACAACCCCTGTACATCCTGTGTCTCTAAGGACAGTTACATCCTTCGAGCCCATCTTACCTCTGGCGACTGGCATACCCTTAACATCTTCAGTCCTGCAGGCTGCACTCATGAGTAAAAGATTGTGTCCACATTTTAATGTAACCATGCCATGATCTGAACAACAGTTGGCAAGATTTGCCTTCTCTATGGTATACATACATGCTATCCTCTCGACATCCGGTGGAGCTGAGTTTGGTTGAGTGGGCACCGCCTGGTGGCATCCGGAACAAAGCTGCGTCTGGTGAGGCACTGCACTCTGTTGCTGCTGTTGCTGCCCATCCGTTTGGCTCCAGCTAGGTGAAGCGCCTGTGTGTTCTGGGTCCTCTTCCAGAAGTCCTGCTACTTTGGTTGTTGCTGGGTTGCTCCAACAGTTCCTTGCTAGATGCCCTGGCTTATGACAAAGGTAGCAAACTCTAGCTTGTCTTTGATTACAGAATGGCCGTTGAGGATGTGGTTGTTGACTAACTGGTCTCCTGTCAAATTGCTTGTCATGTCCCACTGGTTTGTTTGTCATGCTGGCTTGTGGTCGCGGTTGATGGTCTTTTGCCCTATCTCCCTTCGAGGAAGAAGTGTATGTTTGTCTGTCCTGCCCAAAAGTACCCCCTCTGGCCTCGACATACCTTTCTGCGTGATCCGCCATTGCATCCATAGTAGTTGGGTTCCGTTCCTTCAGAAACAATGCAAGATCTGTATTGGCACCCAGTATAAATTGTTCTCTGAGAAGGAGATCCTTCAATCCATCAAGTCCTTTTCCACTTTGGCTAGTTCTGTCCATCTACAGAAATAATTGTTAAGTCTAACAACAAATTGTTTTGGGCTCTCATACCTTTCGGGTCTGGCTGTCCTGAACTTCTTCCTGAAACCTTCCTCAGTTAACTGGTACCTTTTCAACAAAGCATCCTTTAAACTATGATAGTTAGAGGCTTCGGATAGAGGTAGGCGGGAATAGACATCTAAAGCCTTACCTTTCAGCAGGGCACTGAGATTGATAGCCCAGTGGTCCTGATTCCAACCTTGGATGGTAGCGTAACGTTCAAACCGTTGTAAATATGCGTCTAGCTCATCCTTATTATCTTCAAAGTGTGGAAGTTTGGGAACTCGCATACCTTGTTTTACAACAGGAGGAGGGTGTTCGTGAGTTACAACCTGTTCCTTTTTTATCTGTTCCAACTTGAATTTCATTTGAATCGTCTCTGCTTCTTGCCTCTTTATTTCTAACTGTTCAACCCTAGTTTGCCTCTCAACACTGTCTCTCTCTTCTTTCTTCTTTACATCGGTCTTGCTCATCTTTGACAAATTCCCTCAATGCTTCTCCGCTCAGTTCCATCTCTTTGCCTAATCTAACCAACTTCTCCAAATCCATGGTCATACACTCACCTTGCTGTGACACAAATGTGGAAGTGTTAGGCAATTGGTCAAAGTGAGTCCACCCGGTCTGAAGTCTGCATATCAAGATCTGGAGAAAACAGACTAACAAGAATAACTTGGTTATTAAACATTTAGTCATTTATAACAAATACTCCTAATGCAATCATCCCAGAAAAACTCGTAATTCTTCCACTTTCAATATACCTTCCCGGACAAGCCCCCAAAATGTCACAACTAACCCTTTCCTGAGTCGTGACAGGAAGATTTATACAAGTTCACTCCAGATTGACTGCACGCAGAGGACACCAATTTATATTTACACAAATTTACAGCTATATATATTTAATTCTTTTCTCAATTCTCAGATAGTCAAGCCCTTGTTGGGCCCCCCAAAACACCACCCACAAAGCAAGCCCCAAATTATGATTATAAGAGACCTAATTAAACAAACACCCAATTTACACAAATAGTCCCATTCCACCGCTTGGAATGAGTTATACCCATCACCTAGGCACACGCAGATAATCAGGGTTCACCCTAGCAAATGTCTCAAACAAAGAGAAAGTTCCAACCGGGAAGTTGATTTTGCTGGCGAAGATCCGTCCTCAGCGCAGCACGATCACGCCGGCGGATGAACTATGTGCACAGCGTATATCACTGGTCAGCAGTAGGCTATGCACAAAACTTGACTCGTTCCGATGAACTGGGCAGCAGTCTCTCGGCCGTACTGGGACCGTCTATGGGTGCACCACACTAAATAGGTCAAAAAACAGTGCGCCGAGCTGATTATCATAATGTGTGTACCCTCAAATTTTTTTAAAATATGCATTTTTGGGGGTCATGCAATTAATATATTGTGTAATTATGACAGGTTATCAACACCTGGGGGTTCAATGCTTCAGCCTGTTGTGAAGACTTGAGAAATTTTGGCTTAAAATGTGGCCCTACATTGTTTTGAACGTGGAGGGTTGCTTCATGAAAACAAGCTGCAAGTTGGTTTGGGAAAATGGACATTTTGGGGGGTGTTTTTTCCTTGGGGCAATTAGCAAAAAATCTGATCGGCTAACAAACCAAAAATTGAAAGGAATCAGGTAGATGAGGGTTCAAACTTTGTTTTGCATTATTGCACCAACAACTGAGAAACTTCTGGATGGGATTTTTTGAACTGTGAACTTGAGGTATTTTACACTAAAGTCAATGGGACACTATTTAGTGTGGTGCACCCTATATGCAACAAAATGGTGGCTCCCAGGCAGCCATTTTGGTGGGGGATTTAAACATGTCTGCTCTGTTTACAAACACCGTAGGCATGAATCATGAATGGAAGGTAGTCGGTGATGACGTTCTTCATGAGACTCATTGTCTTTTTATTGAAAACATCATTTTGTAGGCTCTACACAGTAAGTATTATATACAAATATAAGTTTTAACAGTTAAAATGCATGATTTAATAGCATAATGCATATTGTAAAGAGTCATTTCTAATGTTTGGCATACTGCATAGGCACTAGGCCCTAATTTTTAAAAAAAAAATTTGAAAGAGGACGATCATACAGTGTTGATCATTGTTTTCTTATGACTTCAACATATCTTGACCATGGACATGATGGAAATTACAACCGAATGGAAGAGTAAAATATCAGCGGCAATTGCCAAAAAAACTCAGCTGAAGCCCTCCACAGGATGTCAACTGTGGAGGGGCTTTGTCAGAAAGACAAGGGGGCGAGGGAGGGGTGGTGGATATGGCATAATGAATGTTCATTTTCCTGGCAATGATTCACGCACATTGATGCGTGTGCATAGGTTGGCTTACATTATTCATACTGGGAATGTTATTCCTGACCAGTATGATGTGAGCCACCTATGCCACAATTCTTTGTGCGTGAATTTCCACCACCTCTCCCTTGAGCCCCGCTGTATTAACAATGCCAGAAAAAGATGCCACCGGAAACATGAGTGCATGGGCCATGGCACTTATTACAGGAACTGCCTTTTTTAAAAATAGTGAGTTCTCCAATTTGTGTAATTGATTAAGGCTAACCCTAGTTGCTACCTCTAACCCTAGACCGTTCAAACCCTAGCCCTAAGTTAGCGTCTTTTTTGGGGTGAAAAAGTTGATTTTGAGAACATTCTGCAGTAATTGTGTTCCTTACAGATTTTTTGACCCGCAATTATGTCCTCTGACTTTGGATTGAGTTGGCCAGATTGATACAAGTTGCTTTTGGCATAGTAAGAGTCATATCGTTCTGCTCGACAGAGTGCCCGTCTCTGCTTATAGTGGTGTCCCTTTGCACGATTTGTATGGTACTGTTGTTTCTTGTGCATTGTAACAAGCGCACTGGCAGCAGGTGAACCCGCTGAAATGGGGCAGCCAGCAGCTTTACATTTTGTTACTATCGAGTTGGCGTGTTGGTTATTAACAAGGTGTATAGCACTATGGTCTCTTGCTGGTCCATTTCTAGAAAATGTTAGTGTCCCTTTGGGGTTTGTCATTGCAAAGGCATGGTTCATGGATTCTGATTTCTGAGTGCTTGTCCCATACTTAGTTTTTTCTAATGCCTCATCACCCATTCGTGTTTTCAAAAGTTTTGTCAAGATATCCTTATCCTTAGGTTTTAAAATTAATCTACGCCGGACATAGCGAGAGAGATAGGGGTATAGTTCCCTTTGCAAACTTGGGAAAGTTTCCTGCATTTCCCGTGGTCTCCCATGTAGCAATCAGGGATTGCAGAAACTGCTCTTGCAGCCAGTCTTTTAATTGTTACAATGTCACTACCACATTTCTGTGATATCTGCTCTGCCTCGGCTTGGACTCTATGACTTATGTCATCAGCAAAGCGATCCTGAGCTTTGTTTCGATCACTCATCGTGTGTCCAGGAAACATGTCCTCGCTGAACTTTGCTCGGCTTACTGCAGCACAGAGGGATCGGTTTAGATGGGATGGGTCTAGAAGACTCTCAATATCTTGTCCAGTTTTGTCTCTCATTACTGCATTCATACCTTGTGTCAAACAGCCGTCAGCGTCCGTTGTAACCCTGTTTACTAGTAAGGGTTCTTCGCAGTTCACAAGATTGGTGGCACACTGCAGTCATCCTGCCCTCTCGTCCCCCATGTTGAAATTTGTCCGGCGTGTAGCTGTGCACTCACTGCTGTGCTTAGAGCGAGTGCTTTGTTGACTAGTTTCAGATTGTGAGCGTTCACTACATTTGCAAAGTTTGCTCTCATGATTGAACATTACAACAAACTTGCTAGAAGTCACATTCTCGCAGACGGTATCTCTAGTCTGTGTTGCAGGAACGAAGGGAGTTTTTTTCCTGCAGTTGCGCAGGGGGTTGTTGTACTGCCTGTCTACCTCCACAGCAATTGGGCTCTCTCTTTCAAAGCCTTGCAGCTCATGAATGTCTTTCACTAACCGTCTTTTCTCTGCCATGTCCCTGATGTTTTCCGTCTTGATGATCTCTCCGCATTTGTTTGCCATTTTTTGCAGCCCACTGGTGGATGGAATAACTGTGTCCATTGCTGTCAATAGCCGTCTTGCACCTGAGGATGCAATGCTAGTGTTCTGGAGGCCAACTTGGAGTGACATGTTGGGTGTGGCTGTGCGTCGTCCTCGCCTCTTACCCTCGCAAGGTATTTCACTATAGAGTTTTGTCTGTTTTGTCCTGTAGCCACACTTACTGCAGGCCATCATCTCTGAAACGGCTATACCTCTTCGCTCCTCTGCCTCTGCCAGAAGTTTGGGTTGACCGTCACAATTGGGATGTTTCACTTGATGCTCACGGACAGCCTCTGCACCCAGTTCTACAGTAGAGATTATGTCTACAAACCGATATTGTCCTCTGTTTTGATCTGCTCCACTCTTGGGTTGTGGCTTTCCACATGTTGGGGCTATGGGGTTCACAATCTTGAGTTGGATTTCGTCAATCGGAGTCCTCTCGGCAACCATTGGACGAAGCAGCATCACATTTCTGCGGTTGTCTTGTGCCATCTGCATTGGAGTGTGGCAGAAATCTCCTCGCTCATCCTTAGTGGTGGCTAATTGTAACTGCTGATGTGTCGGTCTGACATATGAAGTGGTACATGTAGGTCTCTCACATCCTCTGTCTTTCACTGGAGTCTCCTTGTTATTTGGCTTGAACCAAGTTTTTTGCATCTTGAAAATTCCACGTTTTACTCGACCCATGTTTAAGGTATTATAGGCATATGCTCAGTGAATGGTTAAGGAGATTCTCCAAAAGTATTGTGGTGTACAGGCTAGAACACCCTCACTTATATAATGAACATCTAAATGTTTTTTATTAGTTCTAACAGTTGCATAATTAAATTGTTGTGTTTTCATCTTATTTTACATTATTTCCAAGTATTCAAAGGCCATTCATGACATAGGCAAGCATCCTTGTCCTTAGTAACTGTCCTTAGACTTCTAGAAAATTAAGGTTGTGACGTATTAAGTGGATACCCCCCCCCCCCCACCCATAGGGGAATTGTCATTTTATGCACCACCTGTTACTGGACAGGCTAGCCATGTCCCTATAACAACTAGAAGTAAATATACAGTGTCTCATGGCCTTGGTTGCATGGAGTACCTTCCAAGCCCCGCCCACTCCAATATACCTTTTCCCCATTTTTAGAGATGAAATGATACTTGGAAGAATAGTTAGTTGTAGATAAATTGTCTCTGTATTTTCTGTTGTTATTCCTAGTTTACCCAAGTAATAAATATGGAAGTATGGTTGAGAAGAAAGAGAAGAAAGAGTAATCTGCCCCCCACCTCCTCTCCAAAGGGCCCCCCCTTTCTGTGAGTAGCCTTCCCATAATAATAGTCCCCCCTGATTGATTAATTAAGTCATTTGCAAAGTTCTGAAATTCTTTTCATCCAAAATAAGACAAGAAAGTAGCATTTTGGTGGAGAATTGTGATCAAAACTTCTGACTTGTCAACAAAGTGCACACATTGTCTGACCAAGTTTTGGGGCTCACTATGTGTAGAGTATAGGGAAATGCCCCCCCCCCTGATTTTGCCTTGCCATAGACAAACGAAATAAAAATGTTCAATTCCGTTTTCAGATATCAGGTCAGTGACATAAACGCTACATTTTAAGCCTAATTTGGAAATCATAGGCAAAGGTTTACCCCCCTTATAGGGTGCACCACACTAAATAGGTCAAAAAACAGTGCGCCGAGCTGATTATCATAATGTGTGTACCCTCAATGTTTTTTAAAATATGCATTTTTGGGGGTCATGCAATTAATATATTGTGTAATTATGACAGGTTATCAACACCTGGGGGTTCAATGCTTCAGCCTGTTGTGAAGACTTGAGAAATTTTGGCTTAAAATGTGGCCCTACATTGTTTTGAACGTGGAGGGTTGCTTCATGAAAACCAGCTTCAAGTTGGTTTGGGAAAATGGCATTTTGGGGGGTGTTTTTTCCTTGGGGCAATTAGCAAAAAATCTGATCGGCTAACAAACCAAAAATTGAAAGGAATCAGGTAGATGAGGGTTCAAACTTTGTTTTGCATTATTGCACCAACAACTGAGAAACTTCTGGATGGGATTTTTTGAACTGTGAAGTTGAGGTATTTTACACTAAAGTCAATGGGACACTATTTAGTGTGGTGCACCCCTATCTGGTCGCTCCAGTCCAGAAGTGCGCCCTCTATCAAGTTTTGATGACGTCAGTCAAAACTTTTGGTTGAAAGACCAATGTACTTGAAAACCATGGTTTTCTTGCCGATTAGGCGATCCTAGAAATCCAGACTCCTGGCCTGACAAACTCAACTTCAACCATTTTGCCAATAAGCAGCCTGTATCAATCTGCTCCAGGTTTGGGTCAAAATTGGTTGTTCCCAAAATCTCAAAAATAAATGTTCACCAATCGGTGAATGAAAACTGGCCAAAAGGCAGCACAAGGCTCCAGGTCTAAGGCACAGCTAGACCTGCTCTCTGTCTAAGTCACAGCTAGACTGAGCCACACCCCACACAGACTACATTCTACCTCTCACTCAGATTACCCTAGCAATTTACATACTTCAAAGTTACACATTACACTCATGCAAATGAACTCATTCATCACTCTTCCCCAACTCCAACTCTAGCCAGCTCAACAATACCTCCAAGGTTCCAAGGGGAAATACCTACCTTTGTTAATCAAGTGAAAGGAATAAATTTACATGGCAGCAAGAATGTCTAGACTCTACACACTTGCTGCATGGTGAAATCAGAATGGAATATTCATGAAAGCAAGGGAAACAGAATATTCATGAAGCAAGGAATAGAAATGAGGCCAAAGTACAAGGGAATACAACATGCATGACAGCAAAGAAATTAAGGCGTGGCTAGCCTCACAGTGTAGGGGAAAACCCCTAGGGTAAATTCTGACACAAACAAAAAAAGCCAATGAATCGAGGTAGTTATCCCCAAAACAATCTTTATTTTTACAAATAAAACATTTCTGCATGGGAAAAACTGAAAGACAATTTGATTGGATGTCGGTCTGCACTATACTTAAAGGTAGTATCATACTTTGGTTTTTATCAAAGAAATACAGATTCATGGGCAAAAATATCAAGACAGATACAGTAACAGTCACCTGTGAAATTTCAGTCCCATATGTTGCCCACTTTTTGAAAAAAACAGTGAAAAACTGCCGCAGTATTTCTGAAGTCTTTTCTCTTTTATTTTTGATCTTTTAAAAGATCAAAAATATGTTTGGTCGTTATTTTACTAATTTATGGATAAATACACCATTTAACGGTATGTTTCTTACCACTGCCAACTTCATACCCTGTAAGTTATACGTAAATCTGTGAACATTTTTGTTTTGGTTTCTTACCCAAGTATGATACTACTTTTAAGTCGAAAGGAACGATACGGTTGCTACGATACAAAGTAACCGGGTGTTATTATATCATCGTACTTATGACTTCTGTATGACTTCTTAAAGTAGGCGTATGTGGTTTGTGTAGGGTTATTTTAGATTGTTTAGTATTTGCACTGATATAACACGTTGACACATTGTATAGGACTATAAAATTCCGATCATCCCAACTATGTGTGCTTCTGAACTGATAGGTTGAATTATCATGAGACAGGCCACCCCTTTAAGGACAAGGCATAGTTTCTCAGTAAATCATATTTATGTTTATTTGTTGAATGTTAGTAGTCCTGCTCGTTCATAAAATGATTTCAACAAAATATTATTCCTTGAAAAATAATGCTGCAGTGCAGTTTATAGTCATGAAGTAACTTACGAAATCTATACAGTCGTGTACCCCTTTCGGCAACATGACTTTTCAACTATTCGTACTGGGGCAATGCAGCTCAGTACAGCTCGATGTATTGTACAATAATTGACCACATTCCAGTACCGTTGTAATTGTTACGCAACTAGCACAATAGGTAGGCTCCTGTTCACTTTGTTATCAGTTTGATATATGGGAGAACAGAGTTAGAACTTTGAGTGCTTCACGAAGATTATCGAACAAAATACATGTAGTGTGCTCTCGTGTTATCGCACTAAATCAAAGTAGCACATTCCTCAAGATAAGCTAAGGCCCGTCACTATACAGTAAACTCTACCATGCATTCAAAATGAAGTTTAAAATTGATGGAGCGTAGGAATTGTGTGCAATCAGTTGAAGCTGATAACCTTTAGGTAAAGTAGTCCTACAGTTCATAGGCCTATACCAGGCAATTTATCCTTTTCAAAAGATACCGCATCGTAAATTGTTGTATAAAACTCTGTGAACTTATTGACACTAAAACCTGCAGCATAATATAAATATCATTAAAGTATTGACTCATTTTGAACTAAGATGTTTGTGAATTTTAAATTTCGGGACTGGGCAACAAAAGAAGGCTTGGTCACAATAAACATAGATCACAAATCTTTCCCCTAGCTTTTGGAATGTCACAAATTTCAGTATTTCTAATAATAAATCTTGTATCACAGGTACCATTAAGCCTGAAATTACAATTTCAAAGCCGCTTTACAATTTGACATGTGAATCACCACTTATCAAGCAACGTCGTATCATATATATATATTATATAATCGATTTTTCTTTTGATATCACTATTTGTGTTCCTCTTTTGTTTTAAGGTTTATTTGCCGGTCCACTCGGGAAATATTTTGGCTCTGGTAGAGTGTTCATAGTTTGTGGTCTGATGGTTAGTGGTGGCTACATGGCGGCCTCTTTCACAGATGACCCTGTCCAACTAGCCTTACTCCTCACTATTGTCGTTGGTAAATATTGCACTTATGTATTTTATTCTGAGTAATGTTGAAGGGCGACTTCAAGCATGATTTGTTGGAATGGGGATAATCTTCTTTTCATTTTTGTCTTTCACTAACCACAGGGTCTGCCCTGGGATTTGCCAACATTCTCAGTCGTGAGGCTGTAGGTATTCGCTATAACGAGAACTATGTCACAGCCAGCGCCATATCGCAAACTGGCCTGTCCGTGGCTATGTTCGTGAGCGCACCCCTGACGCAGCTCTTCCTAGACACCTATGGCTGGAGGGGCACTATGCTACTCCTAGGTGGGATGTCCGCACACCATATGCTGTGGTCAGTTGTTACATCAAGCAATGAGTCAAGAAAAGCGCAGGGAGTACGAGATGGTCTCAGATGACGAGAATCCAGCTGAGGATGAACGATCACCGGAAATTAGACGGCATGGAAGAATGATACAGCTGTGTCTGGACTGTTTCCAGAGCATCTTAAAACTGGACTACACACTCTTCTGTAATATTCCGTTCTTAGCCGTTCTAGTCATTTGTATGTGTTGGGCTTTTCCTTTCGATATGTGGTACATCTACTTCATCTCGTTGGCCGAGTCCAAAGGCTTCTCCCCAGCGGACGCTGCTGTCTTTGTCACCTATGCAGGGATAGGTAACGTCATCTTCAAGATTGCACACGCACCCCTCGCGTGGACCGGAATATCATCGGTTTGCGACCGATGCTTGCGGGTAGCTTATCCTTGTGTTTCTTCTGCCTGATACTGATTCCGTGGATGAACGAATATTGGTCCATAGCTGTAAGCAGCACTGTCTACATTGGCTGCGTGTCTATCCTAGCCAACCTTTGGGACGTACTTGTAAAGGAAACCATGGGCAAAGAGCGCATGGCCAGTACCTTCGGATGGTACGGTATAATCAGCGGTGTATTTAGAATAAGCCTGGGATTCTTCCCCGGTGAGTAATGATTTAAAGTTATTGGTTAAGATTTTAGGGGCGAAACCGTGAGGTATTAGCCATGGTGTATTGGTGAAAGGTATTAACCATGGTGTCGTGCTGAGCCAGAGTGTAGTGGTGAGAGTCATAGTTGTGCAAGTCGGTGGAGAGGTGAAAAGTAGACTAGTTCTGATATAAACTTGCCAACTCATCTAATACAACGACACTTTTAGTCTGCGAATTCTATTATCATAATCATGCAAGCACGAGCCATTTATAAGTCAGAGCTCCATGCGCCATCTAAACGTAACTCT
Organism: Astropecten irregularis; assembly: GCA_963971285.1. Taxonomy (NCBI): domain Eukaryota; kingdom Metazoa; phylum Echinodermata; class Asteroidea; order Paxillosida; family Astropectinidae; genus Astropecten; species Astropecten irregularis. Next base: position 7,964,877 of record OZ020260.1, on the reverse strand, counting down.
CAATCAACTTTTCAACTCATTCTGATTAATTTACAGGTTGGATTTACGACCAGACCGGAAGTTACGACGTACCCTTCCTCATTTTGGGCGGTATGCAGGTGATCTCTTTATTGGCCCTTGGATGTCTGGTTTACACACAAAGGACCAAACAGTGAAAGAAAAACTAAAATCTGACAATAGTTCCTATAATAGTAGGTTTTTGGGGTCTGGTCTTCTGTTTCTTAATCTCTTTTATCCAATGTAATGTGGTGACAGAGGATATACTTCATTATTCCAATTCGGTAAAACTGACGCATAAACCAATAAGTATAAGCATGATAAATGAAGCTGTTGAAAAATACTGAAACGTCATCCTGACGTCACAAAAAATGCACTATATCTTGACTTTTTTGGAAGAAAACTTTCTTGAAGTAAGGCAGCATACGGGATATCTTAAATCAATTTATTCTTCGTATGTGGACCAATCCGTAGATGATCTCGTTTTACACAGAAAAAATGCTTTTGTGTGAACACCTAATTATGTGTTCAGGGGTCGATTTCACGAAGCCCTACGATCGAGATTAACTCCAGTTGCGAAAAATAACCCATCGTATCCTACATAGCTGCAATACATCATAGTCCTACGATTTATAGTATAAATATATAAGTTACGATGAGTTTGGTGAAATTGACTCCGTGTTCGGTCCGTGACCTTTCCACTTCAGGAAGCCATTTCTAAAAAAAATATTGGGACAATTCAGTCAATTCGATTTATACCTTTGAACTACATGAATATTGTTATTGTTCGATTTTTGTTTTTTCCCAAACTTGTGAGCAGAACTTCTTGATGACAGTTAAAATATTTTGACTTGAAACTTAAGGCCTTTTCACACCATGTTTAAAACAAATTGGATTGCGAGTTTTTCTCAAGCTTGAGAAATCTTATGAAGGTGTCATCGTATGCAATGACATCAGTGCGGACCGACGTATTTGGTGAATCTTAGAGAAATGTCTCAAGTATGAGTAAAAACGCACTCCTTGCGAGTTTTGCTAGCATCGTGTGAAAAGGCCTTCAGTGGAAACTTCGGTCATGATGTCAAAATAATTGTATCATTGACGTCATGATTACGTCATCGGGTGACATGCATTTTCTTCAATACTTTGGTGTTTTTGAATGATGTTCTGTAAATCTGAACAATTTATATGGTTCAAGAATTGTATTTTGTGTTTTACCTATGCTAGGCACGGCCTAGAGTATAGAGGTATTTTTTTTTTACTAATGCCCCGTGTCACTAGCCGATGTTACTAGGTGGAGCGATACCGAAGCACAGTTTGTCGATTTTTGTGGATCGGTACTAGTACGGCAGCACAACGGTTTCACATCGGTAAGAACGGTAGCACATCTGCGACAAAATTAACAAAACTTTGTGCTCCGGTTAAGCTCCGGCGAGCCAAATCGGTATAGTGTGTGACAAGGCCTTCAGGGTAACTACGTAGGCCTACATGTATACTACTGTATTTAAATTGCTGTGAACACAATGTTACATATTTTGGTGTGACTTATTTCACTTAGCTCCACTACCCCAACGCCGGTTGAATAAAACGGGATTCGCCGAACTCTGGACTCACAACATTACCTGGGGAACTCGTCATCCTCATTCCTCGCCCCTCACTAGTCTTGTACGTGTCCTCTAGTTCCGGGTTGAGATCTGCAGAGCAGCATGGATGGAGATTCGTCTCTGTGATGCCCGGATTTAGATCGACAGTTTCGTTTCTTTGAACTCCTTTCGGGGAAGAATTCCACTGATAGCCTTCACTTGTGTACAAACCCATGGGACCGACAGATGGCGTTTAGAAGAAATGGTTCCTGCTGCGTTTGAAGTGTATCATGTAGGTAAAAGACTCGTAAAACTCATTGTTAAGATATGCTACCGCAGTACCCTGGTGTTAACACAGCTGAGATTGAAGTTCATCATAACTTGTATCCAGTGAGGTAACTCTTAGAGTATATATTCCTTAATTATCTGTAATGGTTATCAGTGGAATTCTTTTTAAAGTCGTTGGAGCAGAAACCATGCATGGAGCGTTAGTGGTCCTTGGATCACCAGGAGTATGCCTGCGGACGAGCGAAGCTGAGACATCTCGGGAGCGACGGACTTTACGACACAGTCGGCCCGTGACTTGGATGACTGTGTGTGAGTGAGTACCGGTCGTGATGATACGACGCCGCACGAAACCTAGGCCCTTTTCCAAACTTCGGCTCCGGCTCCAGCGCTGTCATCCATATGCTGAAAATATCGATCATTGTGGCTTTTTATTGAAGCTGAATCTCTCTTTTCTTGTTCAAAATAGAATATCGTATCCAGAAGCCTCTATTTTGATACCCGTTAGTAAAAATGGATTCACGAAATGGAGCCGAAGCTGGAGCCTGAGCCGGGGCCGTGGTTTGGTAAAGGGCTTTATGCTGACGCGCTGACGGGATTGTGTCGATGTTCCAGCCATTATACAACCAGATTATCCGGCACCTTCACCTTCGGGTGGGACTACGCCGGACCACCAGGCCAAACTATCTCCGAGTGGGACAAGCATTGCTGACCGAGTTTTTCCCAAGGTACTGAGGTGGTTTAAATTTATTGGCTGCTCGCCCCATTAATATTATTTCAACTTTTGTAACTAACAATCGGACTGTATTAACTTTTATTTGATTTATATTTGCGTATTTGACATGTTTCTTTAACGATATTAAACACGATTTATTTGAATATATCCTTACCCGTAGTTTGTGCTTACGTTTGAATATTTGTTGTCTCTCTTATTTTCTCTCTCTCTTTATCATTAAGGCCAAAAGTATGACGTCAGAATTCATTTCATTATTGCCATGACCTAACAAACTTTTGTTTAGAAATGTGTAGGAGTCGGTGATTGGGCAAAACAATGTCTTTTTAACGGTTCAATATGATCACCCGTTTCGGCCGGTGTACAGGTTAAAATTTACCCTTTAAAGGTAGTATCATACTTTGGTAAGAAACAGAAATGTTCACAGATTAACGTATAACTAACAGGGTATGAAGATGGTGGTGGTAGAAACATGCCGTTAACATTTTTTTGCCTGAAATGATGTATTTATCCAGAAATGAGTAAAAAAAAAACGACCGAAAATCTTTTTGATCTTGTAAAAGATCAAAAATAAAAGAGAAAAGTCTTAAGACTTAAGACTGTGGCTGTTTTTCACTGTTTTCCCCAAAAGTGGGCAACGTATGGGGCTGGAATTTACACAGATTACTGTTATTGTATCTGTCTTGATATTTTTGCCCATGAATCTGTATATCTTTGATAAAAACCATTGTATGATACTACCTTTAAAAACACATCATGAGTGAATGTTGTGGTGAGGTTGACCATTATAATGGGTATTGCCAGGAGGTGTGTCTGAGTCTTGACTCGTCGACATTCTGCCTAATCGACAACAGAGGGCGGCAGATACATTACTCAAGGGAACGGTAGGGTGCACCACACAAAATAGTGCCCCATTGATTTAAGTGTAAAATATCTCAACTGCACAGTTCAAAATATCTCACCCAGAAGTCTCTCAGTAATTAATGCAAAACGTAGTTTTTACCCTCATCTGCGTGATTTTTTTTTTTTTTTTTTGGTTAGGTAACCGATCGGATTTTTTGCTAATTGCCCCAAGAAAAAAAAAACACCCCCAAAATGTCCATTTTACCAAACCAACTTGCAGCCGGTTTTCATGAAGCAACACTCCACGTTCAAAACAATGTAGGGCCACATTTTAAGCCAAAATGTCACAAGTCTCCACAGAAGGCTGAAGCACTGAACCTCCAGGTTGTAATAACTCGTCATAATTACACAATATATTAATTGCATGATTGATTTTTAAGCTATTTAGTGTGGTGCACCCCGAGCGCCTCGAGTCCGCGCCTGACCTCGAGCGCCCTCTCTCGATGAATACCAGAAACTCAAAAGTCTCCCATAGGGTACTTGAGTCCACAATAAGACGGGGATTGGTGTTGCTTTTCAAAACAAACAAATGTCACTCAAAAGTTCAGTAAAGCAACAAGCACTCTCTCCTGCTTATTAGAAGAAAAGAGAATGCAACAACTTTACTTTGATCTATATTCAATATATTGTGTTGCCGTAACCCACACACGCACTAGAATGAAACAGGAACAAAAAAACAAACAGACGACCCGATGGGCAGAGATGCAGAAAACAAATATATAACGTAGGGCCTAAAGTTAATTCATAAAAAAGGAAAGATTATCTATGTGTACCGTGAACGCCGTAACTTGAAAACAAGGAAATTTAACAGTTTAAGAGTTAACAAAAAAAATGTTATCATGGAGACAGGCTATACAACAATTACTTTTCCTCCTGACATTTCAAACACAAAGAAGCAAAAGTTAAGCAGATCGCCAGGTGTTCAGGGGCACGCGATTCACCGGGATTATTTCACCCGGCTTACCGGCTCCCATAATAGTACCCATAGGCTTACTGGCAAGCCGACTACTGCATATCCTCCCCACCATTGATACCTTAACCTGACATGCAAAGCTCTGAAGGACTAAGAGGGAGAAACAAGGCGGCCCCTGGACCATCGCGGTGCCAGGGTCCGCACATGCCATGTTCCATTCATGATCAGAGAGTCAGGATCGGAGAATCGAACCCAGACTGCCGGTAGTCTGAGCGGTGGTACCGACGCTTATCCCACCGAGCCACGAAGTATTGGTGAAACCATAGCCCTTTCTAAAACCATTTATACCAGACAATTGATAGGAGTAAAACATTAAACAAAATTTCTTACACCACAGCAGGGCTCGAACCCGCGACACCTGATTCGAAAATCCATTCCCGAACCACTCGGCCATATGAAATGTATTGACGGCGTCATAGAATCTAGCAGTGAAGTGACTGTCAATGAAAAAGCCTTGTTTTCAACAGACAGATTCGCCTAATTCAGTAATTGTTTATGTTTTGTCGATGGATTTTCCATCGTGTACGGCTAAAATGTACGGTACGTGTATCGCGTTCCTGAAATTCTCATAAGGCAGCTGCAACATTTAGTCACATCTATACGAGTACCAGTCTAAAACCATTGGTGTGCCAAATCCTTCTATTAAACTACTGAACAAAAGAAAACTTTAGACATGCCGGGCGGGTTGTTCAAGCCCTGTACTTGATGTCGCAGTGCCGTTAATTTTGTCAAGGTCTCTATAAGAATACTGCAATTACTTCCACTGAAGACAAGTGTATCTCTGGTTCTCCTCCGCATCGGTGTTTTCTTTAGATCTTCCCGATTAGCCCTTTTTTTCGGCTAAGGCCTTAATTTTCATTCCCCGCCACAATTCCTTCAGTTCTTTTTATTTGTGGTACTTTCTCTTCGATCGGGGAAAGTGCCTTTAATGTCACTTAATTTTATTTAGTTTCAGGATGTTTGTTTCTTTCTGTTAGTGTTTGTATAACCTTTATTGTCCTCAACCCCGGCCTTTTGTCTTCTGATGAGCTGAATGAGACCCATTCGCTGATCACAATCATGTGAAATTTTCTACTCCTATTTTCGCTTTTTATCCGACTTGTTTAATGTACAAAATGGACATGCATGCGCTTCCCCCCCACCCCCAGAATCTTGTCCAGGGAAAGGTTACGCAACGGCGCAGACAACTGTTAACAAAGGAACATGGTTCATCACGATTGCTGCTATTGTATTATTACCACTTAAACACAGCTTACAAGACAAAATGCACGCGTGTAGCTAAACGGTACCAAAATACCCGTCCAACTCCCATTAAAACTCTACCCCACTTTCTGTGCACAGAAGTGGGGTGCTAGAGGCAAAAGCGGCATTTCACCCCTTGTTAATGCAAGCGGAAGAACGTCTTAACAAATGCTCCTATCTACACCAAAATGTTTACTTTGTCAGGTGATTACTATCTCCAGAGTCGGTAATTCGCTTATCTGATTCTGGACTAATCGGGTTCTCTCAAGCGTTATGAAAAAGGGGTAGGGAGTTTTAATGGAGATTTTCCGTCATGACTTGTGATGGCTTGTTGCCTGTATTCGGTGACTTATGCTGACTTGTAAGGTGATCTGTGAGGTGATCGAATTGTAAGGTGGCTTGTGATTTTAACAGATATTGCCCTGTATGTATATCAAAGGTAATTCCGTTTCCAGTGAATCAAGGATGCAGCCCAAGTGCTCCGCGAGCCCAGCTATAAGGAGGAAAAAGATTACTAGGGGGACAGCGACAGCATAACCAGGCCTGCATACTGGAGTGCAATCCCCCAGGGCACCGGCTCTTATTTACCCCACAGGCCTGTTTCATCCCAATTACCGATGAGTCTGACTTTGAAGACTCGAGCTTCCAAGAGGCCAGCCGACGTACCTGGGCAGTGGGGCATACAGGAACGGTGCCATGGCGGCCTTTTAATCTATTTGGGCCAAGCCCGTGAGCACATTTATACATTAGACAGCTAAATAACAATCCCCTCTTTGTTCTTAGGTTTGCCAGGATAATTGTTTAATGATATCTTCTCCGTGACAGTTAATGATTAATTACAAATGTTTCCGTAAGATTCAACACCAAAGCAACTACATCACACCAAACTCTAGGATATTTTTGATTTAAACAAATGAATGAAGACAAGTTTTAGAATATTTGTTTCCTGAAAAAGATTAAACATTTTGAATGCTTTTTTACCACTCGACCAGTTGCATGATTAGTTTAAACTAATTGTTGATATTTCAGTTGAGATGACTTGTGATGACTTGTATAACGAGTCGTTAAAAAACTCATTACTTAATACTTCTACTTTACTTCGAAATTCACAAGACGCATTAACTGGCAAAGCGGATCAGTATGTATGTATGTATATTAAAGTTAAACTTTTGTGTCCAATAAATCCAGGTTGCAGCCTAAGTGTTCCACGAGCCCAGATGGCATCAGGAAGAAAAGGACAGCAAAGGACAGCAGCAGCATCGCCAGGCATGCACACGGGAACGTAACCCCCCCCCCTCACCCATTGGCTGTAGCTCCCCTCCCTGCCCAGGCATCTTTCATCCCCGTCATTGATGAGTCGGACTTCCAAGACGTGCTTCAAGGAGGTCAGCCGACGTGCCTGGGCAGTGGAACGTACGGGGAGGTCCTGCTGAAGAGCAGGAAGTCAGACGATGCCCTGGTGGCCTTCAAGACGCTCCTGGATGTGCAGGATCCTGCTGTCATGTACAAGGAGATGCTCGTGGAGCTGAGGGCACTACTGTCTGTGAACCACCGCAGCGAATTCCCAAAGGTGATCGGCATCGCCAGCCAGACATCATTCGCCGTGGAGTTCGTTGGTGATGCCGTCACCCTGCAAACCAGACACCTCCGTTTTGTTGTTGAGAACCCTCCAGCCAACATTGACGCTCTCGGATGGGTCCGGATCTCTGCATGCCCTCTGCACTGCAGTGGATGGACCCACAGTGACCTCCACTGCCGTTACATCATTGTATGGATGGACTCATCCGGGGCTGATGACTGCTGGGGCGCGAAAATAATTGACCTAGAAAAAACAAGAATGGACAACCCTCCATCGGCCGAAAGGGGCGAAGGATGACAGCAGCCGACCAAGGATACACCACACTAAATAGCTGAAAATCAATGCGCCGAGCTGATTAATATAATGTGTGTACCCTCAAATGTTTTTTAAATATGCAATTTGGGGGCCGTGCAATTAATATATTGTGTAATTTTGACTGGTTATGACAATCTACGGGTTCAGTGCTTCAGCCTATTGTGGAGACTTGAGATGTTTTGGTTTAAAATCCGGTCCTACATTGTCTTGAACGTGGAGGGTTGCTTCATGAAAACTCGTAGCAAGTCGGTTACGGAACAAGGACATTCCGGGGTGTTTTTTTCTTGGGGCAATTAGCAAAAAAATCCAATCGGTTACCCAACCAAAAATTGAAAAGAATTGGGTAGAAGAGAGTTTACACTATTATTTACACTATTGCACCAACAACTGATAAACTTCTGGATGGGGTTTTTTGAACTGTGAAGTTGAGGGATTTTACACTAAGGTCAATGGGAGTTTATTTAGTGTGGTTCACCCCCAAGACCTAATGCCTGCAGAACTGTGTCCATCTCCCTCTGAGCTGTTGGAAGGAATTTGTTAGCTGGGAGTCTCAACAGACATAATGTGAGTTACCTCAACACTACTATAGTGGTAGCCTGCAGTTATCGGTTTCCGATGGGATAACGGGAAAACTTCTATAAAACAGAAACGAAATACAATTTCAGAAAATCATTTCACTAACTTTGAACTGGACACTTCCAGATTAAAATATTGTCTGTCATTTACAGCGACACAGATTCCGCTACGTAAACAAAGCGTCACAAAATGAGAATTTGGTACAGATCATGGTAGGTAGAATTATTATCACAACATTTTTTTAAATTATATCTGGCATCATTATGAGAGGCCTAAATGTGGATAGCTTAAGATCATCAACTTAGAAAAGTTTCAAGTTGAAAAGAGAAAAACTAAATTATGGCACTTCGATTTGAGAAAGACTTTAACACTTTTGTTACATTGGCATGCCATAAAAACCCAGATCGCAACGGGATCACGTGACCTGCCGTCTGACATCGGAAGAATGAAAGTTGCTTGAGCAGACGAAAGTTTAGTTTGGAATATTTGACCACAGATTGTGTCTTTTCTAAACGTTTGAACATTACCCTCAACATTTACACAAATTGTTTTCACAAATCAGTTAAGCTAGTCACTGCGATTTCATTGCTTATGATTATACAAAATTCTCAATTGTTTTTTTTCCTTTAAAGCTGTTTTGTGCTTGATTTCCCTTCATTGTAACTGGCCTATTCTTCCCATTGCATGTTGGACTCTGTGATTTGTGCTTTTTTTCCCTTCATTGTAACTAGCCTATTCTTCCCATTGCATGTTAGACTCTGTGATTTGTGCTTGATTTCCCTTCATTGTAACTAGCGTATTCTTCCCATTGCATGTTAGACTCTGTGATTTGTGCTTGATTTCCCTTCATTGTAACTAGCCTATTCTTCCCATTGCATGTTGGACTCTGTGATTTGTTTAAGGAAATTAAAACAAGACGAGACTTCATTGCCAACTTGGCAATCACTGCGGCGCTGTACCTGTCCATGGCGAAAAGTGTCAAACGAGCAGTAAAAACATACAAAAACAGGGTTTGTACGGGGTGTTCCAAAATTCCCTTTAAAGGTAAGATAACTTTTGGGAACAAATCTGGCTAGTTGAAAATATTCTGATTTGATGTTGAAACAAATTTTATTCACTTCCGATCACCATAACTACCAATCAATAATTTTATTTTAAACAAAATTTAATAAGACCCTTAAAAAACAACCAAATTATCGTAAAACTGACCGACGACTGTTTGAAACTGCTGGCAATTTCGACCAATTACTGTTTGATAACCATTGTAGGACTTGGCACGGTGATGTATTCACAGATACACACAAAAAAGAATAAATAAATAAATTATTTAATAAATAATACATATATAAATGCATAAATAAATACATAAATAAATGATCAAAGATGAAAAATCTCGCATTGCAACCACGAATACACGTTTTACCAATGGTGAGCAAAAAAATGCAAATAATCGAACTTTAGTTTTTGTTTTGCAATGCTCTAGGAAAACGCCTTTCAAAAACTAAACATGAAAATTGTCAGAGTTCCTTGCACGTTTTTACTTTTCAACAAGAAATTTCGGCCGAAGATTATCCGCGATTGAGTGATTTTGAATCTTTTTAAAATGTTTGTTCCATGAAAATAAAATCACGAATTAAAATTGAGTGTAATGAATGTTAACAACTTAGTCGGTAATCTTACAATAATTCACATTCACCACTAATCTGAAAAGTAAATGCATGTTAAACAAATCAAATTTAATTTGTTAATTATAATATTGAACACTATTTCAGGCAGTTTGCGTAGACACCACATATAATTTTCTTTTATGAGTATGATATTCTTTTGAAAAAAGTTACCGGCTCATTCAGAGCCACATAATTTATACTCACAGCAGAGATATACATGGTATCTCCGTGAACTTCCTAACTCAAACCCAGTTCATACATCATGTGCATGCCTTTTGTTAAGCGAAGTTGACGTCACAACTGGATATTCACAACGAATACTCGCAAGAAGTTGGGCACATCTCAGTTCGTGCAAATTGTTCGTCGTGAATTTTTGACGCCAAATTCGAGCTTCAGTGCCTTTCCACAATGTAAACCTTCAAGCACTACGTTACTACTAGAGTTAATATTAAAACACTGAATAATTCTTACGAAAACAAAAATGATTAAGCTTTTGTGGCAACGACAGCTTCATCGGATGCAATAATGGGACCAAGCTAAGTACATGCTTTATCAAGTTCAGAAAGTTCAAGGTTGGTATAGTTTGATTCAAAGAAACGGAGGGGAGTGGGTTGGTGTGTCTTTGCTCTATACAGCAATTGACTGGTAGATTAGGTCGATGAAGTATTGGGAGTAATGGTTACGTTCAGATGGGGGGGGGGGGGCTTGCTAAAATTGTCTTTAGGACACAATTTCAGCACTTCGGGACTAGTTTCAGGGTTAAACCCGATCAAAGAAGTGTAGCCAGACAACAATGCCTGATGCAGAGAGTGTACGTTTAGTGTGGCTGAAGGGGAATGGGGCCATCAGGTAGGGTTAGAAAGATTGAACCGGTGTGTAGAGGTCAACTGGAAGACCTGGCTGTTCGGATGACAAAATCTGATATCTGAAAACGCATGTCGCCCTATAATGGACCAATTACGTTTTCTGTGCGCATGTATGGTGTGACGTATTGTGACCTTATTTGGTCATCCAGTTCGCAGCCAGACCGCGGAGCATGACCGGACAGCCTTTCCCTTGACAGCAGATTGGGCACAATGACCCGAACCTTAGCATGAACTTATAGCGCTATCACCACAGATGAATACATTTTGAATTTATACAATCAATGATACGGATGATGCTAAAACGTTGATTGCTGTACTACAAAACAAATGAATTGACATTATAATTATGAATTCAAATCTTCCACCAAAGTACAATGCAAAGAAATAAAATGATGTAAATTAAAAACACCAATTACCCAAGTTTTAATAACGTAAAATGTCTTTATCCACAGGAGTCCCTAAACATTAGAGCGCTAGTATCCTAATGATCGCCAACAAATGTTAATTTTCTTTTGAAATGTTCCATGATGTTTTGTTTATTTTTGACTTTATTTTGTTTACGGATTTCTATAGTCACTGCTTCAGAATGACTTGACTCAATTCCTTGATAGCTACAAAGCAATTATTACGTATTTAAGGTTCACTCAGTGTCAAGTTACTCAAGGGTCTCGAATCCCAACATGTCTTATTGCTCCCACCATCCTAGAATTGTTTTTCAGTATTGCCTTCCTTTCAAAGTTCATGAAATTTAAAAATAACAATAACAATAATAAAAATTTTATGCCTATAGAACACTAATGCCTCAGTCACATTTGCTAGCTTTTTCCGCGGCCCCAGTGAATTAAAAAAAATCTACGGCCAGTAACAATTATAGAGTCGCCGCAGTATGTCCACGGTCACATATTGTTGCAGTCACATAATGTTAGGGTTGCCATACGGCCTCTGCCACTAGGGAACGACCTTCACCATGATGTAACTATAGGCATATCTATAATCTATATGACATATTGAGAGATACATGGTACAGTATTATGATCCACGCACGGGGACTGCGACGGGGGCCGTATGGATAGAATGCGTTGGGCGTACGGGAGCCGTGCGTGGGCCCTGCGTTGGCCGGGTGGTGCGCAACATACTGCAAGGCCATCGTACGGGCGGCGTATGGCCGCCTTACGGCTGCTTTGGGGGGCCCGTGGAATGTTTCCGGCCGCACGGCAAACGCAAGGCTACCGTACGCTCGACGTGCGACTGCCATAGAACCGTTCTACGATATGGCCTCGGCAACTCAAATTGCTACGGTGAACTTAAAATTATCATTCTGCGGCCACCCCTACGTTTTTTAAATAATAATGCGCCGTAAGGATGCACCGTAAGGCGATCCTGAGGCCGCCGCAGATTTTTCTGTAACCGCCGCATGTTTCTCTCGATTTCGGGTACATACGGCCGCCGTACGCTAGCCGTAGAACAAATGTGACTAAGGCATTATCAAAAGACTGATCTGGGGTCGATTTCACTAACGCTTTGCGATCATCGTAAAGCCCAAATCCATCGCTAAACGGAAAATTGCTATATGCAAAGTGGCGATCGATTTTCTATTTAGCGATGGATTTGGGCTTTACGGTGATCGCAAAGTGTTAGTGAAATCGGCCCCTGAAATAATTTTTATGTTTACGTCACTTTTTTCGATCTTGTTTAGCTCGTTATACAGTCCATAATTTGTTGAATGTCTGAAAAAAAATTTCCATTGCAGATATTTCGAATTCAATTATTAACATTTTTAACACCGTCCAATGTATGGACTGTGATTTGACCAATTATTATAAATACACAGTTCAATAATTCGAGAACGACCAACATTGCTGGTTTAGAAACATATTGCTGTCAATGTAACTCTGAAGCTCAATTATAATTTAATGTGTGAATGAATCAATGAATTGGTGTAGGGTTGAATTTCACTTATAAAATAAGTGACGAGCACCTAGATGAAAAACAAGTTATCCCTCCGTGATTTAAAAGGAACAATTTGCGAAAATCTTCTGTATAACTGACAGCTGAAATTGATGGACCGTTGTTTGCCCTGTAAGCATAATTATGTCGGTGATTTCATGCGATGCATTCAATCAACTTGTATTATCCTGAAATATTGTCACATTTTGAGTGAATTGTGATTATGCCCAAATTACGAGAAAATGACTTCGGAGAGTTGGCTTCCTTTAAACTCGATGGTGTATCATACTAGGTAACAGGCTCAATAAGGACCACTGTGGCTAAGATGCTCTGATGAAATATAATCGCACATGCGTGTTGTCGTCCTTTTTACTGACGAAGATCTGCACAAAAATTAGGAAAAGACAGGAGACATTGCTCATAAACATGATTATAAACATCATCTCTAGTCCTCATCAAGAATAGAGCAGGCTAGTCGAAACGTTGAGACGTTAATTACGAGTAGTGCAAACGAAATAGATGTGCGAAAGTACGAACGATTGTTACATGGTGTTTCCGCAAACCAATCCACATACCAATTGTCATCATGCAAAGCCTCAAATCTTGATTGATTTCAAGTTGGCTGATTTTGTTTTAATTGATGGAAAAATATTTGCCTGGAAATCTGAAAAGAATAGTATAAATCAATGTTCTATTTGAGGCGGTGCTAGGACGACACGGTTAATGAGTGTTTGTTCCATGCCTTCTCACTGCGTTCTCGAATAATATATTATTTTCATCATCATCATGAAACATAATGAAACATAATCGTCATGTTATTGATCAGCTTACCAATGGATAGTTTGTTTTAATGGAAAAAAAAAGAAGAAAAAAATGTCAAGGACGGACGGACGCAGGAACAAAAAAGGACCAAATGCTTTACAGTAAATGAAGATGATCTAACGCCCAGAAACCGCTGAATTAACCACGTGCCTCAAAATAAGCACGTGCTTACATTCATTTGTGAAAATAGATTATGTGTGACGTCACGAAGTTGGTCAACTGAGTATAACATTGTGATCCAATTACCCTAACTGGAGGGAGCCAGTTGAAGGTAAATGTAGCCTACATTCTGGATATACCACAATTCAATAACACCAGCAAGTAAAATCATGATGATGTACATGTAACCATATGGTTTCCTAAAGAAAACACAGTATACTAATTAAAACTTTAAAGATCGGCCAAAACCCTCTGTTTTTTTTGAAAATCTCATTTGTGATGACCACATTATGGCATGAGAACAACTCCGCTGTGATAATAGTTTTCACCATTAATGCACATGCAAAGTATTCGAACAAAAAATACCTCCAATCTGTGTAGCAGGTATAATAAAATTAGTATATATATATAATGAAGACGATATCATTTGCAAATACGAAATCATTTGCGAATACAAAACCATTCGCGAATACAACATCATTTGCGAATACAAAATAATTTTTGCGAATTATACGAAATAATTTTGTAAAGACGATATCATTTGCCAATACGAAATCATTTGCGAATAAGATATAATTTTGCGAATACAAAATTATTTCGAGAACATGAAATCAATTTCGATGGCATGAAACATACAATTTTATTCCATGTACTGGACTTCAGTCTTAAACTGATAGCCACGTATATAAAAAGACGCCTACAAGGTCTCGGGCAAAGGGCGTGACATTTAATTTTTAAAACTAATCAAATTGATTGCCATGTACAAATAGACAAAGTCTATGGATCATTGCAGTTTTTCCATACAACTCGCCTAAGTAGTAAGATTAACACGACCCATAAAATGACGTACAATACTCTGCAATCTACATCGATAGCATTTCGATTAAGATTTGGTGCTGGTATATAATGACTTATAAAAAGACTTACGTGCAAATGTCTATGGCAAGATTTAAACGAAGTTTTGAGTCCTGCAATCATATATTACATGTATGTTATACACGGTGAATTACGTACATACGTAGTGTATGGGGAATTGAGCCAATCGAGCATCATATGTTTTTTATATGACCGTATTTCCATGTATTCGTGTACAAAGTTTAGATTAATAACGGGCTAGTGTGAGAAATATTAAAAAATTCATATAAAATCAATTGATGACATCATGATGACGTAAATGTTCGCTTCACATCTATGCTGTAGGAACTTTGTGTGGACCATGATTAAGATTGACTGTTTAAAAGTGAGGTGTACAAAACTCCTGTGTTGAGTGTTTCCACTGAGACAATAAGTATGAAGCACATTTCAATCATCTTGCAGTGACTGCCATCTGGTACTAATCAGAATCTCTTGTAATCACATCGGCACTGAAGCAAGCAATTGATAGCTTGATTGGTTAAGTACACAAACTGATTGAATGTGCTGATAAGAAAGAAACCTGTCTATAATACCATGGAGGTATACACATTGTCACACACTCATGTACTACATGTACTGGGTCAATATAGGGTTTGCAGTGCAGATTTAAAAATTAATAAAAATTCAAGGGATTCAAGGGATGACGTAACCGTCACGTAACTTCATAATCTCCAACATAATCTCTAATCCGTCCATCACACCAAATTCCGAAGCGATCGGCCATTACCTTATCCGTGTTTTTTTTAACGTTTCTTTTGATGACGTCATGATGACATCACACTTTTTGTGTCTATGCAGTATTCATATATGGTGTATGCTTTAGACTTATCAAAACAAATCAAAAGGATACCTTTTTTTCGTTCACTTGATATCGTTAAAAGAAGTTTAATAACCCCAAATTTTAGTAAATCATAAAAATCAGAGGATCACGTTATGATTACGTCATTGCACTTGTTTGATATAACACTTCCCGACTTAGATACATACTAAGTTTCAACCCAATCGGACTTAGGGTTCGGTCATAATTGATGTCTGAAGTTTGCCCTTTTAAGACACTGTAACATGACATCTGATGACGACATGATGACGTAAAGTTTCGGCAAAAAACTACGCTGTATGGACTTTGTTTTGACCAAAAGAATATGGGACCGAGAATGGTCCTGTACAAAGTATATGGATTTTACGGGGAAGACAAAGTGAAACTAGAGTTTATGGCTGTTGGAAACAGCACATAAGGCTTTTCCGCATATGATATAAATTGCTTGTCAATTACAATTGTTTCACTAAGAAAGACGGCCTTTCCTAGCGTTGACATTTAGCGAAAGAATCATGATCACAGCTCTAACCACTTTAAGATGAGGAGCTACTTCCTGTGTGACCGGAAGTAGAGGTCACAGAGTTTAAGCAATCAATCACTAAGAAAGACCCTGCCTAACAATAACTTTTGGTGAAGGAATCAATTTAATATATCAAACCGTTGATTTTTTTTTAAGATTTTGATTATTAAATTTAAATCGCCTGAAATTTGACACCTGATGACCTCATAATGACGAAAAGTTTCGGGAGACAACTTCCCTATATGGACTTCCTTTACACCAAGTTTGGTAACAATCGTCGGCAGTTTAAAAGTAGCCAAAGTGCCGCACAGAAAAAGTCTATGGTAACTCAAACGAGAAAAAGAAGGGGAAAAACAGAACAAAAATAAACGCTTTTCACTTCCGCGAAATAGCCAACTAGACATTTATGGCTGTTGCAAAAAGCACATAAGGCTTTTCCGCATATTATATTATAAATTGATATATAAATATACAAAGAAAGACCTTGCCTAATACTTGACTTTTGGTGAAAGAATCATGGTCGTAGCTCCTACCACTTTTAAATGAGAAACTTCTTTCAGTTTGACCGAAAGTTGAGGTCAACGAGGTCAAGCAATATATCACGTAGAAAGACGCTATATTTCTATCATCATCATCTTTATACCATGTAAGTTATTGGTAAATTTGTGAGGATTTCTGATTCGGTATGCTACCAAAGTATAATACTACCTTTAAGGGCAATAACCACGTACCTTCAATTGAACATCCGTAAGATATCACTTGGTAACTAGAACCTGCACTTGGCGAGACAAGATACACTCTCAATCCTGTCAGAGTAGGAGGCACGCCAGATACAGGTACGCCAAGTTGGATCTTGCTGCCTGTGCCGCCACTCCAGACAGAGCTGTTTTCATCATTCAATGGATAGAATGATGTGATGTCGGCTGGACGATATTTTATGGCAACTTGGACATTTTCTGGTCCTCCTATTTTATTATTGATTTCCAGTGATGTCACCTGAACACTGACGTTAAAGGTCACCTCTAAGTATGAATCTGTATAAGGTAGAACTTCATATGTAGATGGACTCAATGGACGCCACCAATCATTTAACTGTATTTCTTCTCCTGTGTCGGAATTCCTTCTCGTCACTGTGACTTCATTATTGGAGTCGAGGTCCTTATCGCAAATTTCTGGGGCTGTCGTTGGAGGTGGTGTCACTGGTGAACAACAAAAAAATGTAAAAATACACATGTATAAAGCAAAATATAAGTGTGAATTTAACATGCAGTCTGATGGAGAAAACAACAACAAAATATTTGTTTTTGCATTGACACACACACAAGAATCATAATCCTACCTCTTACCACTTTAAAATGAGGAGCTACTTCCTGTTTGACCGGAAGTAAATGTCACAGAGGTCAAGCAGTGTGTCACAAAGAAAGACCCTGCCTAACATTCACTTTTGGTGACAGAATCAACTTAATATCTCAAACCGTTGATTTTTTTGTTGATTTTTAAAGATTTTGATTATTAAATTCAAATAGCTGGTCACATGACACCTGATGACGTCATCATAACAAAAAGATTAGGGAGACAACTACTCTATATGGACTTCCTTCATACCAAGTTTGGTTAAGATCAGAAGTTCAAAAGTGACCAAAGTGTCGTGTAGAATTCCCCTGTACAAAGTCTATACGAAATCAGGCTGAAGAAGAGGAAGAAGAAGAAGAAACTAGAGTTTATGGCTGTTGGAAACAGCACATAAGGCTTTTCCGCATATGATATAATTAAATGCTTTATTAATAAGATGCTACTTCAGGTTGTTGATTCTCGTTGTTACCTCTTTTAAATGAGGAGCTTCTTCAGGGGGTTTGTTCAAACTTAATTGCCATAATAAAGTTTGCCCCTTTAAGGCCCTGTCACGTGACGCACAATTTTTGCATTTTTGAATTAATTCAACTACACATCATATATTTCATTGATGACCATATTTTCAAGTACAAAACTCTGTTTACAAACAAAAACACATGAACGAAGTCTGTGGATCATTGCAATTTTTTTCATACAACTAAGTTCCCACAGCCATACATCGATCGTTACACGTTTTTAAATGAAAGATTTACGTGTATGGCAACATGTATGCATGTACGAAGTTTTGTATTTTTAATCAATCGGACATTACATGTCACCATATGTTTTACACAGGGAAAAGACGTACATGTTGTGTATATGGGAATTGATTCAATAACACATCGTATGTTTTATAAATGACCATCACCATATCTGTTCACAAACAAAAACACATGTACGAATCCATGGGTCATTGCAGGTTTTTCTTACACAACGCATCTATTAAGATGTATTTATAAGCTTAAGAGCACCCATGAAATGACATACAATACTCCGCAACCTAAGTCGAAGCATTTCTGTTAAGATTTTATGGTTTTTTAACGGGCTGTGAGAAATATTAAAAAATTCGTATAAAATCAAGTTATGACGTCATGATGTCGAAAAGTTTCATATTAAAAAGTAGCATATTATCATATGCGAATCATATGCGAATACGCAAAATGATTTTGTATTCGTCAATGATGATCTTTTCGACTTTTTTGAAGGCGATATCAGATGCAAATACAAAATCATTTGCGAATACAAAACCATTCTGCGTAATCGCATATCGTCTATGACAAATGATTGCGTGAAGACGATATCTTTTGCGAATACGAAATCATTTGCGAATACAAATCGTTTGGAGAACATGATTGCATGAAACATATTTGCTTCCATAATTGAATTCAGTCTTAAACTGATTGTAACGTATAGAAAAAGACGCCTGCAAAGTCCAGGGAAAAGGACGTGACATTCACTTGTTTCATGTGGAAAACTGCGCTGACCAAATTGCCACGTACAAAAAGACAAACTCGATGGATCATTTCAGTTTTTCCATCTAACTCTTCTCAAGTATTATAGTTCGATAATTAACACGACCCATCGGTAGCATTTCGATTCAGATTTGGTGCTGGTATTTAATGATATATAAAAGGACTATGCAAACTATGGCAAGTTGTAAACGACGTTTTGTGTCACGCAATCGGACATGTGCATTGTATGTTATACATAGTGAATTGCGTACGTAGGCCTACATGTAAACTGTACATAGTGTATGGGGAATTGATCGAGCTTCATGTTTTGTACAACGACCATGTTCACGTAATCTGTATACAAAGTGAACGGGCTAGTTTGATAAATATTAAAAAAAAAAAAAAAATCATATAAAATCAAGTTTTGACGTCATGATGATGAAAAGTTTCGGGAGACAACTACCCTATATGGAATTCATTCAGACCAAGTTTGGTAAAGATCGGCTGTTTAAAAGTAACCAAAGTGGGGTGCAGAAAAAAAAAACGTGTACAAAGTCTATGGGCCACAGAACAAACTTAAATACATTACTGGAGTTTATGGCTGTTTGAAACAGCACATAAGGCTTTTCCGCATATGATATATAAATTGCTTGTCAATCAGAATTGTGTCATTAGAAAGACCTTCCCTAACATTGACATTTGGAGAAAGAATCATGATTGTAGCTTTTACCACTTTTAAATGAAAAGCTGCTTCCTGTTTGACCGGAAGTAGAGGTCACAGAGGTCAAGCGATGTGTAAACAAAGAAAGCTCTTGCCTAACATTGATATTTAGTGAAAGAATCATGATTGTAACTCTTACCACTTTTAAATGAGGAGCAACTTCCGGTTTGACCGGAAGTAAAGGTCACCAAGGTCAAGTAATGTGTCACAAAGAAAGACCTTGCCTAACATTCACTTTTGGTGAAAGAATCATGATCCTAGATCTTACCACTTTTAAATGAGGAGCTACTTCCTGTTTGACCGGAAGTAGAGGTCACGGAGGTCAAGTAATGTGTCACAAAGAAAGACCTTGCCTTACAATCATTTTTGGTGAAAGAATCAACTTAATATCTCAAACCGTTGATTTTTTGTTGATTTTTTAAGATTTTGATTTTTAAATTCAAATCGCTGGTCACATGACACCTGATGACGTCTTGACGATGAAAAGTTTCGGGAAACAACTACCCTTTATGGACTTCCTTCAGACCAAGTTTAGTTAAAATCGGTTGTTTAAAAATGGCCAAAGTGGGGTGCAGAAAACCCCCTTTGCTTTGTCTATGGGAATTTGGCGACAAGAAGAGGAAGGAAGAAAAGAAAAAGAAGAACAAAACCAAAGGCTTTTCGCTTGCGCGAAAAAGCCAACTAGAGTTTATGGATGTTAGAAACATATAAGGCTTTTTCACATATGGTATTTTAAATTGATATATAGATATATGATATGCTATACAAAGAAAGGGACAAATGGAAAAAAAAATCGTGATCCTAGCTCTTACCACTTTCTAATGAGGAGCTACTTCCGGTTTGACCGGAAGTAGAGGTCAGAAAGGTCAAGCAATGTGTCACAAAGAAATACCTTGCCTAACATTGATATTTGGTGAAAGAATCATGATCCTAGCTCTTACCACTTTTCAATGAGGAGCTACTTCTTGTTTGACCGGCAGTAGAGGTCACAGAGGTCAAGCAATGTGCCACAAAGAAAGACCTTGCCTAACATTGATATTTGGTGAAGGAATCATGATCCTAGCTCTTACCACTTTTAAATGAGGAGCTACTTCCGGTTTGACCGGAAGTAGAGGTGACAGAGGTCAAGCAATATGTCACAAAGAAAGACCCTGCCTAACAATCACTTTTGGTGAAAGAATCAACTAAATATCTTAAACCGTTGATTTTTTGTTGATTTTTTAAGATTTCGATTATTAAATTCAAATAGTTTGTCAGATGACACCTGATGACGTCATGATGACGAAAAGTTTCATCACACAACTACTTTATATGGACTTCCTTCAGACCCAAGTTTGGTTAAGATCGGTTGTTTAAAAAAAGACCAAAGTGGGGTCTAGAATGCCCCTGTGCATAGTCTAGAGGAATTCCAACGACAAGAAGAGGAAGAGGAAGAAGAAGAAAAAAACAGAACAAAAACAAAGGCTTTTCGTTTCCGCGAAAAAGAGGGGGAAAAAATAACAGAACCAAATCAAAGGGTTTTCGCTGACGCGTAAAACCACAAAAAAAAAGAGAACGA
Organism: Astropecten irregularis; assembly: GCA_963971285.1. NCBI lineage: Eukaryota > Metazoa > Echinodermata > Asteroidea > Paxillosida > Astropectinidae > Astropecten > Astropecten irregularis. Next base: position 7,943,859 of record OZ020260.1, on the reverse strand, counting down.
AAATAAAGGCTTTTCGCTCACGCGAAAAAGCAAAAAAAAAAAAAAAAAACCCAGAACAGAAATTAAGGCTTTTCGCTTGCGCGAAAAAGCCAACTAGAGCTTATGGCTGTTTGGAACAGCACATAAGGCTTTTCCGCATATGATATTATAAATTTATTTATACATTTTTATGTAAATATATAAAAACGTTTTACAAAGAAAGAGATCCTAATGTGGACTAATGCAAAAAAAATATCATGATCCTCGCTCTTTTACTTTTGAATGAGGAGCTACTTCCTGTTTGGCCGGAAGTAGATATCACAGAGGTCGAGCAATGTGTCATAAAGAAAGACCTCACCTAATATGGACTTTTGGTGAAAGAATAATGATCCTAGCTCTTACCACTTTTAGATGAGGAGCTACTTCCGGTTCGACAGAAAGTAGAGGTCAGATAGGTCAAGTAACGTGTCACAAGGAAAGACCTTGCCTAATATGGACCTCTGGTGAAAAATCCTGATCCTAGGTCTTACCACTTTTAAATGATTAGCTACATCCGGTTTGACCGGAAGTAGAGGTGTGAGAGGTTCAGTAATATGCCATAAAGAAAGACCTTGCCTAACATTGACTTTTGGTGAAAGAATAATGATTCTACCTCTTACCACTTTTAAATGAGGAGCTACTTCCAGTTTGACCGAAGTAGAGGTCACAGAGGTCAAGCAACAGTCAATCCGTTGATTTCTTTGTTGATTTGTAAATATTTCGATTATTAAATTCAAATCTCCTGTAATTTAAAAAACCTGATGACCTCATGATGACGATAGGTTTCGGGAGACAACGACCCTATAATGGTCTCCCTTCAGACCAAGTTTGGTTGAAATCGGCAGTTTAAAAGTAGCCAAAGTGCCACATAGAACAAGTCTATGGTAACTCAAACGACAAGAAGAGGACGAGGAAGAGGAAGAAGAATAAACTAAAGGGTTATGGCTGTTGTGAACAGCACATAAGGCTTTTCCGCATATGATACATATAAATTGCTTATCAAGAATTGTATCACTAAGAACGACCTTCCCAAACATTGCCTTTTGGTAAAAGAATCATGATTCTAGCTCTTACCATTTTTAAATGAGGAGCTACTTCCTGTTTGACCGGAAGTAGAGGTCACAGGGGTCAAGCAATGTGTCAAAAAGAAAGACCTTGCCTATTATTCACTTTGGGTGAAAGAATCAATATCCTAGGCATTACCACTTTTAAATGAGGAGCTACTTCCTGTTTGACCGCAAGTAGAAGTCATGGAGGTCAAACAATATATCACAAAGAAATACCTTTCCCAACATTGACATTTGGTGTAAGAATCATGATCCTAGCTCTTACCACTTTTAAATGAGAATCTACTTCCTGTTTGACCAGAAGTAGAGGTCACAGAGGTCGAGCATTGTAACACAAATGAAAGACCTTGCCTAACATTGACTTTTGATGAAAGAATAATGGCGGCATTGCTATTTTTCAATATAACCCTTCCCGACTTGCATACATACCAAGTTTCAACCCAATTGGACATAGAGTTCATAATTGATGTGTGAAGTTTGCCCTTTTAAAGCATTTTCACGTGACACACGATGACGTCATGATAACGAAACGTTTCGGGAGACAACTACACCATATGGACTTCCTTAAGACCAAGTTTGGTTAATATGCCATTTAGGCTTGCCCTTCACCGAAGAAGGGGAAGAAGAAAAAATAATAGAACAAAACCAAAGGCTTTTCGCTGACGCGGAAAAGCCAAAAAAAAAAAAACCCAGAACAAAAAAAATACCTTTTCCGTCGAACACGGAAAAGCCAAAATAAAAATATAGACATTCATGGCTGTTGGAAACAGCACATAAGGCTTTTCCGCCTATGACAAAAGATGCTACTCCTGAATAAACTTAAAGGTTACCTGAAATAGGGATGAAAGTGCTTTCAGATTATTGCTAAATGCATAATAAATGACTATATAAATTCTAATTTTTATGTAGGTGCTTCATTTTGGTCCCAAAGTAAAAAAAATCAGTACATGTATGCCCCGCCCCCCAAAAACCACCCTCGGAACTGATCCCCGCAACAATGCTTGTGACGTCATCGGCAGAACAAGTAGGCTCTCGCCGCAGTAGCTCTTGCTGGCTCGTGCACATTGTATGTAGGATTTTGCTCTTCGATTTGAACAAAAACGCGGGATCGGTAGTTTTGCGACTGGTATACTGTGTGGCATTCTGCCGTTGACGTAGCAAGGTTTTTCGTCGCGAAAAGTCGGGTGCTAAATTATGGGTGTCAAATACTTCTTTTTCACGTTCAATATTTTTTAGCACAAACAATGATATACATATTGAGTTTTATGACAATACATATGTATTTAACTTTATATGAGTTTTTATTTCAGGTACCCTTTAATATCTCTGGTTTTGTCGATTTTTTTTTTAAGATATTCATTATTAAATTCAGATCGCTCGTAATTTGACAACTGATGATGTCATGATGACGTCAATGGACATTTTTAAAATTTAGCACTTCCCGACTTAGATACATACCAAGTTTCAACCCAATTGGAACTAGGGCTCGTACATATATAATTGATGTGTGAAGTTTGGCCCTTTAATGAGCTGTCACGTGACACCTAATATGTCATGATAAAGTCATTGCAATTTATCAATATAACACTTCCCAACTTAGATACATACCAAGTTTCAACACAAATAGACAGGGTTCGTGCATAATTGATGTGTGAAGTGTGCCCCTTAAATGACTGTAATGTGACACATGATGACGCTATGATAACGTCAACTTTTTCAATATAACACTTTGGGATTTAGAAGCATACCAAATTTAAACCCAGTCGAATCTAGGGTTTGTTCTTAATTGGCATGTGAAGTTTGCCCCTTTAAGGAGCTGTCACATGCACGAAAGGATTTTTCCGCTATCACGGAAAAGCCAACTAGACCTGTGTCTGTTGGTAACAAACACTGAGCTGTTTCGCCTATGTTTTATAAATAATATCAAAAATAAACATGTACACAATTGGACCAGTACTATCAGCAGTGCCTTTATACGGTAAACAACTATCAGGAGCGTTGTCACTCGTCCATCAATACATGTATACAGATACAGAAATGACCGAGTCTAATATAGGCCAGCGCGCATAGTATATATGGTTGTGCATATGGGCAGTGAAAACAGTAAAAAATTTGATTTTGTACCTCGTCGAGGCCCAACAAGTTCCAATGCCCGTGTTTTAGCCCTTAAATGGCTAAATTAATTATTAAAAAAATCAGTTGATGACGTCATCGTGACGTCACTTCATATTTGAGATACTATTACCATTCCCTACCTACCCTCCAAGTTTCATCACCATAGGATATTCCCTTATATGTTAATCTGAAAATCGTCTTTTTGATGACTTCACAACTTTTTGGTATTTTGTGGCATATGCCTATAGTTATAACAAACGTTTTACCGAAGGAATTTCGAAAATATGATTTGTCGTTCATGAGATATAAAGAAAAGGTCCAAAAATTGAATAATTCGTATAAAATCACCCGATGAAGTCATCAACACGTGACTGAAATTTTTGTCTATAAAACGTCCCGATATACTTACATACTAAGCTTGAGTTGCGTCGGACTTGCAGGATACACACAACTTATTGGAAAAGGGTCTTTTCATAAGCAGTACCAGCTCTCTGGAATGCTCTACCGATAGAAATTCGCACAACTACATCCTTAGACAATTTCAAATTGCAACTTAAGACATATTTGTTTCAATCTCACTTTATTTAGGTACTCTTCTGATCCTTATATTTGTATAAATAATTATCTGTATCAATGTTCTGAATCATTTCTTTGTATCAATTAAGTTTCCTTTCCAGCGCCTCAGAATAGTTTTCTAGATAGATGGCGCTATTACTATCATGCTGCTGTGAAATTAACTGTAACGTCATCATGGCGTCATAAAAACTCTGATTTGTATTCAATATAGTAATCAGTGTCAGATTGACATGAAAATTGGTAGATGTCATGTCTGTGCTATTCCAAGAGTGATGACCTCATTATGAAATAGAAGTTGTTGCCTTTAAAGCTTATTTAATAAAGTCGGAACAGCTCTGTGTTCGTCCACGAAAGCTTAAATGTCTAGTTATTATTATTTTTCCTTTTTTCCCATTTTTTTTATTTATTCCTAATCTTTTATGAAATTTTTCCGGTCAGCTTATATGAGGTTTCTTATGAAAGCTTATAAGCTGAAGTAAATCCTAAGACTAACCATGTTAAAATTATTAATCAACTAGGCATGTGACAGTTATTTGAATATTTAATTAGTAGATTTGTGACCAGCATATCTCGAGAACGACTAATGCTACGAAAGTAATTCTTTTTGCAAAAACCTTGCTACATCATTTGTGCATGCTGCCACTAAAAGTCCGTCATCAAAAGGGCTGATTTTTTGTTAGCAGCATATCTTGAGAGCGTCAAATGCTAGGGTAATTATTCTTTTTGTAAAAGCTTAGTTAGATTTGTTAGTGTGCATCCTGTTGTGAAATTAACTGTGACGTCATCAAAAAAGCTGAATTTTAATCCATATAGTGAACCATGTCTGATCGTCAGGAAACTTGGTAGGTGTAATGTCTGTGCTACTTTAAGATTGTTTCTGTGATGACGTCATTATAAGTAAGAGCTTATAAAGCTTATCAAATAAAACCGGAATAGCTCTGTGCCCGCCCACGAACACTTAAATGTTTACTAGTCAATTTTCTGTCTTCGTTTGGCAGTCAGAAGACATAAAACCACTCACATACTGATATATCACAAGGGTCATTTTATTGATACTCGCAGCATAAACAATTATGTTAATGTGGGTTCACTCAAAAAGGATTTGGTATTTAATCAATATATTCATCAAATATCCCCAAGGGATACTGACTGGAATTCAAGTTATTGAAAAAAGAACAAAGAAAAATTGACTGCAGAGGGATTCGAACCAACAGCGACTTCGGGAATACCAGTTGAATGGCAGTTTTAACATTTGAATTAGTGTTTTATTTGCCAAGAACAGGCATAGGTCACTAACTCACTACGTCATCACACCACTTGCTTAGGAGATTATTAGATATGTTTGTCACCATTGGCCATTCCCTTTCCGGAAAACGTTGACAATCATTATAAGAAGATTGATATAGTGTAGTCAATATGGATTGCTCTTTTTACTAATAGTTTTTACTAATCAAGCTGAGGTTTCAGGTAAAAGGGGTGTCTTATTATAAAAAAAATTTCTAGAATATTTTACTCAATATGGGCCATTTGTATATTCCTTTCACTATTTTGAATGTGATTGAATTGTAGCACTGTTAAGTTTTAACTAAAGAACAGTAAGATATATCATCGCATAGATGACTTGTAGATATTTATGACATAATAAAACATCAAGCACTCATTTTTGTATCGGTGCAACTCGTGCATTTCAGTGTTATGAAATAGAGACATGACTGTACGCTTCATGTTAAAATAGAATATTTACTAATGTGTATCAACCGGTATAATAGGGCAGTGGTTCTTGCTAATCCGCAACATTTGCGGCTGGAAAAATAATGTTCCTTAATAAGAAGGGTTTGGGGCCCGGTTTTATCAACTCTACACGATGACCCCCGATGGTGGTCATGGAACTGGAACACGAAAGCGATATTTGCCCCATGCCCAAAGGTCTATTTGACATCGTTTTATTTTCCAACAGCGACAACTTTTCTATAAACAAAGATTTTCCCAGGCAGGGTATTGTTTGACGCATTCCCCCCCCCAAAAAAAAAACCCAAAACAACAACAACAACCATCAATAAGCAATTAACAATTATGGACAAAGTGAGCATGGGAATAATGAAAAAATGCTTTACAACATGATTTTTGGTCGGGAAATAGATAATATGCAAATTAGGCTTGCCCTTCACCGACGTGGATGAGCACTGCATACTCAGTGCTTGTGAGAGCACGTGAAAAAATCACATGCTTGCTCAGGTGGGATTCGAACCCACGACCTCCTGCTTAATAGTGCAGATGCCTTACCTGCTAGGCCACCGAGGTAGCTGGGGTCTGTAGGGTGAATCGAATCCAATATCGCGGCGGGTACCGCAGTAAATCATGAATATTTAATGATTTTTGGTCGGGAAATAGATAATATGCAAATTAGGCTTGCCCTTCATCGACGTGGATGAGCACTGCATACTCAGTGCTTGTGAGAGCACGTGAAAAAATCAACATGCTGGCTCAGCATGTGATTTTTTCGGTGGCCTAGCAGGTAAGGCATCTGCACTAGTAAGCAGGAGGTCGTGGTGTCGAATCCCACCTGAGCCAGCATGTGATTTTTTCACGTGCTCTCACAAGCACTGAGTATGCACTGCTCATCCACGTCGGTGAAGGGCAAGCCTAATAAGCATATTAACAATTATTTGCTGTACAAATGTTACGGAATAATACACAGAAAAGTCAGAAGCCAATGGAAATTTCCAACGTTTAATAAGAAAAATTAGACATTCGTTGAACAAACCAATGAAAATTTCCAATGGGCAGAAAAATAAGACATCCGCTGTACAAAGCCATGGAAATGTTCAATGTACAATATCAAATTCATGTTATTGTCGTTTTCACCATTACTGGTTGTTTGAATAAATATAATGGGCACTGGCAGCGCACACACGGTTCACAGATCTTACAGTCGAACGGCCTGCAATGATTTCTAGCTTAGTGGGTAGCTGTGAGTATTGCGTGTTGGGGTCTTTAGTGTATAAAGTCAAACTCACAAAACTTACCTTTGGCAGCTTTCTTGCAATCACACGGGCACGCCTTCACTGATACCCCCTCCCTTTCCCCGCAGTAATCATCGTCTCCACGAATGGTTGGCAAAGCAATGGTGCAGAACACCAACAATTTGACAATTTGAAACAACTTCATGTTTGCAGTGACTCTTGATGTAGAGATGACTTGATAACACGGAGATCTGACCTCAACTGGCGCTATATTTGCCAGTTCTCCCTTCATATTGGCATATTGAGGAGTTAACCAAGCCTATCAAATTGCATTGGTTCTCACGTGATATAAGTTATATTGACAGTTGCAGAGTGAGCAAAATCCCTGCAGGTTATCATGGATAATATTAGTCATTTACAGCGGTTACAAATGTTTAATTAAAAAGAGAAGCGATCAATATATTGTCTCCAACCCAAATAAAGCATATGGCTGCTTTATTCTAAAAATAAATGAGCTCGTTTGTGCCCAATGTTTGTTTCATAACACACGATGTATTGTCTGTGTGTGGATGTGGCAAAGAAAATCGAGGACCAAATCTGTATAAAGGTATGATTAGGCAACGTAGTAAATTATATGGTAAGATTTGTAAAATGATGTCGGTACACTTGGTAGACCGTCATCGTAATTGTCGTTCCGATGAAATATATGGAGTAACCTCACTTGTCGACAAATTTCAATACAACAGAAAAGGCAGAATAGTTTGCGTTGATTCTTTAACATAATGTCTTGGAGAATTAATGACAATTATTACACACAACTAAATACTGCCTACACTGTTGCATTAATATGAGGAAGTGCAACCACTTTTTTTTTTTTTTTTTTTTTCTGATCAAAGAGTTGAGCTTCTATGAGATAATTTTCACATACTGATTCTCCTAAAAACTTACCGATCTACATGGATAGTAAACCCCTCTTACTGCACACGAAAGAAATGCACACGTCCCTTTCCACAATCACTGCCGCGCACTTCAAACGCCCATGCTCCCTTGTCAGACTTCATTGAACATCAGACATAATCAAGGCTATGATTTTTACATAAGCGAATGGGCGGAGCTGTTCAGTAATGACAAACAACATGGCTTCGGCCGTCAGATGTTCACAATATACTAGGATAACCTATTTAATTAAGGAATATCTCGTATTAAATAAAATGTACATTTGTTGTTGTTTTTGTATGAAAAATCGCCAATCACAAGGCCCAAAGCCAAGTTTGACTTATGCCTTAACTCTATTTCTAAAGAAGGGAAATTGTGCTATTTGATGGGCGACTTTAATCTCGATTTCCTTAATCGCTCACGTCATCGGCCCACAGACGACTTTATAAATACCTTTTATTCTTGATTGACCAGCCCACCCGTGTCACACCTACCAGCAGCACCCTTATTGACAACATCCTTACTAACAATGATACTGATAATATCTCAACAGGTATATCCTTAATGCTGACAACTCAGATCATTTACCATTATTCAAAATGAGTCCCTTAGTCCTCCTTCCTAAGAAGTCTACGCCAGAAACATACACAACGAGGCATATAAATAGCGATACCATTCGCTCTTTTGCATTGGATATTGAGGCTTTGGACTGGACTGAAGTATTTGAATGTCAGCAAGCTGATCCTGCTTATGATAAATTTCTTTCTCTTTTTTCGCGTATTTACAATCTTCATTTTCCTCTCACTCTTGCACATACTCACAAAACCAAATTTAAACAACCTTGGATGACACCAGGTATTGCCAACTCCTGCAACCGCAAAAATAAATTGTATCGACGTTATCTCCGCAATCCGTCTGTTGACAACAAAGTACTTTACACCAACTACCGGAACCGCTTAACGTCCATTATTCGGAGAGCCAAGAAAGCCCATTATGCTCGCAAGTTTGACAATTGTAAAAACGACACCAAAAACACCTGGCGTAAAATAAATAAGATCCTGGGCAAAGGGAAAAAGGCGTCTCTCCCCAACAATTACCGTATTGACAACCAAGCGGTTTCCGATCCAGTTATTGTTGCTAACTCTTTCAACTCTTATTTCACTAACATTGGCTCTACACTTGCTAACAAAATCCCACCTACTAACGCTCAATTTACGGACTACCTTCAGAATGCTAACCCTTCTTCTCTCTTTCTACTACCGACTAGCTGTTCCGAGATAATACAGATCAGTACAAATCTGAATAGCAGTACAAGTCCTGGCTTTGATGATATTCGTTGATCGGTTATTAAAGCTGTTATTTCCTTCATATCTTCACCTCTTGCTCATATCTTTAACTTATCTCTTTCTTCTGGTACTATTCCCTTAAACCTGAAGATCGCAAAGGTCACTCCAGTCTTTAAATCTGGCGACCCTCGGGACATCTGTAACTACCGTCCTATTTCTGTCCTTCCTATTTTCTCTAAAATACTCGAGAGGATTGTCTATAACAGGCTCTTCAAATTTATCTCAAACTCTGACATTCTCTCTAACCAGCAATTTGGTTTTCGTCCTGGTTGCTCGACAGACATGGCTCTTATTCACCTTACAGACTCTATCTCTAGCTCTTTATCCAACAAATTGTGTACAGCAGGTGTCTTCATGGACTTATCAAAGGCCTTTGATACCATTGACCATGACATCCTTACTTCTAAACTTTCCTTCTATGGAGTCAGAGGATGCGCACTTAATTGGTTTGAAAATTATCTTTCGGACAGGCAACAGTATACCGTTGTCAATAATTGCCCTTCAGCTCGAGGATTAATTACTCATGGCGTTCCTCAAGGCTCCATTCTTGGTCCTCTTCTCTTCTTGATTACATTAATGACCTTCAAAATTCTTCTCCCTTGTTATCCTTTCATTTATTTGCTGATGATACTACAATTATTTACACAGATTCTTCTATTCAGGCTCTCACTCTATCTCTTAACTCTGAGCTCACTAAAGTTTCCTCTTGGTTCAAGTCCAATAAATAATCACTAAACCCTGGTAAAACTAAATGCATCCTCTTTAGGAAATCCTCTGGTCCTGGTCATACCCTCTCTATTAATATCGACAATACTCCCATCACACAGGTGCAATCTACAAAGTTCCTTGGTGTCGTCGTTAATGAGAAACTTAAGTGGAATGACCAAATCTCTTCTGTTTCCAAGACTATTTCTAGAAATATAGGAGTCCTCTCTAAAGTCCGTACTTTTCTTCCTGCATTCACCTTGTTTTCTCTATATAATACTTTAATTCTTCCTTATCTCAGTTACTGTGATATTATCTGGGCGTCATGTAGCTATAATCAACTCCATCCTCTGATAATACTCCAGAAACGAGCCATCAGAGTTTGTACACTTTCACATCCTCGGGACCATACCGCACCTCTCTTTTTCAGGCTGCACACTTTACCACTCACGGACATTAACACATTTCACGTTGGAATATTTATGTTTAAGTATATTAACAAACTTCTTCCCAATACCTTTTCTTCTTACTTTTCAGCAGTTCATGAAACTCACGGGTATAACACACGGGCCTCACACAATCTTTATATTCCCTTCACCCGCACATCATATAATATTCGCACTCTCAGATTTCAAGTGCCAAGGCTGTGGAATGGTCTGGACAATACAATTAAAGGTTTGCCGTCTGTGGGTCGATTCAAGGCATCTTTCAAAACCTCATTGCTTGCCAAATACTCTGCATGATTACATCTGTATAATGTTCATATTTCTTCTCGTTACAATGGTTTCATTATTGTCGTTGTCCTCTTTTCAAACCTTCCTTATAATTGTTTACGTATCTCTCCATAATCTTTATTATATTACTCGTTGTTGTTGCTGTAGTGTGTTTTTGTCCGTATGTTTTTTGTTAATGGGCATTTCTTTACAAGCCTTTTCTTGGCTTCTGAAAATGCCCCCATATTGGTTAATCTTTCTCATTGTATTATTTGTATATCTCCTGATTTTTCGTTTTGATTTTGCTTTTAACTTCATTTATATTATTTTTCTGTGTCAATATTTACCAATATGGAAATAAATGTTACATTGAAAGCAGGCCACTCAAGGTGATGGCTAAAACAAGGAGAAAAGGGAACAAAGAAGAAATCATGGGGTAGAAAGACAACTATTGATGTTGCACTTAAATTGGGACAAATTGTAAGTGGAAGGAAAGCAGGATGCAGGGAGTGAATTCCACAGCAAGGCGGTAAGCGGGAAGAAACTGGATGAGTATCCCCGAGTATTTGACTTGGGGACCACCACAGTGTAAGAATGTGACTGAGCAGAGAAACGTGTGGTGCGACAAAAGGTACGGTTGGGTGGAACAACCAGTGAGAGTCCATTGGAGCACTTACCAACAAAGTATCTGTAAAAGAGGCTCAAAGAGGCTACAGAACGACGGAGAGATAGGGGTTCCAGAGTTGAAGCCAAGTCATCTCTAACTAGATTTGAAATACGTCGTTGAATTTTATCAAGCAGGGACAGACTGCAAGCTGGAGCACCAGCCCAAATATGACAGCAGTACTCCATGACAGGACTTATTGTGGATTTGTACAAATAGAGCAAAGCAGCTGGGGGAAGATATTGCCTGGCACGATACAAGCAGCCAACGTGCTGCGAAGCCCTTTTGGCAATGCTACGAATGTACTTATCCCAGGATAAGTTAGAGGTGAAATCAAGACCTAGCAGCCGGATGTCAGCAAGCTCCTGTAGTGGTATTGAATTCATCTCCAAGGTAGAAAAGTGAGGAGATCTGGACCCGGACAAAGACAACAAATGGGTCTTCTTTCGATTGACTGTGACAAGCCAATCGTTACCCCAGTTAATGGCATTCTCAAGGTCCTGGTTGAGAACAATACTGGCCTGTGTACAGGATGGAGCAGACAGGGGACCAGGGTAAGTAGTATACACTGTTGAGTCATCAGCATACATGGCTAACTGTGATGAGACAGAGTCAGGCAGATCATAAATATATAGAAGAAATAATGATGGGCCCAGAACACAGCCCTGAGTAACACATGCATTAATACGATGAATGGAGGAGGAATAGCCCTTGGGCACCACAGAGAACTGACGTTCAATGAGAAAGCTAGAAATTAGATTTAACAGATTGCCAGAGATGCCATAAGACTTCAATTTATGGATGAGCCCTCTGTGCCAAACTTTGTCAAAGGCCTTTGATATGTCAAGGGCAACAAGCCAAGCTTCACCACGTCGATCTAAAGCTCTATTGATGTGTTCCGTTATCATGGATATGATTTCAGCTGTTGACCGTTAATGACGGAAGCCATACTGAACATCTGTCAGGAGCTCGTGTTCTTCAAGATAATCTATGAGTTGCTGGTTAATCAGGCTGTCAAAAACCTTACTCATAATGGGAAGAAGGCTTATGGGCCGATAGTTGGAGGGATCAGACTTCTCACCCGAGCCTTTGAAAACAGGAGCAGCAGAGGCCAGCTTTCAATTAGATGGAAACACTGAATGTGTTAGGCAAATATTGTACAGTTTGGACAGGAAAGTTCTGGTGAACACATCTTCAGTACACTTGCAGGGATTCGGTTAGGTCCTGAGGCTTTTGAGGTGTCAAGATGATTGATGACTTTAGCTACCATCTTAGGTGTGATGTTACTCCTGGATAAACTGCTGTCAACGCGAGGACAGTCGGGCAGGTTTCGGCCTAGGTCATCAAGTGTGGAGTTTGCTGCAAAACGATCAGCAAAAAGATTGATTTTATCAGAAGGAGAGGTGAGGACTTCAGGCCCATTAAAGAGAACATGAATAGTAGACTTGCTTCTATTAAGGACGCTGTTTCCAATTCTCCAAAAATCTCTGGAGCCAAGACGTTGAGTTGAGATGGACTCCTGAACAGAGTCTGCATAATGACGCTTCGCGTAATCAAATACCTTCTTGCAGTAGTTTCTAGCAAGGCGAAATTGATGGAGGGTCTCCCTTGATCCATCTCTATGAAATTGATGGAAATAATGGTTTCGATGGCAGATAGCAGCAGCACATGCAGGAGTGAACCATGGCTGGGAGTGTGGTTGCACTTGGAAGGTACGGGAAGGTATAAAGAGATTTATCCCAACCTAGATCCAATCCGTCACTTTATCAGCTGCCTCAGATGGACTTAGGCAAAAAACTGAGTTCCAAGGGACATCACCAAGGAATGAACGAAATTCATCCCAATCAGAACTGTCGTACTGGAAAACAGTCCGATTATATGGATGTGAAGAAGTCGTTGGTTGGGCACAACTAATATAGACCTCAATGTTGGCATGATCAGAATTTCCTATTGGGGCTAGGATTGAGGACGTACAAGCGTTAGGATTTGAGCACAGAAACAGATCAAGAAGATACCTGTTATCAGTCACACGATCAGGGATACGCGTCGGAGCTGAGATGATCTGAGTAAGGTCCTGAGACAAAGCAAAATTGAAAGCACTAACACCGGAAGCATCTGTGCTGTGAGAGTGGACAAGCCATTCCTTGTGGTGAACATTGAAATCACCAAAAACCATGATCTCTGCAGTAGGATGACGAGAAAGTGCCAAGTCAATGCTGTTGGATATCGCACCAAAGATAACACTATTTTGTGATGATGGAGAGCGGTAGAGAAAGTAAAGATATAAGGTGGAATGTAGGAATGCAAGGCGAAAACACATGTATTCTTGTGTCACATCCTCAAGCGTGATCTCACGGCCAAGAGGGAGGGTGTCCTTTGCAAAAACACAAAGACCATGACAAGGAGGAGCGTCAGGTCTATGTATCACATAATCAGGTACAGTCAATGAAGTAGACATAATACTGCTGTCTAGGCGAGACTCACATATTAAAGCAAGAAGGTCTGGGGAATTCAGCTGAAGGAAAGACTGAATCGCAGTGAAATTTCCCCTTGCCCGTCTTACATTGACAAAACATAAATGTAGGGCTTTTGACTTTTTAGCCCTAGAAGGCGGGGTTTTTGATGCAGGCTGAACTCGTGTTGCATTATATTGTGATGACATAATTGATTGGGTAAGAGAAAGGGAAAAGGGCCAAGTTTGCTGAGCTTCAAAGCTTGTTCGATACCCAAGGAGGACATCAAGAGACACAACGAACCCAACTGCCAAAACAGCAGTTTCACTCTGATGGCCTCGGAAAAGCAACTGGAAATATATGCACGCCATCCATGCATGTTCATGGCAATACAGCTACCCCAGCATTTTACATCCGCTGATTGATCAGCCTCTTGATGCATAACCATCAAGTTCGGGATCCTATACTATCGGGCGGCCACGACCTGCATCGTGTTTTTGACCTGTACCCTTCAGAGTGGTAAGGTCAAATGTTGTCCATACAAGAGGCTTATGGAACATGAAGTGAAGGAGCAAGCCAAGGCACCTTTAAACGGAAGAACCAGCCCATTATACTGAAACAAGACAGGGTAAAAGAAAATACGCTGGTCTCTCTATAGTACAAAAAGGACTGCGAGGGTAAAACAAGCCGTATTAAGACAGTTAAAAACTGTCTCCACCCCTATTGGAGGCAGACAGTCGACCAAGACTGACGAGATCTGCCTGCCCGGGTTTGGAATAAAAGTTGTCCTTCTTCTAGGTAGACAGCCAGCCAAGAAATAATGAGCTCCACCTGCCCAGGTTTTGGATCGGAGTTGTCCCTCTCCTAGGTAGACAGCCAGCCAAGACTTATGAGCTCTACCTGCCCAGAAAGTGAAAATAAAAACAGATACAATGTAGAAAAAGACAGGACACCAAGCCAGAACCCAAACCGAAGTATGGGGATACGCCTTTCCCGTCATCAGGGGATCTGTGTATATGTACCCCCGATGACATCAGTGATGTTTCGATCTTTCCAGGAGTCAGGCGCCTCTAACCCTATCTAAGCTAACGGGGAACGAAAAAACATTTCCGAAAAGGTGTCCAAAGAAAAGGGGGTGGGAAGAAGGGAGAAGGTGGCAGAGAAAAGGTAAATATGAAGAAACAGCAAGATGAAGAAAAAGGAAAGACAGCTGAGAAGGTAGAGAATACTTATACCTTCACTCTGGTGTAGACCAGTCTCTCACCCCGCTGCAGAATTTTATAGTAGAGGAGGTGAACATAACTAATAAAGAAATTGTTGTCCCAGGCGCGGTTCTAGAGTCCAAATTTTTTTTTTTTTTGGGGGGGGGCTAGAACACCCATATTTTGTTTTCTTTGGATGGGGGGGGGGGGGGGTTCCTCTAACAACTCCCTTCTGCTATGTCTTATTAGAGGTCGAAAAACATGCACAACTTTTTTTTGGCCCGTGACCCTTAGGGGCTCCGTACTGGAGCATACTGCATTGTATAACACTGCCCAGCAATGTATCATTTCACCACGTCCACGCGCCATAAGATGTGGCAAACAGACAATTCAAAATAACTGCATAGTGTCCAAAGCACTGCAAGAATGCCTAGAACCACAAAAGTCTCTTAAATGGAAACAGTACCATTGGTCCATCTTGCCTAGACTTATTACTCAATTATGTAAGTTTTATACATTTTTTGCCAGATAACTTGCTATACCGCTAAGCCAAGCTTGAAAGTTTATTGTTGGTTGGTTAAGTAAGAACAAATGCAATGCATTTGTACGAAACGTTTCCGCAGGAAAGGGCTGAACAAAGTTTGCTCGTTACATAATTGCCTATAAAGAAAACATTTGAAATATTAACCTTCGAACAAAATTGCAGCAATTTGACAATTTGTAAAATTATTCGACTGTTGTGCAAGACAGAGACCTGCGGACCCGAATAGTTTGGTTATTGCAAACAACATATCGTGACTTCGATGTCAGATGTGCATTATCCTTGGAAAACCTTTCGAAACTCTTGTAATACGAAATGCACTTTTGGCGCACTTTCATATAACCTCGAATGCTAACGGATTGATATAAAGTGCATGGCTGGCGTGAAAAACACAAAGCAGTTAGTTTACTCATAATTCTACCTGCTTAGCCCAGCACTGGATGAAAGCCTATCAAAGTCTCCACAGGCCTACCTGTTATGAACTAATGACGAGGCACGTAAATGTATTGAGCTCAACAGTGGCAGATCTACGGCGGGGTTAGGGGTTTAACCCCAAAAAAAGAAAATTATAAAAAAAAAAACACGAAAAAAAAATCCTGTTCCTCGCTACTGTAACATTGATTTGTGTCGTCAGCAAATTGAATAAATTTCAAGAGATTTGTTGAATTTGGTAGATCATTAATATAAAAGAGAAATGAAATGGGTCCCAAGATGGATCCTTGAGGGACACCACACGACACCTGTTTTAGGGAAGACATATTTTGAATAGTTTGCTATACAACAAACTGTTTCCTGTCATAAAGAACATTTTGTAACCAATCAAACACAAACCCTCTGATTCCGTATTTGCTCATTTCGTTAAGTAAAATATTGTGGTCAATAGTATCAAATGCTTTTGATAAATCTAAAACAATTCCATAAGTATGGTTTGTTTTATCTAGAGACGCAGTAATTTTGTCAACGAGATCTATCAATGCCATTTGAGTTGAGTAATTTGCTCGAAATCATTTGAGTAATCAAATGAGCAATCAAATGAGCAACGAAATGAGCAATCAAATGAGCAGATCTACGGCGGGGCTTAGGGGTTTACCCCCCCCCCCCGGGCTTCCCCCCCCCCAATAAAAAAAAAGCATTAAAAAGCTCCCTTCCAATTAAGGGGGACTTCCCCCTTCCACACCCCACCCCCCTCGGGCGATTCGCGCCCTCGGGCTTGGTCGCTCCGCTCCCTCGCAGTTCCTGGCTACAAAATTGCACTCCGGAGTGAAATTTTGTAGCCAGGCACGGGCTGTCCCCCTTAATTGGTAGGGAGCTTTTTAATTAAAATTTGTTTTCGTTTTTTTTAAATATTTTTTTTTAGAATGTTCACATGTAATATTAGTTATATCGCCATTTGCAGAGTCAGCAATATCCCCCACCAATACAGATGGATGATACGAGTCATTTGGAGCCGGAAGAAATTTTCCATCAAAAATAGAAGCAATCAATAATGTATCTCCAACTCAGACTGAGCAGATGTTTGTTTTATTTTTAATTACTAATTCACCTTTTGTGTCCTATGTTTTGTCGTATGATACACGGTGCATTGTCTACAACAGGAAAAAAGCTGAAAAGTCACTAGCTATGATTCTTTACCATAAGAAAAATAAATGACACTCCATTATGATACAACACCGATTAAAAAGGGAAACACTGTCTACACAGATCCAATGTACACATTACAGGAATGTTGGGTACTTCAAAATACTTTCCTATAGGGTCGTGCACAAACTTCACATACCTATTTGTAAATATCCTTCAAACCTACGAACTTGAAATTTACATACATTCATAGTGAGAGCAATCTCTGTCTTCTATTAAAATATGGACGGCCTTTAAAAGGCATATAAAATATGCCTTTAAAAGGTAGCTGATGCCTTAGGGAGATATCGAAATGTGTCTCAGTCAAATACCCGATGTCTCATGAATGTTCACTTTCAGAAGCTAACGTGTCTCCTAATACCCTTTTTGTAATTATAGGTGAAATATGTTTACTTTTATTTATTTTGGATTGTTCTGATCAAGGAGTTGACTCTTTTTGAGATGATTTCCTTTTTTGGGAAGTCGACAGATGTCTGTGTTGCACAAATCAGGAGAGCGGACCCAAATGGTTTAGCCACGAAGCCAACAATTTGACGGACACGTAAATAGTAATAAGGAGTCATCTTGGTTTTCTATTTCTACCTCCATGATAGCGCAGAAAATTGAAAAGACCGGAAGTTAAAAAATCTTATATCAGTGTAATAGAGCTCAGAAAAATGTCAGGGGGCATACTATGTACATCTTCAAGATGGTGGATGGAAGTGGGGGTGTTAAAGGTATAGTGGGGGGTGGTAGGGAAGATACAAGGTGGGTTGGTTGGGTTTGGAGTTGGTCGTGGTATGAAAAGGAACTTTGAAAAGTCGAATAAATGTGCCCGCACCAGCGATTTAACAAACTTATTAATACGACGCCCCGCCATAGCTAACGCACAGGCGGCGAACACAGGTTGAAAGAATTAGCTGATCAACATAATTTATAAGTGTGAACATACAGCTAATTAACATTCCAACTGAGAAGAGCAGGGGTGTTCCTCTGCCTTGCATTAAGCAGTTAGAAAATATCAATCAAGCAGATTTATATATGTGAGTGTAAAACAACTTTATTCCGGAATAAAGTTGTTCTATTCGCTCCCCTCCTGCTCCCAGATGAATACGGGTGTTAATATTATTCGAATGTTGTGCAAGACAGAGACCTGCGGACCTGAATAGTTGGTTATTGCAAACAACATATCGTGACTTCGATGTCAGATGTGCATTATCCTTGGAAAACCTTTCGAAACTCTTGTAATACTAAATGCACATATGGTGCACTTTCATATAACCTCGAATGCTAACGGATTGATATAAAGTGCATGGCTGGCGTGAAAAACACCTTACAAAGCAGTTAGTTTACTCATAATTCTACCTGCATGCTTAGCACAGCACTGTTGGCTCTAACATGAAGATGAAAGCCTATCAAAGTCTCCACTTGAGTACCTGTTTAATCTGAACTGATGACGAAGCACGTAAATGTATTGAGCTCAACAGTGGCAGATCTACGGGGGGGAGGGGTTTAACCCCCCCTTTGGCCTCCAAAAAAAAGAAAGAAAAAAAGGAAAAAAAAAAGGAAATTAAAAAGCTCCCTACCAATTAAGGGGGACAGCCCCCTTCCACACCCCACCCCCCTCGGGCGATTCGAGCCTTCGGGCTTGGTCGCTCCGCTCCCTCGCCGAGTGCCTGGCTACAAAATTTCACTCCGGGTAACCCCCCCCCCCCCCCCCCTTAGCAAAAAGCAAAAATGTAGATCCGCCTTTTGCTTCCTTTTGATCCTCGCTACTGTCAAATAGATTTGTGTCGTCAGCAAATTGAATAAATTTCAAGAGATTTGTTGAATTTGGTAGATCATTAATATAAAAGAGAAATGAAATGGGTCCCAAGATGGATCCTTGAGAGACACCACACGACACCTGTTTTAGGGAAGACATATTTTGAATAGTTTGCTATACAACAAACTGTTTCCTGTCATAAAGAACATTTTGTAACCAATCAAACACAAACCCTCTGATTCCGTATTTGCTCATTTCGTTAAGTAAAATATCGTGGTCAATAGCATCAAATGCTTTTTATAAATCTAAAACAATTCCATAAGTATGGTTTGTGTTATCTAGAGACGCAGTAATTTTGTCAACGAGATCTATTAATGCCATTTGAGTAGAGTAATTTGCTCGAAATCATTTGAGTAATCAAATGAGCAATCGAATGGGCAATCGAATGAGCAAATGAGCAATCAAATGAGCAAATGAGCAATCAAATGAGCAAATGAGCAATCAAATGAGCAATCAAATGAGCAAATGAGCAATCAAATGAGCAAATGAGCAATCAAATGAGCAAATGTGCAACGAAATGAGCAAATGAGCTATAAAAGAGCAATCGAATGAGCATCGAATGATCAAATGAGCAATCTAATGAGATGAGTAGTGATATGAACAAATGTGCAACGAAATGAGCAATGAAATGAGTAGATGAGTAGTGATAGGCGCGGGAAAGTCATTTTGTCCATAATTGATAAAATGTTTTATTCGCAGAAATTCCCCTTACTGGCAGTTTCTGAACTGTCAGTAAGGGGATGTGTGTATGGCTCAATGCAACAGTGTTTTGTACAGTACACGCACACACAAGGGTTATTTACTGTGTACACATAGTACTATGGCAAGCAAGTATCTCAGCAAGATCCAGGGGCCGATTTCATAAAACTTACGACGCGTCACAGATTTAAGACACATCCTTTCTCTATGGACCCACCGCATATCTGCGACGCGTCGCAGCTAGGACGCGTCGCAAATCGAGTTGCGACGCGTCGCAGAGCTTTATGAAATCGGCCACTGGTCAGCCAGTAGGCTGCGCAGGATTGCCTTATTGCTTCATGCATATTCATTACTTGTAGGCAGTAATGGTGGCAGGGGTGTGTGATTATTGTTTGTTCAACAGGAATTGTGGGTGCAACTTGTGTACAGGAAAATGCAAATAAATTGATACAAAATAACCCCTGTTGTTAGTTCATTTTAGAAGAAGTGCTATTCAGGTAGCAATGTTTAGAGCAGGAAATTATATGTTGTAAACACAGGATTTTGGAACAAAATCAAGGAAAATACTGCTTCCTGAACAGTATCAGTTGCTGTTTTTAGTAATTTGTTAATGTTTACCTAGCAAAGGTGTTTTATGTTTTCTGGTCAAAGTTTTGGTGAATTTTGGTTGTTAGTTTGGGCAAATAATACCAATATGAATGTCGCAACAAACACAGCATTACAAACAGGATCCACTCATGAATATTCATAAGCAGTGGAGCAGAAGAAGGGCCAATCAATGCCTGGTAAAAGGTCCAATGGGAGCAGGAGTTGGTTAAACTTCTAGCCAATGGCTGAGCTCCAAAAGTTCACTGCTGCCTAGGATTTATGAGTTCAGTGGGTCAGGCTTTGTCACAGTCTTTTGTTTGTGTCACATACAGATCAAGTATGTGAATTGGAAATGTTATCCCACCTCCACCCCTTCACCACCATAGGTGGATTAGTGGGTTGGGCTTTGAAACCTGGGCTTACTTCATGCATTCATTTATTTCTGTATTTTACTTGTACGTAGCTATGTCCATTTAGTTTATTTCTTCCGTGCCCTGAATGTTCATCAGGGACGTTCCTCCCATCAGTTTAGTTGGGGTTGTAACCTCTCAATGTTACAGGGTTTGTCCACAAAAAAAAACTCAGTTTGAAACTCTTGCTATGGTGTCACATCAATGTTTAATTCAGTGGAGTGTCCATATGAAGCAAACAAGCGAGCAAGTAAGATTCAAGCAAGATTGAACTATAGGAATAAAGAAAGAAAAATACCTAAATTGAGTATGCAGTAGATAAACATATATCTTTGTACAAAACGTGTCCTCTAACAGAATATGGCTGGACAAGTATACTATTTCTATTATTGCCCATGAACTAGTAAGCAAATTTGGAAGAAAACAATTATAAATATTATCCTCTGACCAATATTGCAAAAACCGAGCAAAACGTTGACGATTTGAAATAACATCATGGTTGCACTGACTCTTGGTGCAGAAATATCTTAATAACACTGCGCTACACTGGCCCGCATTTTCCTTATGAGGGAATTTGATAGCCTTCTCAAAATAGATTTGTTCACATGTAATATTTGTTATATCGCCATTTGCAGACTCAGCAATATCCCCCACCAATACGGATGGATGGATACGAGTCATTTGGAGCCGGAAGGAATTTTCCGTCAAAAATAGAAGCAATCAATATGTGTCTCCAACTCAGACTGGCCAGATGTTTGTTTTATTTGTAATATTAATTCACCTTTTGTGTCCTATATGTTTTGTTGTATGATACACGGTGCATTGTGTGCGAATGTCGAACAGAAAATTGAGGACCAAATACAGAAACAGTATGATAACGGGACGAAGTAACTACAATTTCAAAAATTATGTCTTGTTAGATTTATGAGCATTATTATTTTATTTTTATTGCCATTCTAATAAAGACTATGGAGCCATACAGGCTTTATCAATCGTGTTTAAAAGTCCACGACAATTTCTTGTCGAAGACTTTTCAAGAAAACAAAAACAAGCTGAAAATGGACCTGATATCCTTCCATTACCTTTCGAATTAAGTATTTGATTTAAAATCTCGGAAGCTCTCGTAATAAGAAATGCACATATGGCGTAGTTTTATATAACCCCAACTGCTAAGGGATTGATATAAGGTGACTGACAAAGTCACCTTATAAGAGCCTCGAAAGATTGAGGATTTCTGCCTGGCATAAGGCATAATGCACGTGATATTTAACGGTGATCGTTGTAATCGTGTGTTGTTTTGTTCCCTGAGCCACCATATGTTATCTTTGTCATAATAACCATGAAGTATGCCTTGTCGGTTGTTTAATAAAGTGCAAGTGTAGTGCTATTAGCGTAGGTGGAAACCATGGACTAATGCGTTTTACAGTTTCAGACCGATTCATTACTAGAAGCGATTTCTTTTGTACAACCGGGAGTTTATTTAAAGGTAGTATCATACTTTGGTAAGAATCCAAAACAGGAATGTTTACAAATGTACGTATAACTAACAGGGTATGAAGATGGTGCTGGTAGAAACATAGCGTTAAAAATTGTCCGCCCGAAATTGTGTATTTATCCAGAAATTAGTAAAACAACGACAGAAAATCTTCTTGATCTTTTAAAAGACCAAAAATAATAAGTGGGTAATTGAAATTTTCACAGATAACTGTTACTGTATCTGTCTTGGTATTTTTGCCCATGAATCTGTATTTCTCTGATAAAAACCAAAGTATGATACTACCTTTAAATTGAATAAATCGCTATTACCCCCAAGCTAATAAGCCATACTGAAGTTGAGGCCTAATTAAAGCGTTATATATAGAAAAAAAACACATCAAACAGTTTACAGTATACCTGTTGTAAGCTTCCTATGCATCGGTAGTAGGATTGAGTATTGGAGTCATTAGCCATGGTTTTAAGGGATAGCCGGAATCACCTAGGAGGATTCCCTGCAGTTGTCCTGCTTCATACAGCTGTCCCAGACGGCTCTCATGCAATACACGACTATCGTTGACTATAGAAGACCGGTTCTCCAAAGTCTCCCATTGATTCCTATGATCTTGAAGGTAAATAACAGGTTGTGCCTCTAACAAATGTACAGGACCAGGACTCAACATCCCCTTTAGGTACCTAAATCTGTGAATATGTTTCATGTTCATTTGACATTTTTTTGCCAACTTTCGCATAGCCATGCTCTTGCTCCCTAATTCACCTCCTTTTTTGGTTCTCGTCATCTCTGCTTTGAGTTCAACATTCTTCTTCTAGTACCCATAGGCTTACTGGTAAGCCGACTACTGCATATCCTCCCCACCATTGAGACCTTAGCCTGACATGCAAAGCTCTGAAGACTAAGAGGGAGAAACAAGGCGGCCCCTGGACCATCGCGGTGCCAGAGTCCGCACATGCCATGTTCCATTCAATATCAGAGAGTCAGGATCGGAGAATCGAACCCAGACTGCCGGAAGTCTGAGCGGTGGTACCATCACTTATCCCACCGAGCCACGAAGTGTTGGTGAAATCGTAGCCCTTTCTAAAACCATTTATACCAGATAATTGATAGGATTAAAACATTTAACAAAATTAATTACACCACACCAGGGCTCGAACCCGGGACACCTAATTCGAAGTCCCATTTCCGAACCACTCGGCCATATGAAATGTATTGACGGCGTCGTGGAATCTAGCAGTGAAGTGATTGTCAATGCCCTATTGACCTAAAATTACTCTATAAGCGGCGTACGTGATATGGAATACACGGGTTTACACTTCGAAAAGTGCGCATGCGTGATAGTGCCTCGTTTTGAAGTCGCGACTTCGAAAAGTACGCATGCGTGGAAGTGCCTCGTTTTGAAGTTGCGATCAAAATCTAAGATGGCAGCCAAGGTGTAAACCCGTGTATTGCACATCTGCCATATATTTGGCTTTTTCGCGGAAGCGAAAAGCCTTTGTTTTTGTTCTGTTTTTTTTTTCTTCTTCCTCCTCCTCTTCTTCTTCTGCCAAAATCCCATAGACTTTACACAGGGGTTTTCTATACCCCACTTTGGTCACTTTGAAACTGCCGATCTTAACCAAACTTGGTCTGAAGGAAGTCCATTTAGAATAGTTTTCTCCCGAAACTTCTCGCCATGATGACCAGCGATTTGAATTTAATAATCAAAATCTTCAAAAATCAACAAAAAATCAACGGTTTGATATATTAAGTTGATTCTTTCACCAAAAGTGATTGTTAGGCAGGGTCTTGCTTTGTGACACATTACTTTACCTATATAACCTCTACTTCCGGTCAAACCGGAAGTAGCTTCTCATTTAAAAGTGGTAAGAGCTACGATCATGATTCTTTCACCAAAGGTCAATGTTAGGCAGGGTCTTTCATTGTGACACATTACTTGACCTCTATAATCTCTACTTCCGGTCAAACCGGAAGTAGCTTCTCATTTAAAAGTGGTAAGAGCTAGGATCATGATTCTTTCATCAAAAGTGAATGTTAGGCAAGGTCTTTCTTTGTGACACAATGCTTGACCTCTGTGACCTCTACTTCCGGTCAAACAGAAAATAGCTCCTCATTCCAAAGTGGTAAGATCTAGGATTATGATTCTTTTTTCAACTTGTCCATTAAGGGATTCCTTTCTTTGTATAACAGTTTATATTTGTTAATAATATCATATGCGGAAAAGCCCTATGTGCTGTTTGCACATTTGTTCAACTCGCAAACATTGCGTCAACTCGAAAACATTACGTCAACTCAAAAACATTACGTCAACTAAAAAACATTGCCTCAACTCAAAAACATTTTGTGAATAATTCTGAAAAGCCTTGTTTTCAACAGAAAGGTTTGCCTAATTCAGTAATTGTTTATGTTTTGCCGATGGCTTTTCCATCGTGTACGGCTAAAACGTACGGCGTACGTTTACGTGTATCGCGTTCCTGGAATTCTCATACGGCAGCTGCAACATTTAGTCACATCTACGAGTTCCAGTCTAAAACCATTGGTGTGCCACGATCCGTCTAAACCCTTTCAGTACCAATGTCGAGTTTACCCGGTACTCGACCGTGCCGTATATACCGCTTCTGTACCATTGTCGAGTTTACTCGACCGTGCGCAGCGTGTGCTTCTCTACCAATGTCGAGTTTACTCGACAAAATAACATGGCATATTTGAGGCTCCGTATTATTTTCGTTCGCCGCCCTCTTGAGTTGATTCTTATCTAGACAGAATGTTTGTCTACACAGCTTTCATATTGGAAGCATACCGAAAAATAAATCTTCACAGAGTTACCTACATGGTATAAAGATGGTGATGGTAGAAACACGGGTAAAAATGTTTATGCTAGAAATGACCAAAAACAATTTTGATCTTTAAAAGATAAAGGATAACGGTGAAAAGACTTAAGAAATGCTGTAGGTGTTTTTCACTGTTTTGTCAAAAAGTGGGCATGGGGACTGAAAAATTCACAGATGACTGTTACTGTATCGTCCTGGATATTTTTGCCCATTCATCTGACTTTATTTGACAAAAACCTAAGTATGATATTACCTTTAAGCCTAGAACACGAGTGTCATTTCGTGAAGACGTTTGTACACGTTAATATTCGGTTTCACGAACACGCGCGCGCATAAAAAGCATAGGTGCGCAGCACTTGAAAAATCGGTTTCACAAAGAGACACAGGGCAAGACGGAGATGTGTGTCTCTTCATGAAACCGACTCTAACAGATTTACATATGAGTGTCACTGCACGTCTGTTCATGAAACCGAAAATCAGGGGAAAACCCGAAAAACTAATGTTCCCAATTAGTCTAATTAGGCAGGTTTCGGGAGCCTTGTAACTTGGTAAAGGCAGAATAAAAAAAAGTTCAAATCGGTAATAAAATGAAAATCGAAAAAAGTGCATGCACACATTAGATACATGGGCTCGATTTCACGGAAGACTGAGACAGATCGTTACTTGCGTACCAATCTTAATTGTTAAGTGTGATGTCAAAATACTAGTTACTATAGAAACAGGAACAACTCCTATAAAAGCTGAATGTCTTCCTCATTATGCACTGGAGTCGTGCAACCTTGAGGTGTTTTTACAAGAACAGGGCCCAATTTCACGAAATCCGTTACCGTTAGCATAAATTCTTCGCTTACGGTTGCAGAATTTTTTGGGTTACGGTTAGCGTATTTCACGGAAGATTTTCCTTTTTGGTAACGGTAAGCAAGGAATTTGTGCAGAATGCATACGACAGCGCGTTAGCAGAAAGTGATCACGGTAACCCTAGAAATTATTCGCTAACCGAGAGTCTTGCTTACGGATTCCATGAAATAGATTTCACACGTAGCAGTGCCCGTAAGCACACAAATAGGACGTAACGGATTCCATGAAATTGGGCCCAGATAAAACAAACAAACAATTTTTGTTCAAAACATTGTTTTGACTTTTTCACACACAATACAATTGATGGGGGTGTTTTTGGGGTCAAATTCAGCTAAACACAATTGGGCGAAACTTTCTTTATAATAACCATGGGTGCTATTAATCTAATACGTTAAGTTCAATTCTAATGCTAATACACTATAACCGGTAAGATGAACAACAAAGCGGAAAAGAGTGCATGGATTATATTAAAAACACAACGTTTCCTGACTTCACCCCTGCACAACAAAATGGTAGAATCAGCTCTTTTGCGTCCGAGCGCACACGCGCGTACGTATGTACGCTCTCCAACGAAACCAATGTTTCAAACCCTGTGTGACGTGTTTACACGTGACCACCACGCGCGCTCTTCGAACCGTACCTCGCAACCACGTTGCCGCAAGTAAACACACAAGCTCTGTTCTTGTTTAGCGTTCGTTCGTGACACAGGGACTTTTTTCGGCGGTTCATTTTCGAATGCAATTCCAACGAGATTTTTCTGCGGAAATCTTGCTGAGAAGAGAGATTATCTGAAAAAATGATCACAGTTCTACGTATAGGTCAAGAGTTGACGGCGGTTGATTACCGGTAAGATAAAAGCTTGCTTTTGAAAAAGACTTGAAAATCTATAACAATTAGAAAGACTTCTCCCGTTTTAAAAGCATTCATTTAAAAAACAAATAGACGCAATGTAAGTCATTCACTTTCGCAAATATAATATTGATCATTCCAAGTTAGGCCTATTAAGTAATCAAATCAATTCGATGACGACTGCTTGTAGGCGGCTGTTTCATCGGTGGTCCTACCCGTATGATGCAGGTGCAGGGCGGCTATTCCCTGCAAGACCCAGCCCGGCGGTTACCCCGTCACTTACCCCAGGCCCTTACCCGCCCGATCCGGGCTATGGACAGAGTCCCCAGGAGTCATCTATGACCTATGAAGACAACAGGTAAGAGCAGTCGTCACATTTTTTATGCCAATATCAATTGATCTTTGAGACCGATCAACTATAAACCCCAATCATCCGTCGATAGTGACTGCATCCGGTTTCAACTCTTGAATCTTCGCTCGGTTGATTTTTCTTCCAGCTCGGCAGTAAACTGGCAGAGAAGCAAGTTTCAAAATTTCGTTTTATTTTCGTTTTCTCTTAAAAAAAAACACAACATTTTTTTATAAACTTTATTGGCAACGTCCAGATGACTGAACGTAAATATCACTTTCACCACCACAATTACTGATATTCGTTATCAATAATTGTCTCCACATTCTTTTTTCAAATGTTGACAGGTCTCAACTTGAAAAGGAGACAGTAGACAAACCTTCAGACCAGGTTCCACCTCAAGACCAGAATACCTGTATGCTGCATCCCCACCACCAGGATGCTGAGAGTAACACTGCCTCTCAGCCAGATAACAAGGCAGTGAGAGATCGAAACCTCCAACCCGAAAGGAGATACAAGTGATGCTCAAGAAGCTCATACCAGCGCCACATTACAAGAGAAGCTCCAAGAAGCTTCAGATCAGGAGGAAGACACGCCATCTTCGTCATCAGATGCTTCTGTGGCCGAAAACAAAAATAAGTCGGTTTCACCAGAAGATCTAGGACCGCGGCTTCCCGAAGAGGTATTCAATTCTGTCGAACCTTCTTGCCCATATTAATCAAGTATTACATTTTGTTCTAGACATTTCCACTATACGAATATTAATTTCCTCTGCAGAAAACTGAAGAGCAAACTGTCAAACCTACTGTTCGTGCAGTTATGGAAACAGTGGATGAAATTATGACGCAAGACTTCAGGTAACTTGGTCTCCAAGACACTCCAAACATCTTAAATTAGTGCATGCCCTCTGATTGTATTATAACACTCGATATTAACAATTAACTGCATTGCTTATTGGTGTTTAGTTTCAGTGGAGGAAGTGAGCCCTTCTGACTTAGGGCAATAATGCCCGAGTCTCCTAAACCTCAACGGAACATCAACCCTTCAACCTCACTACAAGGGGCAACCTCAACTACACAAGAGGTAGTCTTGTCCAAGACGTTGATTATGCGCTAGTCCCTCCAAACAATTACCCACCCCACGTGAACAAAGTGGACCATTCCACCGCCCTTCGAAATATCAACGTCTTGTTGGTTTACTCTGGTGTCACGTGACGAAGACTGAGCGTGACCTCTGTGGGTAGAAATTGCATATTCATTGTGGTCAACAACGGGGTGCAATGCGCTGTTTTGGTCAGCGTCCAATCCACGCACGTGGTATGGCGTGATATACCGTGTGCATATCACGTAATGACGGTCGTTTGAAACTCAGCCGCAACCGTTATTGCCATGGAGCAATTACAACTAGATAGCTCCATGGTCATTACTAAAGCCATGGCTTAATTATACTTCGATCAACTGTCATGCGGCACAAAAAGATTCGAGAAATTGTAGGATATGAATAAGCCGTATTTTACAGCTTTTTGGGTTACCCTCGGGCTTTTGTTATTCGTTATTTATTGTGTATTTCATGTGTACAGTACTTTTGTATGTTGCCAAAATAAAGGAATGAATTAAGGGATGAATGAAATAATTTCACAGAATTATGATACCATGGAGTCTGTTCCCGGGCTCCATGAAGACACGGAATGATTTCGAGGGGCACGGTTAGTAAATTTATTCCATTCCCAAGTTGTCTAAGAGCCTTTGTTGTTCTCCGGAAAACTCTCGATCCCCGACATTTGTGATGCAAAATCCAAGGCCTCCAAATTCAATACGATCCGTCAGCAGCCATGGTACGATATCAATGAAGGCCTACATAATGGCACATGTAATTTACAAGTACTGTAAATACACGTGTGTATGCGTACTGTATATAATGCTTGTGACGTCGTTGCGGTACTAGACTTCATCCCCATGCAAATTTTCTAAAAATATTAATGCAAATAAGGCTACGTCATGATGCGCCGACTTCGCGGGGGGTTATTGCCCGGAATTTTCCGGGCAGTTTGGAGTAAATGGACAAGACGGTATTACAGGCTTGTGTGTGTGGCGTAGACGTTATTTCGGGTCGTTTGTTGTGTTAACACGTACACGTACGTGCGATCTGTTGGCCAGGTACAACTACGTAATACCGTCTTGAACAAGACTACACAAGAGGCTGAAATGGACCAAGCATCAGTGACGTGCAGAGGATCTAGAACACCTCAAGCCTCCAGTGGACAAACCCTGGAACATGAGGTACAGTACCGAGCCTTCAGATTCCCCTGATGACCACTCAATCAAAATAGTTATCAATCTGTATGTTTATCCACCTATACCACGAGGTACCTCTTTTCATATTATTGAATTTGTTATACACAAACACCAATGTTCTTTGTGTCCTTTGCAGAGTGATACAGACAAAAGTGGCATCCCTACTGGTGACACATTTGTGAAAATGGGGGAGGCAATGATGGCAGAAAGTATCAGGTAACTTAGGTTTCCAATCAGCTCACCATCGTCAATTCAGTAACAATGAGTATAAGGTTAATTTTATTCATCTAATTGTATTTCCCATTTTATTTGTTCAAGTGGAGGAAATGAGCCTACTTGGTTCAAGGCAATGAAGCGAGCTGAGGAGATGATGCCTGAGTCTCCTGAACAAGTGTATCAACACAACCTCAACCCTTCCATCTCATTGCAAAGGGGAGTCCCGATCCCACAAGAGGATCACATTTACCAAGCATCAGTGAGGTACAGAGGATTCCAAACTCCTGAAGCCTACGATGGGCAATCCCTGGATCATGAGGTATGCACAAAGACAGGGACTTTAGATTCCAATGATAACCATCAACACTCAATCTGTCAGCCTGCTTCTACTTTATCCACCTGTATTATGAGCTACTTCATCACTGGTTTGGGGAATTTGAAAACCTTGATTATTCTATCTGTCATTTCCAGAATGATACAGAGGACTGGGATGTCTCTACAGTTGTTGCAATTACAGGAAAAGGAGAAGCAACGATGGCAAAATCTATTCGGTAACTTGAGTTTTTCAATCAGCTCAACGTAACAAATTAAAACAATAATACAATCATTATATTACATATTCTGATATTATTCTTCTAATTATTGTTCCAAAACGTTCTGTTTTCTTACAGTAGAGAAAGTGCTCCCATGTGGCTCAAGGCATTACAGAATTCCAATGCCATCATGCCCGAGTCTCCTACTTTACATCAACACAACCTCATCCCTGAAACCCCACTGCAAAGGGCAATACCCCTCCCACAAGAAGCTCCCATGAGGCAGGCATCGATCCAACACAGTGGAAATGTAACTCACCAAGCAGTGCCAAAATACAGTTGTAATCCTTACACTTCACTGCAAGGTGCAATACCCGATGCAGAAGTGCCTCCCATTCGTCAATCTCCAGTGCAAAGCAGAGGATTGACACCTCACCAAGAGGTGCCGCAATGCTACTTTCCCTCTTCCATCACACTGCAAGGGGCAACAGCCTTCCCTCAAGTAGCTCCCATTGGCCAGGCATCGGTGCAAAACGGTGCACATTCAACTTATCAGGCAGCGCCTCAATGCTACTATCCATATTACACCGCACCGCAGGGAGTGATACCATATCATCAGCAGGCTCCAATAAGTCAGGCATCGGTGAAAAGCGGAGGGTATTCAGCTTATCCAGCAGTGCCTCAATACTACTTTCCCTATTACACCGCACTACAGGGAGTGATCCCATATCCACATGAGGCTCCACTGATAGGTCAGGCATCAGTGCAAAGCGGAGGGTATTCAGCTTATCCAGTAGTGCCTCAATGCTACTATCCCTATTCCACCGCAATGCAAGGAGTAATACCCTACTCACTGGATGCTCTGGGAGGCCAGGCACCAGTGCAAAACAGTGGATTGTCAGCTCATCAGGCAGCGCCTTACAACTACTTGACCCCGTCAACCTCGCTGCAAGGAGCAACAGCCTACCCACCAGTGGCTCCTACAGGCCAGGCACCGCTGCAATGCACAGGCTGGACACCTCATCAAGCAGTGCCTCACTGCGACTTCACACCTATATCCTCACTACAAGGGGCAATGCCCAACCCACAGGTGGTGTCCATGGGCCAAGCATCAGAACAGTGTTGTGGAAATCATCGAGCCTCATATGGTCAACCGATCTATCAGGTAAAGAACTGAAGCTCTAGTTTACCCATTCACGTTGTCTGTTAATGATTGTCTGACTATTTGGCAATCTCTAACTCTAGATGGCCATTCAAGAGTAAACAAGTTAAAAATTTGCATGTGTTGAATTTTTGCAGGGAAATGTTGACCAAGACACCACTGTCCGAGCTGTAATGGGCAAAGTTCAAGCCATGATGACCCCACCCCTACACACCAGGTATGGCAGATAAACTCTTCTATAAACTGACAAATCATTCCACATATACATGTGAAATACTGACAATGATAATAATCATTTCCATTAATGATTATAATTAAACCAAAATTATTATCATTGTTATTTCTATGCAGTTCTGCAGTGCAGCCTTCCCCCAGGTCACAGGCACCCTGGCAGGTCAACCCACCATCTCCCCCACAGACCCCTCCATCCCTGTACACCAGGTATGGCAGAGAAACTCTCCTGAGTACACTGAAAAAATATTTCACAACAATTTCAATCATGCAGTACCTACAATGATAAATGATTTTCATCATTGTTCTGGTTTTGATTTGAACCTATTTTGAATCATTTCTATGTAGTTCTGCAGTGCAGCCTTCCCCCGGGTCACAGGCATCCCAGCAGGTCAACCTACCATCTCCCCCATCGACCCCTCCATCGCCGCCCCTCAACAACAAACGGTAATTAGTTGTGTGCGAGACAATCTTATACTTGTCAACTTGCCAACTTCGATGTTGTTATTGCACCTTTGTTGAAAGATTGCGATGATATCAGAATGTCGTTTAATACTTTTGCTTCAGATTCTAAGACACAAGAAGCATTAACTGACATGGTTGAACAGATTTAATCAAAATAATATGTATGTTAAATGTTACATTTTGTTTCTATTTCATCCAGGAGGCAGCCCTTGTGCTCCACGAGCCCAAAGAGAAAGCTCGTCCGAACAACAACAGCAGCAACATCACCAGGCCTGCACACAGGAGCGCAATCCTCCAGGGCACCAGCTCCCCTCCCTGCCCAGGCATCGTTCATCCCCGTCATTGATGAGTCGGACTTTCAAGACGTGCTTCAAGGAGGCCAGCCGACGTGCCTGGGCAGTGGAACGTACGGGGAGGTCCTGCTGA
This sequence comes from Astropecten irregularis, assembly GCA_963971285.1. Taxonomy (NCBI): domain Eukaryota; kingdom Metazoa; phylum Echinodermata; class Asteroidea; order Paxillosida; family Astropectinidae; genus Astropecten; species Astropecten irregularis. Next base: position 7,911,718 of record OZ020260.1, on the reverse strand, counting down.
AGAGCAGGAAGTCAGACGGTGCCCTGGTGGCCTTCAAGACGCTCCTGGATGTGCAGGATCCTGCTGTAATGAACAAGGAGATGCTCGTGGAGCTGAGGGCACTACTGTCTGTGAACCACCGCAGCGAATTCCAAAAAGTGATCGGCATCGCCAGCCAGACATCATTTGCCGTAGAGTTCGTTGGCGATGCCGTCACGCTGCGGACCAGACACCTCCGTTTTGTTGTTGAGAACCCTCCCGCCAACATTGACGCTCTCGGATGGGTCCGGATCTCTGTAGACATCTGCAAAGGACTGCATGCCCTCCACTGCAGTGGATGGACACACAGTGACCTCCACTGCCGTAACATCATGGTGTGGAGGGACCCATCCGGGGCTGATGACTGCTGGGGTGCGAAGATAATTGACCTGGGGAAAGCGACGAGGATAGACAACCCTCCACCTGCCGAAGAGTAGCAGGAGCCGACCAAGACCTACTGCCTGCAGAACTGTGTCCATCTCCCCCCTGAACTGTTCGAAGGAACCTGCCAGCTCGGAGTCTTGACTGACATCTACAGCGTTGGTTACCTGCTTGGTATGATTGCTGAGTCCAAGATCCCAGAGCTGGCAGTTATTGAGACCTTGTCTCATCGATGTCAACTGGTGCCGAAAGACAGACTTGTCCTTGCAGTCTATCATACAAGAGATAGAAGGAGTCCAGACTGGACTGGAACAGAAGGCCCTCAAGAATTCGGCCAATGCTGCCGCAGCTTCAGCCTTCACTCCAATTTTTTCTATTATATCAAACCGAACATTCGGACAGTTATTCTAAAAAAAAATACCAATACAAACAAGTTATAAACATAGGCCCCCAATGGTGCAAAAACAAATTGCTTCAGAGTCTTGGAAATGTTTTCATCAGTGTGTATTTCTATGCTGCCATATAGCCTTTTGAGATTTTGACATTTTCATTACAATGGTGCTTGAGGCATTAAAGTACGTAGTATCATACTTTGGTAGCATACCGAAACGGACATTTTCACAGATTCACCTATAACTTATAGGGTATAAAGATGGTGATGGTAGAAACATACCGTTCAAATTGTTCTGCATGAAATGCTGTATTTGTACAGAACAGAGTAAAACCTGTGACCAAAATTTATTGTTTTTGATCTTATAAAGATAGAAAATAAAAAGAGAAAAGACTTAAGAAATACTGTGGCCGTTTTTCACTGATTTTTTTTTCAAAAAGTGGCCTCCGCTTAGGACTGAAATTTTCACAGATGACTGTTACTGTGTCTACCTTGATATTTTTAGCCATGAATCTGTATTTATTTTACAAAAACCAAAGTATGATATTACCTTTAAGAAAACTTAAAAAATAGAAAAACTAATAGGCCTAGTTTTTACATTTAGCATATTCTGCGTGCTCGGTTCCAAAAGGGTATAATACCTCTTGTCGATCCCTTGTGATTTCAATTTGTACGATTCCGAGTTGACTTTTACATAGCAACAAGCCTCAAAGATAACAATTTGTTTTCAAACTATTTTTTTCCTGCATATATTGTTGTTGATTATTAAAATGCAGAACGATTACATGTATATACGAAACCAAATCCTCTATATATTGTGCGTCTGTCCAGAATTCCAGATTAGTCCATGTACAGTCATAAGGAAGTTGCCACTTAAACTTACACAATAATATAAATCGGTTTTATCAAATAACCACAAGGGAAACTAACTGGAGAAAATGACTTTCATCTATGATTATCATTTTCTGAAGGCAAATAGATCACAACCGGCTTTGAAGCCATAACGCTCCTGAAAAAGGGACGCAGATATAAGATCAATTCATGTTCTTGAATTCGTCTTCAATGTACATGACCAAACAAATGTTTGTTTAGTATATAACGTTACATGATTTACAAGAAGCCTGATTTAGTTTTATTTACCTTTTGGGGCGATCAAAGCTAGCAGGTTACAGCGGGCATGCCTGCATGGCGTGAACTGCCCAATTATTTTTTATCTCCGACCTCCTAACTTTTCTTCTCTTAAGTTACTCTCCCTCTCTATATTTATGTTGGATATTTATTAATTAATTCGTTTATTGTATTTTTCGTTTTTGAAGGTGTCTCACAATTCAAGTACACGCGTATACATTAATGTTCATACACAAATTACAGCTATATGATAGGTACAAATTAAGGCCATGTCCCAATTCTCTGGCTGCGGCTGCAAATTACGCATGCACCTATGGCAGCCATATCCAGTAGCCATTTCCATAGACTTGTGTGTTATTAACGGTCGCAGCCAGATAATTGGGACACGGCCTTAGAGATAATGATCAGGGGCTGAAAATAGGGGCCATTTACATCACTTAAAGTTGACTCCAGAAAAGGCTAGACAATTCAAGAAAACCCATTCAATACTGAATAGGCACAAAGTTCTTTACTGTGGTTTTTATTAGCTGTTTCGCATGCAGCGGAACAGCTTTTGTTTTTCTTATTTTTTTTTTGGCTTTTCCGTGTTCAACGGAAAAGGTATTGTTTTTGTTCTGATTTTTTTTTTTTTTCTTCTTCTTCTTCTTCTTCTTCTTGTCGTTTGAGTTACCATAGACTTTTTGTCTGCGGCACTTTGGTCACTTTTAAACTGCCGATTTTTACCAAACTTGGTATGAAGGAAGTCCATATAGGGTAGTTCTTGGCCGAAACTTTTCGTCAGTATGACGTCATCAGGTGTCATGTGACAAGCGATTTGAATTTAATAATCAAAATCTTTAAAAATCAACAAAAAATCAACGGTTTGAGATATTAAGTTGATTCTTTCACCAAAAGTGATTGTTAGGCAGGGTCTTTCTTTGTGACACATTACTTGACCTCTGTGACCTCTACTTCCGGTCAAACAGGAAGTAGCTCCTCGTTTAAAAGTGGTAAGAGCTATGATCATGATTCTTTCACCAATCGACAATGTTAGGCAAGGTCTTTCATTTGTGACACATTGCTTGACCTCTGTGACCTCTACTTCCGGTCAAACAGGAAGTAGCTCCTCATTTAAAAGTGGTAAGAGCTATGATCATGATTCTTTCACCAATAGACATTGTTAGGCAAGGTCTTTCAGTTGTGACACATTGCTTGACCTCTGTGACCTCTACTTCCGGTCAAACAGGAAGTAGCTCCTCATTCAAAAGTGGTAAGAGCTAGGATCATGATTCTTTCACCAATCGACAATGTTAGGCAAGGTCTTTCATTTGTGACACATTATTTGACCTCTGTGACCTCTACCTCCGTTCAAACATGAGGTAGCTTCTCATTTAAAAGTGGTAAGGGCTTTGATCATGATTCTTTCACCAAAAGTCAATGTTAGGCAAAGTTATTTTTTGTGACACAATTCTAAATGACAATGTGTTCCATAAACCCTGCAACTAAATGGGTTAAACTTTAGTTTTCTACATTGAAATAATTGATACTTTAAAACCACATGTCTTAAACAGACAAAATAAGTGACACAATTTGAGAAATATTCTATATCATATGCGGAAAAGCCATGTGTTCTGTTTTCAACAGACACAATCTCTAGTATTTTTTTTGAGTTTGTGCTGTGGCCCATAGACTTTGTACACAGATTTTTGTCCGCGGCACTTTGGTCACTTTGAAACAGCCGATCTTAACCAAACTTGGTCTGAATGAAGTCCATATAGGGTAGTTGTTCCCCGAAACTTTTCGTCATCATGACGTCAAAACTTGATTTTATATGATTTTTTTAATTATCAAACTAGCCCGTTCACCTGTACACAGATTACGTGAACATGGTCGTTGTACTAAACATAAAGCTTGATCAATTCCCCATACACTATGTACAGTGTACATGTAGGCCTGCGTACGCAATTCACTGTTTGTAACATACAATGCACATGTCCGATTGCGTGATACAAAACGTCGTTTACACTTGCCATAGTTTGCACGTAATTCCTTTATAATATCATTAAATACCAGCACCAAATCTTAATCGAAATGCTATCGATGTAGGTTGCTCTGTACGCGAAAATATTGGTCATTAAATAAAACATACGATTTAAACAACATAAATACAAGGCGCGATGAGATGTTTGATTGCCTGGATTATATATGCCGTTTTTTCATTTACTTCCTTATCATAGTTGCCAGCAAAGCAGCGTAAATGCTGATTTTGAGCCGTGTTTTGAACAGACAACCGCGCACGCGCAGCAATCTACTTATACCGTTTTCAGTACGTAAGGTTGCACCCAAGTAAATAAACTCCCGCGGACAACAGTGATAAATCCCCAAACTTCAAAAATCGTTAAAAAATATACAGAACTCTCACAGCTGTTCAAGTTGCACAGAAAAATGATGATGAACATGTAACCTTTCATTTTCTTTTCATTTTATGGTAGGGTGACGGTTGAATTTTTGATTTATACTCATTCTCAGCTGACCACCCCTAAAACAAGGTACGGATCACTCCAGTCAAAGAAGCCATTTTCAAAAAAAAAAACATCCCTCTGCAAAGCGGCTTAAATAGACCCACTTTCTCACCCAATTGCATCAAAAATGGTCACAAATGGAAGCCCAGAGACCGGGCAGGAGGTCCAGTGCCATATTTCTTCAATCCTTCATTTTCATAGCTCTCACAACTCTCTTATTTCAAATAAATTGAGTGCTTAACTTTTATTCATGAGCTCGGCGGACCCATTTTGCCACTACATGTATTTACTTGGCTGCACCCGTAATGCAGGATTCAGTTTTCCGAGCGCACGGTTTTGAATAACGCCCTCTTTTGATTAAAACGAGAAATCATTTCCCGAAGACGATATCATTTATTTGCTGAATCAAACAACATCAGCGATGTGTATTTAATTTGAGAAATATTTTATATCATATGCGGAAAAGCCATGTGTTCTGTTTTCAACAGACACAACCTCTAGTTTCTTATTTTTTTTTTTTTCCACTTTTTTCCCATAGACAATGCACATGTTTTTTCTACAAGTCACTTCTACCCTTACGCTAATTCCGATCAACTTCATACTTGGCACATAGTTAGACCACCACCCCGAATCGCATGCCGAACAATTTCGTCATCATGACGTCATCACGTGCACCATGACGTCATTCTAAACGTGCAAATTTCAGAGCTCTTTATCTCTGGAACTGCAAGTCCGATGCAACTCAAACTTGGTATGCAAGTATATTGGGACGTGTTTTAGACAACAAAAGCAGTCACGTGTCGATGACGTCATCGTGTGATTTTATACAAATTATTCCATTTTTGGACCTTTTCTTTATATCTCCTGAACGACAAATCGTATTTTTGAAATTTTTTCGGTAAAATGTTTGTTAGGTTATAGGCATATGCCACAATTGACCAAAAAAGTGTGACGTCATGATGACGTCACCAGAAAGCCGATTTTCTGATTCACATATAAGGGAATATCCGATGGTGATGAAACTTGGTGGGTAGGTAGGGAATGGTACTAGTATCCTAAATCTGAAGTGACGTCACGATGACGTCATCGGCTGATTTTTTATTGATTTTTGAATATTTAATTTTGCCATTTTTCCCCAGAAACACATATAAGCGTATATCCGATCGTAATGAAACTTGGTGGGTAGGTAGGAAATGGTACTAGTATCCTTAATGTGAAGTGACGTCACGATGACGTCATCGATTGAATTTTTATTGATTTTTTTTAATCATTAATTTTGCCATTTAGAGTCAAACATAACACAAAACACGGGCCTTGGAAATTCTTGGACCGCTGATATGGCTATCCATAGTAGTGGGCCAATTGGGTACACGTAAACGTAGTACGACGAGCTAAAAAATCAGTCATTTTGCTGTTTCCACCGCCCATGCACAACCATACATACTTTGCGCGCTGGCCTATAGTAGACTGCCATTTCTGTGTTTCTCATGATCGTGTGTATGTACATGTATCTTTATGTATATTAATGGACGAGTGACGACGCTCCTTATAGTTGTTTACGACAATTAAAACACCGCAATTTCTCTGTACTGGGACAATTGCGTTCATGTTTGTTTTTCATATTATTTATAAAAACATACGCGAAACAGCTCAGTGTTTGTCAACAAACACATCTAGTTTTATTTTATACTTTACAAAAGTTTTATATACAACTACATTTATCTATGAAAATAGGAAAATTTTTATCACATAACATGAATGTTAACAACATGTTGGAAACAAGTAAGAAATGGAAATATGCAACCATCACAATTTACTGAGACAAACCATAGACAAACAAACTGCAGATAAAATTATATTTCTCCTTCGTTTCTAATATCATATCGAATGAGTTTCCAATACTGTAATTGTATTCACAGAAATCTTCTGTAACGCATACAAGTTCATGTACATGTTCATCAAAATATAGTCCATGTTCTGGATTTCCATACTGAATATGAAATACATTCAGACAAACAATGCATATCATACATACACGCATACAATGCATTTGACCAGGCAGTATAGTGTACAGAGGGAGAGGTTCGGTCCTGCTTGGAAGGATATAGCGGTGTGCTTATTTTTCTTAATAAAGTAATACATTTTTACCCAAACAAAAGCAACATCTTCAAACGAGCAAAATGATGGCCCAAAACATTCATACCAGAATATGCACAACTGCCAATAACCGTGCAGTACATAAAATCGCCAAGATGTTTACAAGAGTATTCTCACTATAAGGTGTAGTGGGGCCTAGAAATATTAGCCACATTTATCGACAATCAATGGCTGACCGTAACCTTTCAAGGTTATTTCCAGGCGCCATTTCCAAACCTCAGCTCCGGCTCCATTGTGTGAATCTCATCTAAAATAACAAGTATCAAAATAGAGGCTTTTCAGGCTACGGTTCGGAAGTGCATTCTCTGGTTTGAAAAGGAAAACAGAGCGTCAGCTATGAAAAACCACAATCTATATTTTCAGCAGATGACAGAGACGAAGCCGGAGCCTGAGCCGGAGCGAACGTTTGGGAAAGGCCCTAGAAGACTTTGGGCCAATATCATAAAGAAAAGAGTTATAACCGGAAAAAAACTGTGCATATTAATACAGTCATGTGTATATAATTAATATAGGCCTACACACACTGCCCAATCCGCCAAGGCCACTGCCGGGAGTTAGGACTTTGAATCGTCGTTTGAGATATTAAAGCTCTTAGTCCTATCACGTCAGTCGTATTGATTCATAGATTCATCGGTAAACTGTTGCACAAGACAACAAATTGGAGTGTTTTAACCGTTACACCGCCCTGAAATTCGTGTCATGGCGGATGACTATCTTTAACAAGTTAAGTGCGAGAAGGGCCATTCGCGCATGCGTAGTGACCCCTTCCTATGTCAAGCATAATAATAATGCACTTGTCAATTGTAACCCGCGCCCCGGGGGACCCTGGCTATAGCAGGGCACTAGCGGGGACCTTCCCAAGGGTTTCCAAGAAAAAGGTGCCCCGCTACCCTGGACATTACCCCGGGACTGACCGGAGACTTCCAAAGGGGTTGCCCCGCAAGCCGGGGTGATACCCAGGGATTTCCAAAAGCAGATGCCCCGCCGGCCGGGGCGATACCCGGGGATTTCCAAAAACGGATGCCCCGCCGGCCGGGGCGATACCCGGGGATTTCCAAAAACTGATGCCCCGCCGGCCGGTTGAAGTTCAAGTTCAAGTTTAAGTATCTTTATTATATCCCACAGGGGGTAATGGTGGCATACAATAAAAAATCAAACAATATATAAACAAGTTAAGAATACAATTACACACACAAAAATACAATTAAAAAGTAAAACAGAAATGTATTGATGCAAATATGCTTGCATGCAGTATGTGAAAAAAAATACTTATGGGAATCTTGACGAAAACGATTTGTAACACGTTATTGAATCATTACATGATGGTATGTTTAATATGATTATATATGATTATATTGAAGTGGTTTCATGGCTTCTGGCTGTACTACAGAGCTTGCAGGCTAGTTGAAAAAGCGCATATGAAAGGAAAAATGCAGTCGTTACAAAATATGGAGGGGGGGGGGGGTATGGCTACACCTATGTGGATGGCTGATGATGAAAATTTGGAAGAGAAAACCTATATGACCAAATATTTTTTAAATGAAACAGTTTGAGCAGTACTTTTCACAAGTTCTCTTAGCTCATACGTACAACTAGCTGTTTAAAAAAAAATGCTTAAAAAAACAGTGCACTGGTAAATTGCTAATCAATTAATCGATTAATGAAAGAAGTTGAACAGAATAAAATGAACAAAGCTACTGAAACATCATGAATGGTACGTTACCTTATTGTCTGTTGCATGACCGAGTGGCCTTAGTTTTAGGGCATACTATGCAAGGAATCTTTTGCCGGGGCATAATGAAGGGACTTCCACATTAGGCCCGGCGTTACAGGGCCTGGACTGTGCGGGGACTTCCAACTTATGCCCAGCGGGAGGGGGCGGGGACTTCAAACTTATGCCCAGCGGTCAGGGGCGGGGACTTACCCATGGGTTCCAAGAAAACAGTGTCCCCGCCCCGTGGCACTTGACTAGAAACTTACCAGGGACTACCCGGGGGTTTCCAAATTTCAAAATGGAAGTTCCCGGCTAAGTCCCCGCTAGTCCAGGGTCCCCCGGGGTGCGGGTTACAATTGACAAGTGCATAACAGGTAAGTGAAGTGAAAGACAAATAGTGCTCCAAAGTAACCGTTAAGGCGTTGTTGTTTCTACTTTCTAATAATTCCGATTGTAAGATTCAGATTTAAAGAAGTTGAAGAATTGGCCTAAAAAGTCGTCAGGGACTCCCATATGGCTCGTGAACGCGAGTATTTTGTCCCGGCATTTGAGAGTTGAAGTGTCAAAGTGAAGCGCGTTAGAAAAAAAAGTTTGTATACTGCAGTGCATGTGTACACATAATGCAATGTATGCCTGTTACTGTAAGCCAAGGGCCTGTTTGTTTAATGCGCAGGATCAAGGATTCTACTGATCCGGATCCCATTTTGGCGTACCATGCATAGGACGTGGATAAAATCTGGGATCTTTTGCGTTAAACAAACAGGCCCTATGTGTGTCCTGTGACCAGAGGATTTGTCACGGGACACACTATGCCTACCCATTGAAAGAAACCATTCTGTCATGGTCAGAATCAAAGATAGAGCAGAAGCGTACTGAACTCTCAGAGATGACGGATACCAAGCCTGGAAATAAACGGAGGCCACGGAGGCCATGGCCTTCGTTGCTCTGGTTCTTGGCCTTGGTGCCCCTTCAAATGTTTCCACAGACATTATGATTTTCCAATGGGAATGCCCCTTGCAATGGAAAATTGGCCTTGCCCTCACCAAACCTTATTTCCAGCCCTGGGATACCACCATGAGGATTTCACTCACGACAAAGAATTTGTTTATAGTAATAGTAAATAAGAATGATTTCAGAATAGCAAGCATCGAACTTTGGAAGCCTGGTGGGATGATCATCAAGATAGACTTGAACTTGAAGTTGAAGAAAGTGAGAGAGGTAGCTGAAGCAATGATTACTCAACATATCAATGAGGTCATGTATCGTCAACACTGCAGGGATGGAAACATGATGGACTAAGTATTTTTTTTTTCAACTTGTATCCCATGTGCAGCAAATCAATTCCATGATGTATATATTTTGATGTATATTTGCAGAGCTGCTGGGAGTAGGTTCACTGGCTGGAAGAGCTGGAAGAGCTGGAAAGTTGGCTGGATCATGGTAAGATTGCGACTTTTTCCCCAGTGAAAATTGTTCAGGAATCCCCAAACCATGATCTTTTGCTTAATTAAAAGCATTCATACAGGAGCCTGATCTGTAGTCTTATAATTATTTTGTGAGTGTGTTTGGTGAATTTTGTATGATATTTTGTAAATAATGGTTTTGTGTTTGTCTATGTTCCAGTTGATGTTCTCTTTTGGCAAGTTGCAATGTATTGTTATATGGGATATGTTTCTTAATTAGTTTTCTTCTTATGTTTGCTGCTTTGGTATTCAAATTTTTGTCACCATTGTTATCGCTGAGCACTTTGAAAAATAGTGGTAACACTGAGAGGTTACCCCCAGGATAATTAAGAAATGAATAAATTAAAACAAAAATAAATAAAAGGGATGTGTAAGAATTCCCACATAGAGCTCTCAAGATTTGGACAAGTGCTTCAATGGCTTTAACACCAAAGCAATTACATCAAACCCAACTCTATGATAGTTTTGGTAAAAACATACGAACAAACAAAAGTTCTTAAATAAATAAAAAAGTTTCCAGCAACAACTGGAAATTTAGTTTCAACTATTTCACCAGTACTCTAATTCCACAATTAATTTTAACAGATTTTCATGATTTTTCAGGTGAGTTGACTTGTGAGATAAATTGTGATGACTGATAACTATGCTCCTCTACATGCCCAGGCATCTTTCATCCCCGTCATCGATAAAGTCGGACTTCCAAGACGTGATGCAAGGAGGCCAGCCGACGTGCCTGGGTAGTGGAACGTATGGGGAGGTCCTGCTGAAGAGCAGGTAGTCAGACGGTGCCCTGGTGGCCTTCAAGACGCTCCTGGATGTGCAGGATCCCGCTGTAATGTACAAGGAGCTGAGGGCACTACTGTCTGTGAACCACCGCAGCGAGTTCCCAAAAGTGATCGTCAAAAAGTGCCGTCACGCTGCAGACCAGACACCTCCGTTTTGTTGTTGAGAACCCTCCAGCCAACATTGACGCTCTCGGATGGGTCCGGATCTCTGCATGCCCTCTGCACTGCAGTGGATGGACCCACAGTGACCTCCACTGCCGTAATATCATGGTGTGGAGGGACCCATCCGGGGCTGATGACTGCTGGGGTGCGAAGATCATTGACCTGGGGAAAGCAACGAGGATCGACAACCCTCCATCGGCCGAAGAGTCGCAGGAGCCAATGAAAACATACCGCCTGCAGAACTGTGTCCATCTCCCCCCTGAACTGTTTGAAAGGACATGTCAGCTAGGGGTCTTGTTCCAAAACCTGTTCCGAAAACCCAGAAGTGTTGTCAAGACTTTGTGTCATGACTTTATACTTGTAGATAGGGACCAAATTACCTTGGTAGCCTAATCACTGAAGATGCAAGATGTGATAAGGAGATAAGAGAAGAGCCTTGCATTAGCAAAATCATCAATTTACAAAACATTTTGAGAAATCGCACACTTAGCATGAAAACCAGAATCTGAGTTATAAACTGCTACGTCTACCATGTTCTGTTGTACAGTAGTGAGGCATGGTCTATAACATCAGACATGAGAAGGTGCTTCATCAGAAAAGAAAGCATTGAGAACTTGGCTTTGACTGGGAAGATAGATGGGAAGAGGGGTAGAGGAATAAGGGTGGTATGGATGTCCAGCTTGAGAAAGTGACTTGAAGAAAGGGGAGTAAAACATCAGGAGGTGGAGCTGCTGGAGAGAGCAAGAAAAAAAGAGAATTGTGGTACATACAGATATGGCACTTAGAGAGAGAGAGAGAGAGAGAGAGATAAGGCTGTCTTTCAGTCCTTACTGACTATTATGCGTGACATAAGAAGAATTCCCCAAGAGAGCTCTCTAGATTCAGACAAATGTTTCAGTAGTTTCAACACCAAAGCAATTACATTGTACATCACACCAAACTCTAGGATAGTTATAATTAAAACAAACAAATAAACATTTTAAGATAAATAAAAGGTTTTCCAGGAACAACTTGAAATTTTGGTTAAACTATTCGACCAGTACTCTAATTGCACGATTACTTTGATTGATTTCCTTGATATATTTCAGGATAGCTTTGCGACTTCAAAAATGTCCAAAAAAAATTAAAAACTGCCCAACGTCTAATATATGTAATTGATCTAGTGGTGTTCTTTATAAAGCCACACGTACTAAATGAAGGGATATAACATAGCGTATAGCGTAATAATTGTGTGCATATACATGTACAAAGCATATTGCAAATTTTTACTATAGTTGTATTAAATTGAAATTGAATCGGAAGTTGAATGATTCTTTTGTAAATGCATCCAATCCTCAAGCTTTTTGCTTGTTCTCTTACAATAAATGATTTCATTTCAGTTCAAATACTATACAGGTTTTGTTTGAGGCTCTTAAAGAAATTACATTTCAGACGTGAAAAAGATACAAATTTTGAGAACAAAGCACTGAAACTAAAATGTAACTATGACATAAATTTAAAACACTTTCTTATTTGTGTAATGTTGTGTAGGTTTGGAAATCATTTGGAGTAGCATCTTCAAACGAAAGTCTAACTAGTTTTGAAAGATGCAATGATTTTGTTCCAGTGCTCTCAGTTGTTTGACAGGATTTAAGAAAACAATTTCATTCGGAAACAACATTTAATTGCTTTTTTTAATCAGATGGCACCATGGTTTTTATGATATTTTCTATGGATTATGAAGTAGATTCAAGAAAAGTCAAGTCTCTTTAGACTTTAAGCAACAAAACATACAGCTCTTAAAGATACAAGAGCAAAACTTTGAGCAGATGTTATAGAGGAAAGATTTACTGAAAAATTCTACTTGGCTACTGGCAGGCCTGGCTATTGGTGACAAAGTACAAGATGTATCAGCTGCACCTTTGTAAAAAAATTGTGCGGTAAAAATATAAATGAAATGTCCTGATATTACATAGTGGAGCCAACCCTTCTAAACTGTTACGGGTTTTAACAAAGGAAAATAGCACCTGAAGTGTTGCACACCATTATAAAAAGTTCTTTTTCAACTCATTTGAGAGGTAGTACATGTAGGTCTTAGGATTTGTCCATCATGCCACCAATGAGTAGTGGCAGGATACATTGCTAGGTATCCACTCTATTCTGGATGGTAGAAGCTTCAAGCATTCTAGCAGCAACTCCAAATTGTATTGATCAAGCTTCGCTTACTACACAAATATGGGAATCAAATTGTGCTACACACTAGTCTGGCAAACAACACTCAACCATGTCAACTTGAGCCCATTTTACACAAGCACCAGAATTAAACATAGGTCATTGGGTATTTGGCGTCACTTGCCTGTCACTTCGGAGTAAATGTACCTGTCGGCGAGATGACATGAACAACTAACATCACAGGGAGAAGTGCTTCCAGGCTTCTAGCCCTCTTTCAGCGGGATGGTTTGGACGGACGGTGGGAAGACTGCCCTATCTGGGCTAACTTTTCCTCTTTCAGTCTTTGCAAGGAATCCATGAAGTCATCATACTGGTACCGGTTGGATTCCACAGCTTTGTACAAAGTAAACAATTAAAAACCAATTCATAGAGTAGAGTCTGGGCTAAGTATACAATGAGCACTAGAAGTTGTATACAGGGGTTGAATCACATGACAATTGACGGAGGGAAACCCTTCCCCAGTAATGGTGCCATCATTGAAGTCTGGAAGACTATTCTACACTAAGATGACCATATTTTGTTGGGATGATCCGGGGACAGTGATCCGTGTCCTGGGGGAGGGGTATAATTTTGAAATTTTTTTGAATCCAGATGGTTCCTACATGCAAAATGGTGGCATCTATGGACATCTTGTCCAGTTGACATGAGTGGATTACATACTTACATGTCTTAGGTGGTTGTCTTCGCATACTTCTCTGAAGAATGGATCTTCTTCAGCACAGCATTTGTGTTCAGTTTTGGGTTTTTTTTAGGACAATTATAATTTTCGGGGGCATTCCGTCGAATCAGGGAAATTTTCGGGGAAAATCTTTCATCGGGGGCGGCACTGTCAAATCGGGGACTGTCCCGGGAAATTGAGGACATCTGGTCACCTTATTCTACAATTGTAGGGAAACTGAAACATAATGGGGACTTGTGGTACTTGAAAGGAAAAACATTGGCCAGCATAGATGCACGTCGGCTTCATATATCTTCTTTCTGGAGAAGAAACAAGGTACAAGTCATGCCTCATTTACCTGTCTGTCTATGGGTATGTTGTTCTGTCCTAGATGGGGACGTCCTGCGATGTCTCTGACTGGAATAGGTACGAGATGGAACTGATGATGATGGCACTTCATCAATCTAAACCACACACAGAAGAAAACATCATACAGGTCATCATCTTAATATGAATATAGGTCATTCCATCATACTAGGGCATGGTTTGTGGTATCCACATAGTATCGGCAAACTTTTCTACTGAAATGAGGAAACAAGAAAATCTGGCAATGACCGAGTCCTGACATGAACAGTACAAATTTGCTGAAACTACCTGGACATTATTATAGAAAAAACGCAACACTGTGTCGAGACTCATTATGTTGAAATTAAACTGTTTATCACTTCAAGATTCAGATATGTAATACAGCCATGTCTTGGTTATCACCATGTATAATTTAAGCATATTGGGGCTGAAATTGGCGAAAATATGACCAATTGAAAGAGTACTCCTTAAGAACAATTTGCAAGGAAAACACGCACAGTGGTCAATACACACATAATGTGTATGAAAGAAAGATGAAAATCGGGTTTTGAGGTTGGGTAATTCAGGTTTTGTTTTTTTTTTCGCTCAATTTAAGTCCAATTTTGCTCAAATTCTACATGGTGATAGCCAAGACATGGTTGTATCACAGATTTTTTTTAGACACCCTGTATAGATCATGCCCAATCTTCATAAAAATGACCGCAGAAGTAATTGGAACCTATCTAGAATAAGGAAGGCAACAGGCCTCGCTGCAGCATCCACAACTTAATGTCCTTTTATACTTGGCCATTTTAGACTTAGCATAATATGTTGCTTCATTGCCATTTCTACTTCACAGTTTTTATGGGACTGGATTGTATCACTAATGGAGCTCGTGCAAGTGACACCAGCTCCTGTCAGGTTGGAGAGAAGAAGTCATGGCTCAGTGTCTGACTTTATAAAACAGGAACCATAATCAAATACTCAAAAACGTAAAAAAAAAAAACCTTAACCAGTGAATCACAACAAGAGGAAGGTCACTCCAAGGCTGTAGGAAGTAGACCAGGGCCCAATTTCATAGAATACGTTACGGCCTATTTTTGCACTGCTACGCGTGAAATCTATTTCATGGAATCTGTAAGCAAGACTCTCGGTTAGCAAAGAATTTCTAGGGCAACGGTGATCATTTTCTGCTAACGCACTGTCATATGCATTCTGCACAAATTCCTTGCTTACCGTTACCAAAATGGAAACTCTTTTGTGAAATACACTAACCATAACCAAAAATATTCTGCTACCCTAAGCGAAGAATTTTTGCTAACGGTAACGGATTCCATTTAATTGGGCCCTGTTAATCTGGATTCTATATTGACAAACCTCATTCATTCTAGGAGGGGCCTGCGAGGTTTTCAGTATTCCTCTTGGTTGAGGATTAGAAGATGTCATCTTGATGGGTGTGGTATCATGCTGAGGGTAGTGATCAGAAGCAAGTGATCCATGCTGATAACAAAATGAGATAACATCAGGTTCAGTATTCAAGTTTGACCCTTTTGATACCCTACTTCATGTATGTGTACTGCATCAGTATGTATAAGATAGGAAAATACAAGTAGCACTTCATTAACTAACTTGAGTTAAAATATGCATAAGCTTTGGTAGCAACAAGTACTTCACCAGATATATTGTTATATTGTTATCTGACTGACATGGCTACCTACACTGTACGGTTAAAATCCCGCTTCTTAAGTCAAAGTTTTCCTCCGAACAATGACAAAATCTTTCCTAATCCGGTGCAAAAATGATGTGACAAGTTTTCTACAAACTTGTCGTGTCTATTTCAATGTTGCTATTTGGTTTTCACACTCTCATTGTGATGATTGAGTCACAAACTGCGTCCGCGATCGCTCGAATGTGACCATTACTAACGTAACGTTGCGACCATTACTTACGTTCGTTAGAGTATTGCATTACGTCAACAACCCTGCGGTGCACGTGGCCTAAATACAACCGCATTTGAACCCACGCATTACCGGGATAACGCACGCGTACATGCACCCCACTCGTACCTGGCCAACTTTACGTCTGGAAGAAAGACTGACGCAGGGTATTGACATCAACCCCTATACAGCGCACGTAGCCTAAATTCAACCGCACTGAATGCACACATTACCGGGAGAATGCACACATTACATGCACCCCATTCGTGTTGCCAACCTTACGTCTGGAGGAAAGACTAACATTGGGTTACTGCAATTGATGCATTTACACCAACCCCTATGGAGCGTGATGTACATGTGCTTGTATCGTATCCTATCGTATTGTGTGTTTACAATTTTCACGTGGGGTTTTTTCGGACAGAATTCGGCATGCCGCCGGTCGTTCCGACCAAGGCCTACTTCACGAGTTAGGCCTATTTCATGTTCTAGTGACATAATGAAAAATGTATGTCGATACTTTGTGATTTTGGTCGATATATGATGGTTAATATCGAAGAAAAAAGGAATATCGAAAAAAGTCGATATGTCAATATTTTTTTATTTGTCGATATCGATATATCGGCAGATTGAAATATTATGAAAAGTCGATATATCGAAAAACCGACAGACCTTAGTGTACACTACCACTTACGTGTACATGTAACATTCAGTATGGTAACTCTCAGTACTTACTCTAAATTCCACTCATTGTCTTGGTAAATGTACAATCACCTGCCTATGAGAAAAAATGTCACTTTGAAGGGATTTGAAGCCATGACCTTCAGCAATCAAGTTCAGATGTCTCTTTGATGGACTTCACAAAGTATGTTCAAGGTCATTAAACCTGTAAGAGATGCATACCTGGGTTTGTGATATGTCGCTGTCTCTTCCGCTCTCTGTACCGGTGAGTGATCGGCCCATGGCAGAGTTATTACTGACCAGTCCTTCCAGGTTGTCCAGTTTCCGTTTCAGACTGTGCAAGGTCAAGTTAGCCTTCTCCTTGACGTTGTCTAGCATGTCAGCCTGGCGAGACACACGCTGACGGATCTGCAGCTGTATATGCATGGAAAATATGAATCAGGGTTACTTGATAAGTTCAAATAGATCCAGGACCTTGCAAGATTCCAATTGAAGTGAGACTGACTGGATCCAGTTCAAATGATGTGTAACTATTAGAGAACTGACAGTGTCAAATTACAGTAAACCTAGATTCAAAGACTTTGAAGTGAAAACTAAATCGAAGTATGAAGAGTGTCACCCTCTACCACGTTAACACTCAAACGAGATATAAGTTTTGAGTTGGACCTTCAGCCCTACTTATTCAGGCACAGCATCCAGGCTTGGATTTCATGTCTTCAAAAACCCCACTGGGCATCCAGATGAGGGATTGACTTCTCACCTTGAGTCGGTCTTGCTCCTCCTGCATCTTGGCCTTCTCCTGGTCCTGCCTCCAGCGACTCTCATCGGTGGAACTCATGTCATGCAGGAAGTCCCCCTCACGTATCAGGGATGCATCCAGTCGGGCCTGAAATCAAATGAGGATGAGGATTCAACACATGCAGACAGTGTTCCAAGAATTGAACTTCAAGAAGCTTAAAGCTTCCTTGAAATCTTAGCGTGGCCCATACCTGCTGTATGTTGGACTGCAGCTCTACCAGATGGCGGGTCAGATCCATCTTCTGTTGCTGAAGATCCTCCAGCTCATCCAGATCTGATGTGCCATCAATGCTGGATACCTCCTCCTTCCTCGACAGCTCCCGGAGTTTCTCTAAGGCTTCCATCTTGGCCTTTCTCTCCTCATCTAGATCTCTTGATGACTGCCAGAAACAACAGACCTCGTTTTAATTCTCTTTAAGCAATACCTCCAAGCCTGCCAATAATTTCACATACTTGAAGCTTGTTGAAGTCAGGTACCATCTATTATTGAGTTATATCCAGTGACTCACCTGTGACTGGTGCTGTATGTACTGCTGAGTCATTTCCTTAAGACGGATACTCAGTCTATCAGCCCGTGAGCAGTGCTCATTGGCAGCCATGGTAGATTCTTCTATCTCTCTCTCAAGTTCTCTTTGCTTCTGTCTAAACTTCTGCAATATTTTTGGAAGAAAATGTGCAGAACTTGAATCATCAACCTTAGAAGCCGTCAAATTTACAGGTGTGAAAATTTCAAGTAAATTCAATTATTCGGATAGGTCAAACAAACTTCTGCCTTTTTCAAAGAACTAAAGAAAGACATTTTATATATAACAACAGATTGGAAATTCTGACTTGAAACTCTCAAGTGTCATACAACAAGTGAACCTTTTCTCAAAGCCAAAAGCATATAACATGCATAAGTTGCAGTAAAATTGATGAATGACAGGTAAAATATGGAACTGGTTCTGACCAGCTTGGCTTGGCGTAGCTTCTCTTCATTTGCCTCCAGATGAGACGTTATCTCAGACAAACGCTTCTCCAAAGACTCTTTGTCCTGTAGAAACAATTAAAACAATCACACTTGAGAGAAATAGAGGATGACTGAAGAGCCTCTGCCATGGCTTACGAATCACAGTCAAGGTTTATGAAGCATAGCCATGGTTTATGAAGCATAGCCATGGTTCATGAACTATAGCCATGGTCTATGATCTAAAGCCATAGTATATGAACTAAAGACATTGTTTGTGATCTATAGCCATGGTATACAAATCACGGTTTATGAAGTAAGTACAGCCATGATTTATGAACTATAGCCACAGTTTATGAACTATAGCCGTGGTCAAAAACTATAGCCATGGTTCAAGAATCACAGCCAAAGTTCAACCATGGTTTATGAAACATAATGTTTATGACCTAAAGCCATGGTTTACGAACCAAGGCTGTGGTGTACATGAATGTATAAGTAATGGTCACGGTTTATGAATGAAAACTAGGGTTTGAGGAATCCTGGACACAGTTCATGAATAATTGCTACATATTATGAAGCATATCCACAAGGATTCAATGCATCTTAGCTGCTTCTACATATGATTAAGGCATTTATATAGCATTCTCGCGTAAGTGGTATAAAAACGCTTTACACCATTATTATCTCTGGTCATCGGGCCCATTTACATTCCTGAAACAATCTCAGCTTCCTGGGGGCAGCCCCCGACTGCTACAAAGCACACAGAGGCTAATCAAGCACAAAGCCAAGATCTCTACTCTCACAGGTACCCATTTACACCAGGGTAAAAAGGAGCAAAATACATGTATGTGACAAAAGCGTCTTGCCCAACATGCCCAAGGATGCAAGCACCATTAGCCTATGACTGGATTCGAACCCACAATTTGTAGATTGACCACAAGATCATGAGTAAAACACCACTAGGCCACAACACTTTACAATGAGCATCTGTGAGTTCAATTTTTGATATATCCGATGTCGTACCTTCCTGAGTGAGTTAATCTCTGTATGTGAGAAGTTCAGAGCTTCGGCAAGCTTGGTTTTTTCATCTTGTCGCTCTTTTACTTCACCCTCTAGACAAAAGAACAAGCAAACATAAAAACATCAAAATATTAGTGAGGAAGATCTTTTTCAAATGATTTAAATAAAAACCTGTGAATTATAATATGTAAGCTGCCATGAGAGGGTGCTAGACAAGTGCCTATTAGTCTGCTGACAATTAAACCCAGTGAGCTTTACATTATATGTGATATATTATCTTCGGTTTGCAATAGCCACACAGCATTGAACACTTTTTGAAATAAAAATTTTCTAAGTACATAACAATAACAAATTACATTTATAACGTGCTTAAAGGTAATGTCATACTTTGGTTTTTATCAAAGAAATACACATGGGCAAAACTATCAAGACAGATACAGTAACTGTCATCTGTGAAAATTTCAGTCTCATACAGTGCCAACTTTTTGAGAAAACAGTGAAAAACAGTGTTTCTTAAGTCTTTTCTATTTTATTTTTGATCTTTTAAAAGATCAAAAAGATTTTTTGTCTTTGTTTTACTAATTTCTGGATAAATACAGCATTTCAGGCGGAAAAATTGTAATGGTATGTTTCTACCAGCACCATCTTCATACCCTGTAACTTTTTTGTACGTAAATCTGTGAATATTTCTGTTTTGGTTTCTTACCAAAGTATGATACAACCTTTAATACTGTGTTTCTGAGCGCAAGTTATTCATGGTCATTGGGCTTCATTAACATTCCCAATAACAACTCCCTGAGGAGTATACAGTGGCTTATAAGGCAAAAAGTCATCTTTATCCTCACAGGTACCCATTTACTCCTGGGTGGAGAGGAGCAATATGTGACAAAATGTCTTGCCCAAGGACGCAAGCACCACTGCCCATAGCTGGACTCGAACCCACAATCTGTAAATTAACCACAAGATCTTGAAAACTTAATGCCTGACCACAAGGCCACGGCAATCCACTTTTTGAAAAGAACGTCATCAATATAGTTTGGAGATTTTAGAGTTTAGTGAATGGTGACACAGGTATTGTGAATCACTCTTTATATTCAGGTTTTGACATTCTTACCAAGTTGTGTAACCCGAGTCTGAAGCTCAGCTACTGATAGTCCATCCTGTTGATGCTGCTCATATTGCCTGTGTAACTCCAGTACTTTGAGCTTCATAGCTTCCAGTTCCTGAGTCTTGACAGCAATGTCAGATTGGAGATGTTCTGCTTCAACTGTCAAACCACCAATCACCTGCAAGGAATGCAAGCAGGTAATACATGTACAACTTCACAGAGAACACTATTAGTACATGTAGTAAGGACCTAATTATGGCATGACCAAGTAGAACCCCCCAGGTCTAACAGTCTGTCATAGTGGAACAGGACCCCATTTCATGGAATCTGTTACAGTAAGCAAAAATTCTTTGCTTACGGTAGCAAATATGTTTTGCTTACGCTTAGCTACATACAACTGTACCGGTTTCACACACAGCTGTTACCCGGGTAATCTCGGGGTTAACAAAAAATTTAACCCCGAGATTACCCGGGTAACTTGGAGCATTCACACAACACTTCTCCGGGTTAGAAATTCTCCGGGTTAACTGCCCCAAAACACCACTTAACCCGGGTAATTTTTAACCCTGCTCGCGAGGTGGGTTAACCCACCAATCTCGGGGTTAACGGCGGCCTTGAGAAAATTCTCCGGGTTATCGTTGGATGTGTGAATGCTCGCCCAGTTTTCCTACCCGGGTACGTTCGTTGGGCAGTCAGCGCGTGCTGGACGGAAACCCGGAAGTAAACTGTCATGGCATGATGTCATTTCTCAGCGCAATGATTGCGTTCCGTAGCTGGTAGCCTGTAGCAAGTTTCCGTTCACTATTATTATTTTGACGAATTACAGGGCACCAATCAACAATAGTGTGTGCACTAATATGCAGAACTTCCACGTGCGTGCACGAAATTTCGTTCCGGTGTCACAAGCTCAACTGTCTGGCGTGCTGAAAACACACGTACGTGCATGGGACACGGGATAGCCTACTCGATAGTGCGTGCTGTACGGACATAAACAACTCAGCACACCTTTCCGTCATGATGTGCGCATGAATGGTGTATTAACGTATCATGACCTTATTGGTCCACCACACGGAATGTGACCACTCAACACGCGGACAGTCTATACCTTAACACCGGCATTTTGCGATCGACACTTCGAGTAGGAAAATGTCGCAAGAGACTGGTAAAACTGGTAAAATTTCGTCCAAAAGAACAAAAAACGTGGATGTTGCGCAAGATAGATAGCGCTTTCTACTTTGAAAAGTAGTATGATCAACACTAAAACGTCGGGCTGTTGTGCCAAGCCGCTGTGAGGGCAATGGATTTGGAGAGGGCAGATGTAGGCTAGTGCAAATTCTCCGGGTCCGCGCTTCGATAGTGTGAATGCCGTCACAACCCGGGTATGCACCAAGCGGGTAAAGCTAACGGGGTTAATTTTGTAGTGTGAAACCAATTCTCCGGGTTACTTTTTACCCGGGTGCGGATGACTACCTGGGTAAGTAATTAGCCGGGTAATTTCAGAGCTGTGTGAAAACAGTACAGGAGAGTTTTCTTTTGGAAACGGTAAGCAAGGACTTTCTGCAGAATACACATTACAGAGCGTTAGCAAAAAAATATTATGGTTATAGCCTAGAAATAATTTGCCAAACAATTAAGCACCGAAAGTCTTGTTCACAGATCCATGAAAGAGATTTTACACAAAGCAGTGCCCATAAGCACAAAAATAGGCCATAACGAATTCCATTTACAAAATTGGGCTCAGGTAGTTGTGTAACATGTGCTGTAAGAAGGAAGAGCAGCTATTGCACTGATGAAGCAGAGGAGTGACCAAATTCCAAAAACAACTACTGACATAATCAGAGATAGAGACACTCCTCTTCACTCTACACTCCTGACAAAGACTACACTGAACATTTAGTAGACCTCTACATAAAGGTGAGAACTCCTATGTTCCACTGTGGTGTTTAATACCTGTTCAACACGATTGGCTATAAGTATAGACTATTCTTTTGTTTACAAACATCGACATGCTGGTCGGCAATAATTGGTATGGGCGGCTAAATGTTGCAAATTATTTCATCTTCTTGACAGACGGCATGACCAAATTCAACATAATTTGCTAACTCTCCATAGCTGTACATGTGTACAAATACATACCATCAATGCTTGTGTTGTTTCCATAACATTCAGCAAAATCTTTCAACGTTTATGAAACGATGTGTACACTACAAATTGGGTACAAATTGTGGTTATTTTTTATGCCTGGCTTTGATGGCTCTCCATAGTTTCCGCCATCTTGGTTGGCAAAAACTCAGACTGTGATATTGCAAAAGAAAGGTCTATAGTGAGGACTGTGGAATACCTACTCTGGACAACCTATTCTCCTCTTGCTCAACATCTGCCTGTACCCTCTCCACATGATGCTGTCCATTCTCAGCCTCTTGAATGCGCTCTACCACCTCCCTTTTCAGTCGATGCAGAGTCTCTTTCTGTGCCCTATGCTCATCTGTGACCCTTAGCAGTGACTGCTTGGTCTTCTCAACGGATGCACGCAATTCAGCCAAATCACCTCGAGCTCCTGCTTTCTGACGTTCATGTTCTTGAAGTTCCTGAGGAATGCATTTTGCAAATACAAGACGTAAGGGAGAGGAAAAACAGGGAAAAGGGACAATAATCCACAATAAGATTGAACAATGAGAAAAGGGCAAAAGGAGGAAAAAGGGCAGAGAATAGGACGGGAACAGAAGGACACAAAGAAATAAATGGAACAACAGGAAGATAAGAAGAGACAACATGGGGGAAAAAGGACAATAGGACAAAAGGAGAAAGGAGAGAAATTGTGGGAACGGCTGCAATAAGCTCACAGGCCACGAGGAGAGCTAGTCATAGATTTACGAAGAGTACTGCAGTTAATGTCCTACCTGTTGTACACGTTGCTTGAGATCTTCAACCTTCTGTAGATCCTCTCTTGCTGACTTCAGCTCTTTAGCTGTTTCTGTGTTTACAAAAGAGAATACAAAGGATCTTATGTGAGTTTTGGATTTTAATAGGGTATTTCATGGAGTGGTTCATCTCCTGCATGTCTACATGTACATATTACCATTAAATGGTAACTTTTTGGCATAT
This sequence comes from Astropecten irregularis, assembly GCA_963971285.1. Lineage (NCBI taxonomy): Eukaryota > Metazoa > Echinodermata > Asteroidea > Paxillosida > Astropectinidae > Astropecten > Astropecten irregularis. The sequence goes on along the minus strand of OZ020260.1, from coordinate 7,888,212 downwards.
CAAGACTTGAATACAAGTCAAAGGTCTTAAAGCCACAGTACAGGATTGGTTACATACCCAAACAGAACTTTCAGGGTATGAAGACGGTGCTGGTAGAAACCAACTGTAAAAATTTCTGCCTGAAATGCTGTATTTGTCCAGAAGTTAGTAAAAACAAAGACCGAAAACAGTTTTGATCTCGGGGTAAGATCAAAACCATTTATTTTTTTTATAAGAAAAATTGAGTTAGTTTTTCGCTATTTTCTTGTCACCCATACGGCTCAAATTTTCACAGGTTTATCATTTCATGCACATGCTGGATCACACAAAGTGCGAGTGATGTTCTGTGACTTTTACCAATCATGTATTATACCTTTAGAGAGTACAGCAAAGGAGAACTCAACATTCCAATATCTTACCCTTGACTTGTTGCTTGTAAGAACCCAACTGGTTGGTGAGTAGCGCCCTCTTGGTGTTGATCTTGTCCAGGTTTTCCCGTCCAGCCACCAAATCCTGCTGGAGTTCCTCCAGTCTAGAGTCTTCTGCTTGCCGAGCATTGAGCAGCTCAGCATGCTGCCTGTCAGAGAAACATATGGCAATAAACACAGGGTAAGTAATCTAAGCATGCACATTTCTGTGAAAAACTTATAGAACTTTCTTATAGGACCAAAAGTGAGGTTTCAGGTTGAAGACAAGTAATCAGACTAATTGAAACATTTGTGTCTTTCCAATAAGTGGGAGCATTATTTGTATAATGTTTATGAATAAACACCACTGAACTATTCAAACTATGGACTTCAAAATAGGAAAACACAATAGTGCTTATAAGAAGTATATTACATTTTTTTAGCATCAATACAAGTTATAAAATGCTGCAAACAGCTCATCAGCCAAAATTATCCTAAATAAATGCTTGGAGTTCGGAGGGCCTGACACATTTACATCCAAGCAGGATCTTACTTATTCAGCCTTTGAGTAAGATCCTGCTAGGATCAAAACGTGTCAGGTCCTCCTAACTCCAAGCTATTAAATAGCATAAATAGAATGGAAGTTTGATGATGTCACATGGACACCAAAAAAGTCTTGTCTCAACTTGGCAAGAATCACCAATTTGAATGAAAGCGTTGATGATGTGAATTTTGATCCTGGCAGACTCCATCTCTGAGAAAGAGGAAGCTAGGATCAAAATGCAAGATCCTGCTGAGATCGAAATGTCAGGAACCTCTGAGCATTGTATATTTCAGGTTGATACTTTAGTTGATGAGCAGTTTGCAGCAGCTTTTCCTATTCCTATAGTATCACTGGTGAAACTGAAGATCACTTCAAGACAGCTTCTTTAGCTTTTTGCTAGGATAAGCAGAAGGAAATAAAGAAGCTACGAAGTACAGATTTACGATTGCACATGGATACCTTGTGAGCTGGGTCACTTTCTCATCCCACTGCCGGCATCGTTCCTCTAAGCCCTCCTCCTCTCTGTGGAGAGTGGTAGCCCGGGCCTCGACGGCCGCAGTCTCTGTGGTCAGTCGGTCCTTCTCTGTCCGCTGTAGACTCAGCTGTGTATTGATCCTGTCCAGCTCACTGCGCTTCTCTTGACTGGTCAGCTGGAGGGTCTCAAGCTCAGATTTTTCCTATAAACGGACAGAAGCAGTTGATTTCTTTTCAAAATCATGAAATAACTCCCAACAGTTATAAGACTGATCGATAATTGAAGAGGAAAACAGTTGGAGTTAGGAGGGCCTGACGTTTCGATCCTTGGAGGATTCTTTCTCAAAGGCTCACTGAAGCAGGATTTATAAGAGATCTGGTATTCAGAAAAAAAGTTCAGTCACTGCTGTTTTTCAGGAGCGTCAATGGATTTTTAAGCATTGATTGATTTGGGAAGACTAAGAAAATGTCTAAATTTGAGTACATTTAAGGGATTGAAACAGCAGCTTTATGAGAACGGATCCCATTGGGGTTCGATCTTCACCTACCTGCAATGCTGTCAGCTGCGTCTTCTCCAAGTCTCCCATCTTGGTATCATGCTGGAGGCGCAAGGCTTCTAGTTCCATCTTCTCCAGCTGAATCATCTCCCTGGTGTGCTTCAAGTCGGCTCGACCCTTGTCAATGCTTGCCCGGACATCCTGCAAGCTGCGTTCCTCCTCCTCGGTGTCCTGGCGCCGTTTAGCCAAGGAATCCTGCTGGTCTTCAATGGAGGCCTGAAGATCCCGCTTCTGGTGTTTCAAATCATCCAGGACCACTTTGGTTTCCTGAAATCAATGTTAGTATCCAAAATATTATCCAATAAGTCCAAACTGAATCATAGCTGTTACATATCTCTACATGAACTCATATTCATCCCAGCTGCTGAAAAACAACTCTTATGCCATTCACTCTACACCTGAGGGTCTTTCATTTCAATTCCAGACCTAAAATTTTGGAAGACCTAAATAGTCTTCAAAACAAAATCAAATAATAAATCATCAAATAACCACAAGGGAAACTGACTGAATTCTTAAGTCATTAAAAGGTGAACAAAGAAAAATTGACTGGAGCGGGATTCGAAGCGGCAACCTCCTGAATACCGTACAGTTGCTCTAACAACTGACCTAACCAGCCCTATGTTGGTGGTGTCCCTAATAGTCAATTATCTTTATTCGTTTGGTAGTCAGAAGCTACGAAACCACGCACATACTGCTATATACCAGGGATCATTCTACAGGGATCATCTTCTTTGAGTGATCCCCCATGTACTGTTCTCAGGTTGCAGCATTGCTACGAGTATCGATAAAATGATCCCTTGGATATAGCAGTATGTACGTAGTTTCATGGCTTCTGGCTGCCAAACGAATAAAGATAATTGACTATTAGGGACACCAGCAACGTAGGGCTGGATAGCTCAGTTGGTAGAGCGCCTGTACGGTATTCAGGAGGTCGCAGGTAAGTTTTAAGGCCACTCATCATGAAGGTAGCAAACTAGGTAGTAGTAGCATCGTGTAAAATTATCCCCTTTGAGAGAGTGTGTACATTCTGAAAAGAACCCAATGGGAATCTTTCTTGATGTTTTTCAGAACCAAAACACTCACACAAGACAAGAGCTTTTTATAAGGTGAAAATGCAAATCTATGTTTTCGGATCAGCTTTATTTTACAGATCTTGGGATGAATTAGCCGAGTTCCCAATTTCATAATCTGGCATCTGGGGCAAAATCAGAGGCTGCTATAAGCAAGAAAATTTGCTCAGATCAAAATATGCTTTACTTGGCATAAAATGGACTACCAGGCAAAATTCAATGTCACTTATGCTAAGCAATGACATTAACAGTGTACACATTAAACACACATTATCTATGTTATTCATTTGCAAGACTTTATTATGCAAAGCAATTTTTTGCGCTTGATATATTTTTATCTCCTATGAAACTGGACCATGATTCCGCAATTTTCTTTTAACATGTACCTTGACTTTCTGTTTCAATGTCGTCAGTTCAGTCTCAGCATCACGAAGGGCACTGACCATCTCCTTGTGGTTGGTGTCTAGGTCAGCAGTCAAGGCTTGAAGGTCAGTTTGCTTTCGCCCAATCTCCCTGTCCAGATCGGCCAATCGGCGGGTCTCTTCATCAACCTTAGGATGACAAATTCAGGTGTGATTTTAGTAAAAGCTATGGTTATTGGTTAATGTTGGTCTACTTCCATGACAATTAATTATAAATTGAAATAACTGCAATATGCATTCTGAAGACTACTGCATTATAAATAGGATTCTCCTATGGTGTCATTGTGGGACTTCCTTAACATGCAAAGCTTCAGATCCGATTCCAACCAACCTGTTCTTCCAGTCTATGAAGGTCGGCAGTCCTGTCTGCTATGAGCTGATTCTGCTGTCGTGCATGCTCCTGTTTCTCAGATACTGATTCTTCGGTCACTAAGAGGTCTGTCTCAAGCTTCTGAAGTCTAGGGAAAAAGAAAAGTGAGCCGAGACAAACATTTGAAAACCATGAGAAGGTTTCCTGGTACCTTGAAGAATGTGATGATCTATACTCTGCATATGAACACCAAGACAATGCATGTACAAATGCCTGTATACCTACTCAATCCAATAGCATATCCCAAAATAGACCCCAGCATTGGTCTAGAAATGGCCCTATATCTAATACCATCAAATAAAGTATATGAAATTTGAAACACAAAAGAACCATGTAATTGTAATATTTTTATGTCATTGACAAAGCCTGCTCATTGGGCCCGAGAGGGCCTACATGTACATGTAGTAATAGTAAAAGGCCAGTTAAAAAAACTAAAAAACTGGCTGAAACATTTTCAGTTACTGACAGAATAATTTCCAATAATTTATCATTTTCATTAACAGCAAAAAACAAAATAAGGTACCGATCAAAATTGCTTGCAATGCAAATTGTTGTAACTGACCCTCATATTTATTTCTTCATAGCACAAAAAATATGCTCAGCAGCTCCACAGGATTTCTTACAGATAGACACTTTAATAACGATGAGGCCCTACGGCCTTCAGGCCTGACATCCTCCTTTTGCCAGTCCAGGACTTATGTGTGTAAAATACAGAAGAGGTATAAAAATCAATGATGCAAGCCCCTCAATATGCCTGGCCAGACTTAAGCGCCTCCTACATGTACATCTGTCTGATATGTGGCTATTATTCACCTCCAAATACATACTGTCCAGTTGATTCAAGTTCTAAACATGGGCCAGGACAAACCAGGGGCTTAAAGTGGATAGACCATTGATCAAAGCTTGCCGGAGAGCCCAGTCAAAACCCAGGGGCAACCAGAAGTACAGTTTCTCTGCCTTACCTGTCCGTGGCCTGCTCAATTTTGGTTGCCAGTCCCTTAAACGTTTTATCCTTCTCTCCCAGAACCTCGTCCACAGTCTTCATCTTGGCCTCCCGATCAGCCTTCTCCTCCTCCATCCCTAACACATCCCTCTGTAACTCCTCCAGATGTTGCTGGGCTAGAACTAGATCCTTAGATACCTGGACAGAACGCTTCTCTAGCTCCTCCGCATCCTCTTCTGTCTGTTTCAAGTTCAGGGTAGCTTTGTCATACTTCTCCAAGGTACCTCTGGCCTAAAATCATTTTTTTAAGGGGGGGGGGGGTAGATGAAAATATGACAAGCACAAAGGCTCTTAAATCTTAAAATATATAGTATTAAATGAACAGAAAATATCTTGGCTTCTACACTGTAAGTTCTCTCAGGGCTATTGCATTTGTAAATTGGTTCTAAAAATCTGCATTACCAAAACGGCAATAAATTATCAAATTACAAATAGATCAGTCATTAAAAAACCAAAAAAGTCCACTGTTGGTTGTCAATTTTAAAGAGTGCAATTCGTCATCATTCTTGAGAATTAGCACAAGTGCATCTGTAAATAATACCTGGTCTGTAGCATCTTTTAAATCAGCCTGGCATTCCTGAAGTAGTTTATCAGCGACCCGTAACTCTGCTCTCCTCTTACGTAACGTCCTCTCTAAGCATCCAATTTCATCCTCCAAGTCCTCTTGGTCCATTGATGCCTCCAACATCTCATAGTCTACCTCCTCTGGTGTGATGGTCCCACGACCATCCAGGAAATCCCTGAAAAGGATCAAGCCAAAAGAAAGAGAAGCTTATTAAGACCTACTTGCTAATGCCTCTAAATGTCTCCTATGTTCTCCTCTAGTATACGTTCCCTTTTGTCATGTTGGTTGTCCAAGTGCTTGGTTAATTTTGGATTCCAATTAGAAGAGAAATGAACAGTGTTGGAGTCGAGTCCTCAGATCCGAGTAGAGTACTCCGAGTACTTCAAGGTCCAAGTACTTCAAGGTCCGAGGAATTCAAGGTCCGAGTACTACAAGGTCTGAGTACTACAAGGTCCGAGTACTACAAGGTCTGAGTACTACAAGGTCCGAGTACTACAAGGTCCAAGTACTTCAAGGTCCGAGTACTACAAGGTCCGAGTACTACAAGGTCCGAGTACTACAAGGTCCGAGTACTACAAGGTCCAAGTACTTCAAGGTCCGAGTACTTCAAGGTCCGAGTACTTCAAGGTTTGAGTACTACAAGGTCCGAGTACTACAAGGTCCGAGTACTACAAGGTCCGAGTACTTCAAGGTCCGAGTACTACAAGGTCCGAGTACTTCAAGGTCCGAGTACTTCAAGGTCCGAGTACTACACGGTTCGAGTACTTAAGGTCCAAGTAGGCAAGTACTTCAAGGTCCGAGTACTGGCCGAGTCTGAGTACATTACAAACCTTGCAAATGACACTGCTGCTTTAATACTCCATGGGATACTAAACTCCCAATGATATTCATACTCCCATTGTATAATTTATCGGAAATCGGCAACATTATCAACCGTGAAATTGTAACGAAAATGAAATTTGCACTAAATGGTCAAGTACTCCCAAAATTTGAGTACATGAAATAGAGTACGGGCCAAGTACATTTATTTTCAAGTAGTTTGTGTTGAGTACAGGCCAAGTACATTTTATTTTCAAGTACTTTTTAATTGAGTACAGGCAGAGTATTTGCATAAACTTGAGTTGTACTCGAGTACGAGTACTCCAACACTGGAAATGAATTGATAGCTACTTGTTTGAAGATACTAGACTGTCATTTTTCAGGAAGAGCTGGTTTATCAAAGCTACATGTATCTCTCCTTCCAATCAATTTTTCTGCTGGGTCAATTTTGTTCAATTGAAAGGAAGCAAAGGCTTTCCACCTCACATTTTATACCATGGCAACGGAGTTACCCTCAGGAGGTAAAATAGAGACAGTGCCTCACCTTCTGCGTGTTCTCCTGTCAATGTTAGCGTTGAGTTCCTGTAATTCTTGAGCTGCAACATCCCTCCTACGTTGGATGTCTGTGTCAGCATCGTGTAATACCTTCAGGGTGTCATGCTGTCTCTGAATAGCCAAATCTAGGGCATCCAACTCCTTAGTACGGTCCTGGGATCAAATGTTCCAAAAAGAAACTTCATGCTTTGACTCATTTCCAGGGGCCCCCTGGACAGCAATTAAAGGTAATATCATACTTTGGTTTTTGACAAAGAAATGCAGATTCATGGGCAAAAATATCAAGAAAGATACAGTAACAGTCATCTGCGAACATTTCAGTCCCATATACGGTGCCCACATTTTGAGAAAACAGTGAAAAACGGCAACAGTAATTAAAAAATTGTTCTCTTTTATTTTTGATCTTTAACAGATCAAAAATAATTTTGGTCATTGGTTTTACTTTTTATTGGATAAATACAGCATTTCAGGCAGATTAAATTTTAACGGTATTTTTCTATCGTCATCATCTTTATACCCAGTATGTAAATCTGTGAAGATTTGTTTTGGTACGCTACCAAAGTATGAAAGTACCTTTAAAAGACACTGAGACAATGAGAGGAACCCTGAGCCTATGACTTCCAAGGCAATGAATGACTAGTGGTATCAAGACAATACTTTCATCGCCTCCATGAAGTTTACTGGCAAAGATTCTAAAAGGTTTAAACTTTCATATGAGACAAGTATGAGACAATAACAAAATCAAGGACATCAAACAATCATTTAAAAATAAGAGCAAATTTGACTTTTTGGATTTGTAGGCCCCCCCTAATGTACAATGTAGCTTGGATTCTCTTACAGTTTGTACGTCATGCAAGTCCCATTCCAGGCAGATTATCTTTGACAAATTCAAATAACTGACATAAGAAAGTCATAAAATTGTGTCGTCACCTCAAGAATCGATTCAATTTTCTCCAGTGTAGAGTCTCCTCTCCTCTTCTGCAAAACATCAAAAAATGTAAAAAAAAAAAAAAACAAGCAAAATTAATCAGAAATTAGTGCTGGCTAATGTCTACATACATTTCAATCAAACTCTGAAAAGGTTGCAAACACTATACAATATTATGTAATGCATTTTATACTGTGGAATGCCACTACAGTACAGCGATGGACAGAGATTGTTCATTATAGTGGTTGTTCGTTATAGTGAACAATGTTCACAAAACTGAATTGGGAGCCAAGGATGATGTTCGGTATAGCCAAATGTTCAGTATAGCAGTGTTTGTTAAAGCGGCGTTCCACTGTAATATCTTAGAAGAGATGATCAGAAGTAATGACTTATACCTTTGATGATTTTCTACATTCTGCTAGTAGCTTCTTGAGACGAGCCATCTCATCTTCCTGCGCAACACAATGTGAATACACAATATAAATATTCTTACAAGAAATCAAACCTGGGGCCGATTTCACTAACGCTTTGTGATCATCGCTAAAGCACAAATCCATTGCTACGGAAAATTGCTACACAAAGTAACGATCGATTCTCCATTTAGCGATAGATTTGGGCTTTAGCGATGATTGCAAAGTGTTAGTGAAGTCAGCTCCAGAGCCATATTGATGAATTTCCAGCCAAGATAAAACAATGTTTGTCACTTACCATGTCATGGTGTTCAGGAACATTACAGAACAGACCACCAGGAGGTAAAATAATAGTTCGGCCTGGCTTCCTTCCAACTGGTGGAACAGTACTCTCTGTATCCCCCTCTGTACTTGTATCTGCTGTTTCATTACCAGTGGGAGCATCATTTCCTGAGCCACCTGGTGGGTTTTTAGCTGCGGTGGATTGTGCAGGGGCTGTGGTGCCCAATACAAGGCCAGGTGTGGGGACCCCTGGCAAGGCTCCTATGGCTTGCATCAGTGGTATTCCTGTAGTAATTGGCTGACTGGATGGGGGAGCCACCCCTGCTGTAGTATTTGGGATAGATTGCACAACACTGTATCCTCCTGTAAAACATAAAGGTAAACCAAAAATGAGAGAATCTTTTTAAGAAAACTTAAACAACTGATTCAAGACTGTGCCACTATAATTGCTTGATTGTAATACAGTTGCCTCTGTACGTATAATAAACCTTTTATTAAGATGCCACTCTTAAAATACTGGTAAACAGAATCTACAATTATATACATTTCAATCATAATGTTGTGAGTGAAGTGAGTGATGTTGTGAGTGCTGGTCTATGTGACGTGGCTGCCCTGTAAATGAGATAAGTCCATACTTACCCTTCCAGGGGTCGATTTCACGAAGCCCTACGGTCAATTGTATATCGAGTTACGAAGGTTAACCCATCATAGGGGGCCAATCCTACATGTACGTAGGACTGCAAATTCATTGGTCCTTCGATTGATAGTAAGTTACGATGAGTTTGATGAAATCAACCCCAGTGCTATATAGCCAATTCAAGCCAATGTGATTATTCCCAAGTCAAGTCAGAGTAAAGTCATAATACCACTGGAGTTAATTTCAAGCCAATGACAGAAGGCAGTAACTGTGGGCTACATAGTCTATCATAGAGGTGATAAATATTGGCAAAGCCCAGTGGCATGGGGGTGTGAGAGCATATGAAGGCACTAGCCTGTCACCAATGTTGGCGCAGTTCGATTCCAAACCTGAGTCACGCATGAGAGTTGTGCATTGCTTCTCTCATGTGGCACAAGGTTTTTCCTCTGGGTTGTGTGGTTTCCCCCCTGCACAAATCCTATATATTTCAAGGTGTTCTCTGTGATCATTATATGATTTGATGTGATTTGATGTGACTAGCAGCCGCAGCCAACCATGTATGATGAAAACTCAACCATTATGTACCCATCCTCTGAAATAGCGTTCCGCACTAATGACGTCACACCACGCGCGACGCGCACACATTATACTTCCACTCACCACACGTTTGCATGGCCACGTTGCAATGTTTGTCTGAGGATCGGTGCTATTTTTAGCGCAAGTGCGCAGCGCTATTCAGCTCCCCACAAAGTCATCATAGAGCCTGTAAGTTGTATCAGAGAGCAAACTTGTTTCATTCACTGGAAACCTTACCCTGAGTTCCTGCCGTTACTCCAGCTTGCTGTGGTGGTTGCATGGTGGCTCCGGGAGTTTGCATAGTAAGAGTACCTGGCGGAATAGTGCCAGCGACACCTTGTCCCATCAATAAACCAGGCTGATGTGAACTCTGCCTGTTCCCTGCCACAAACTGTGTCTTAGGCACTGCAGGAATGCTTCCAGCAAATCTCTGATTATTCACATTAGTAGCAATCCCAGAATGCATTGCTTCAGTGGCTGATTGCGGAACCTTTTGGCCTTGTGCTCCAGGATGACCGGTAAACAAGCTTGGTACAGTTCTTGTATTTCCATGGGGGTTGATATAAGGACGGTTCATTTGTGTATCAACTGGTGGTAATGAGTCTACTACGATCTGTGAATTCGGAATGGCAGTCATTCCGAGGGGGCGGCCTCTTGAGGTCAAGGTTGGAGGTGGGGGACCATTTCCATTCCAATCTGCAGGGACAACCCCTGGGTATAAGGTTGTGGGCTGATTTGGAGGGATGGGCGGAGCACCAGACAGGACTTGAGGGATGGTATCCCATCGTGGCTGTAAAAATGAAAGTATGAAATTACTATTCAAGCATGTTAAGTATAAGTTTCCAATATAAAAAATGAATGCTGACAAAATCTGAATCTCTAACCAAAAAAAAAACATTCTACGTCTGAAGAATGATGCATATCACACTCTGATACCAGCTTGCAAAATTACCAATACTAATATAAAATGCAAAGTTTAAACCCAATGTCTATCTGTTTTGTAATATGGTGATTATGCATAAAGCACTGAGCTGAAGTGTGATTTCCTGAATTGTGTCTACAATTCTCTACATACCTGATCTGGTATGGGATTATATTGATAAGGCCGGGGTCGTGACCCAGCTTGTTGACGGCCAGCCATAGTAGGTTGCTGGTAGCCCATCTGTAGGATATCTAGGCTGGACATGTAGTTCCTCTGTTGCTGAAGGGCATGGTTGAGTCTATCAATCTCCCTGAGTAGATGGTCCAAGTCACGGTCTCTAGCTGGAGGGTGTGCACCTGTTTAATGGTTGAATTGATTAGATGTCAATTTAAGTACACAGATCAGTAACACTGCAGTCTGACTAGGTCTCTGTTATCTGAGGCAGTTTGGAAACTGCTTATCTTTGTTATCCTTCCTTGCTTATAAACGGAAAAGGGAACTGAGGACGGCCAAGAGAAACATGGTGTAGGAAAATTGCCAAAGAACTGAAGAGCAGGGGACTTGGCCTTGAGACAGCCCCCAGAATTGCTGCAGACAGAGCCAGGTGAAGATCCTTTGTGTCGCCTCGAGCGCCAGACAGCTCAGAAGAGGACTGAGTAAGTGAGTGTGCTTATAAACACCGTAATCGAATGCCAACACTTTCCAGGGACAATTCACAACTGAAGTGCTGGATTTCCGCTGTGCATGAGGTCATAAATGCTTGGCGATGTGTCACATGCACACAAAAACAGCTACGCACAATCAATTACGAGCCTCTCCCTGTAAAATTGTCCCAAACCCATCATGTTTGGGAGGCGGGGAGCAACGGAACATGTCCAAGCAAGCGTCCACACTATGGCTTTGCCGGGTTAAGTCCTGATAATCAGGACTTTCCCCTATAATCAGGACCTGGTCTGAATGCGTTGTCAGTCATATCAGAGAGACTTAAGTCAAAGTTACGGCAAATATGACCATCCAGATACTACACGAAGGACCTTGCAGGGGTTTGATGCTTTATTTTCATTTCATACAAGCTAATTCATCATGCAGTTTCATGATCTCAGCCTTCTGATCTCCCAACATGCCCAATGAGTCAGCAAGAAACCGACTCTCTCTCATCAACTAACATCCACCTATCCCCGCTGACCAACTGCCCTACCTGGCCCTGGTGTGATGAGTCTATTCAGTGCATCATGCAGTTTCATGATCTCAGCCTTCTGGTCTTCCAGTGTGTCATGCAAAGCTCCAATCTCCCTCTGTTGATCACCTGATTAAAGAACAAAACAGAATCAACAAAAAATTGCCATTACAGAAACAAATCATCATTACAAATACGTCCACGTTGATGAGATTCTGACTAGGAGTGTAAAAGTGAATCCAAAATTGGTAAAATAAATTCTTCCCTTTGGTTCTTCAAAATGCAAACTGGTATTCAACTGCATTACATTGTAAAATACTTTTTTTTTTCTGAAACATAAGTTGAATGCCCTCACTCGAGACCATCCACCATCTCTTAAACTCATTTAGTAAAATATCATTTATTGTCAATACAAGTAACTGCTGCAAACTGCTCACCAGCCAAAATAATGACCTGAAATTTATAACTTGGGAGGAGGGCCTTCCTACCTCCTAGCACTGTAGAAAACTGAAAAAAGACTTTTGGGGAATTCAGATTTTGCCTATTACAATAATTTCATCTTGCAGCTGTTCTGCTTAAGGTTTGAGTGTACTTAAATAGACATCATCATCTGAATCTGCATCTTGTCCTCACCAACAGTCTGTGATGCTAGGTCACCGCGCTGCATCTCCTCCCGGAGTCTTCTCTCTCTATCAGCCAGGTCTTGGTGTAGTCCAGCAAGGTCATCCTCAGCTCTGGCCAGTTCCTGGGCAGCTTGCCGAGCTCTCTCCCTGGCACGGGACTCAACCTGGTGCAATCCAGACAGAGGAGACATGGTTATGATCATAGTCTGCTAACTCTGTCAACTAGAGAGACTGGTGTCCTCCTCGGGAACTTTAAACCCCAGATTAAAGGATGGGGTAAAATTGACAGATACCTCAGCAATGGCCTCCTGGGTCATCCTGCTGGCTTCTCTCCTCTGCTGCTCCATCTGCCTCTTGGCATCTTGCTCCCTGTCTCTTGCAAGCTGCACCCGATGGTCCAACTCATCCTGAAGATGCCTCATCTCGGCATCAGCTCTGGCCAGCTGTGGAGACAAATAAAACAATACAATGTTATGATGCTGCATAGAAAACTGTGGAATCCACACACAGTGTTCAACACACCGGTCATTCAATACATCATTATAATATTTGAATGGTAAACCATGTAGGTTGCATGGGGATCATGGTTGGAGGAACACATTTAGGGTGCTGTGGCCTAGTGGTCTGGTGCGTCATACTCAAGATCTTGTGGGCAATCTACATATTGTGGGTTCAAATCCAGCCATAAGCTAGTGGTGCTTGCATCCTTGGGCAAGACGCTTTGTTACATATTGCTTCTCTTCACCCAAGTGTAAATGGGTACCTGTGAGAGTAGATATGACTTTGTGTGCTTGATTAGCCTTCGTGCGCCTTACAGCAGCCGGGGCTGTATACTTCCCAGGGAGTTGAGACTATTTAAGGAATCTAATAATTGTAGCCCAATGACCAGGAAAATAGCAATACGTGCATATGACATCATATTACGTTAATTATGATATGAGCTATATATAAAAACAGTTTATTATTATTATTAACATTTGGAATCAGGCCCTAGTGAGAATATGTACAAGAAGCATTCCTGCCGACCGATCATGTGAACAGTCAAGACATGTTTATTGGTCCACCATCATAGATGACAGATGAAGAGTACAGTGCTGATTACCTCTTCTGCAGCCAGTTGGTCATTGTTTCTCATCTGGCGTTGCGTGTCAGCAAGGGCTGCTATGAGATGCTCCAGTTCAGCCATAGTATGAGGGTCATGTTCAGGTCGCAATGTGCTCATAACCTGAAGAAAATGAACCAAGGAAGCTTCTTGAATACAGTCCCATCTAGTCCTGACAAAGCCACTTTAACCCCAAAATATAGCAGTCCAGTCAGTTCCAAAAATAAAATGAAGTTTATATTGGTGAAAATTTTTCTTGAAAATCTAAAACCTATGCCAAACCAATCCAAATCCAGCTGAACCGTCCAAGCCCAGCCAACAAATCGTAGCCAGGTACAGTAGAGCCCAGCCCAGCCTGGAACAGACAAAACAAGCCAAGCCCAACCCTGCACAGCCAACATGGCCAAGCACATCCAAGCCAAGCCCAAACCAGCCCAGCACATGCCAGTCAGATCATGGCAAGCAAATCCAACCCAGCCCAGCCCAACACAGCCCAACCTAGCACAGCCCAACACAGCAAAGCAAAGCCCAACCTAGCCCAGCCCAACCTAGCCCAACCAAGCACAGCCCAGCACAGCAAAGTAAAGCCCAACCTAGCCCAACCCAACCTAGTCCAACCTAGCACAGCCCAACACAGCAAAGCAAAGCCCAACCTAGCCCAGCCCAACCTAGTCCAACCTAGCACAGCCCAACACAGCAAAGCAAAGCCCAACCTAGCCCAGCCCAACCTAGCCCAACCTAGCACAGCCCAGCACAGCAAAGTAAAGCCCAACCTAGCCCAGCCCGACCCAGCAAAGCAAAGCCCAACCTAGCCCAGCCCAACCTAGCCCAACCTAGCACAGCCCAGCACAGCAAAGTAAAGCCCAACCTAGCCCAGCCCAACCCAGCAAAGCCAGTCATGTCCAGCCCAGCCATGCCCAGCCCAAACCAGCCTAGGCAAGGTAACCCAATTGCAACCAAACCAACCCAACAAGCCCAGTCGTTCCATACCTGATCTTGAGAGAAAGGTTGTGCAGGTCTCCGTCTGAGTTTCTCCTGTAATCTCCTGACCTCCTGCCTCATAGCATCTACCATAGCATCCTCCTCTGGCCCACCTCTACCATGCCTTCCCTCATCCCTTACCTCATGCTGCTCAATAAAAATCAATCAATCAATCACTGTTATAACAGAGCACAGGGTAGTCACAATCCACTCAAACAAGTTTTTGTGTAGAGCATTAACAGTTTCATAACTCATACCAAATCATATGCACTTCTTACCTAAAATAAATTAAGTCATTGAAAAGTGAACAAAGAATAATTTCAGGATTCGAACTGGTGACCTCCTGAATAGCGTACAGGCACACTACCCACTGAGCTATCCAGTCATTATGGCAATGTCTCTAATAGCCAATTATCTTGGTTCGTTAGGCAGTCAGAAGCCATGAAATCATGCACACACTGCTATATCCCAAGAAACAAACTGAAGCCCTGTTCGCATTGGACTTATTTTGAGAAAACTAACCGAGCCAATGGGTAACTTACCCATTTCAAGTCCAGTGCGGACAGCCTGGGTAACTTACCTGACAGGTAACTTAACCGAGCCGCGTGGGTAGTTTAACCGAGTCAAAGGTGGCCAGGAAGATTGACCAGGTCAGGTTAAATCTCCCAATGACCATGCAGGTTACGTCAGTGACATTTCCCAGGCCTGTTATTACGCACATGAAACTGGTGTCGATTGTGTGTTATCAATATAGCTGTACAATTTACATTTAATATCATTGCACACAGACAACGAACGCGAAAAAAAAACCGAAAACAATCCGTTCTTCCCCGACAACACGTCTAGTCCTGATGCGAAATATTTCAGTCCGTCCGAGCACTACTTCACCGGCATGCATGCCACATACAAACATGTCATTGTACGTGTACATACGTTGAGTACTGTACACATGTTGGTGTACATGTATACATGTACGTGAAAGCTTTCTGCCGAAACACGTGGTTTGGCATGGAAAATTCGAGAATGGCGTGCGCGATCGATGTTTACGTCCAGAGTCACAATGCGATCGTTGATTTCAGAAGGATTTCACGATGTTTCTACTTGGCCAATTGGACATATTAACTGAGTGAAATTCAAGTAAGATTTAGCTCATCGGGAAAATGCAATTTATGGTAGTTTGGAAGGAATATTTTACAGGGATCTCGCAACCAAAATTACAATGCATACACATCGGTAGATCGCCGGTGTGATGTACACTGGACACTCAGTCCAACTGTGTTTTTGCATAATGTGTTCGACATCGGTATTCGGTACGTTGGAATTCTCTCTGTTTTTCTTCTTTTTTTTGGTCACCAAACTAGTTCATTTTGTTGACCTAGCACCACAAGTAAAGCGAAGAAAATAATGGAGTGCGTAAACTTTGAGCAGCTTTTTGGGGCAGCTCGGTTAGTTTACCCATCGTCTCGGTAAATCTAACCGCGTCAATAAATCCAAGTGCGGACAGTGGAAAGATTAACCTGTTGGAATGTTACCTAATCGTCTCAGTTAAATTACCCTAAATGTTTATCCAGTGCGAACGGGGCTTAAGATAAAGATGAAGTGTTACTGCTCACAATAATCAAGTCTAGTATTTGGACTTACAGGTTCAATAAAGTCAGGCGTATCTACACCATATCTCTGATGTTCATATTCAGCTTGTTCCAGTTGTTCCTGCAACGCAGCCACCTGTCTCCTTAAACCTTCTACCTCCTGCTCAGCCTGTCCAATCAAATATAAAGTATTCAAGTCAGTTCAGTTAATTGTCAGGTGGGCTTGAACCCAGTTCATGTGTCAATGTGGTATAGACTGATCAGACTGCATGACATACCGTCCGCCATTACTGTGGTGTCCCCATCCGCCTTTTGTGCCCACTGAGTGGCAACAAAAGAATTTCCGCTCCGCCACACTCTATACTGCAGGGTGTATGTCCCCTGATACACCGCAGGACCAATTACATGAATTGCAAGTTGGATTTGTGTATTACACAAAAGGCGGGTGGTAAATTGTGCCATCAAATCGGTGTATATGGCACTCATGGACAATAGGGGAATAAGTACAGGAAAATATCAGTGAAACTATCAGCAACCAATATGTGTATATAGGAAGCCTTGAATTTAACAGAGGCCACGGAGGCCATGGCCTTCTTTGCCCTGGTTCTTGGCCTTCATGCTCCCTTGAAATGTTTCCATAGACATTATGATTTTCCAATGGAAGTGCCCCTTGCAATGGAAAAGTGGCCTTGCCCTTTTCAGAACCAAATTCAAGGCCTGATACAGACTGGTAATAAGGAAACTAGTGCATACTAGCCTCATTTCTAGTCTACTAGTGAACAGCAACTTGCTTCAATGCACCTGTTGCAAGTCAGTATATTGACTGGTCATGAGGGCAGCAGTGCATACATTTGACTATTGTCGCTAGTTTTTGTCAATGAACTAGTTCAATAGAAAACAGTGTTAGTCAATAAACTAGTTCAATAGTGAACAGAGACTAGCACTAGTGCTCCTGATACTGGTCATTCAACTAGTCCACTAGTGCACAGTGACTTGAATTACTAGCATGACTAGTGCCCTGTTGCCAGTCAGTATGCATGTAATATCTCACCTCTTGCTGTTTCCTTCTAGCCTCCTCCCTCTCCCCCTGAGCATCCCTCATCCTGTCTCTCACAGTGTCTTCCACATCAGCCAGTGACCTCCCCAGACTGTCTGCCTCATCCACGGGTCTCATCTTACCCCTCCCTTGCTCCAGATGCCTTCTCATCTGATTGATGCGGGACACCACGTCATCTGGGTTGAGGGAGGCATCCAGAGCATCTTGCATCTCAGCCTGCTGGTCCTGGAGGTGATTCTCAAGCTCATCTCTCTCAGCCTGTGTTGGGGAAATTAGAATAGACAAAATGAACCATCCGATCATGACAAGTTCCATATTGGGTTTCCAATCAATCAATCAGTGGGAGCATGCGCCTTTGAGCATCTACCTTGGAGCGGTACTCCTTCGGTCTTCTGATGACCATCCCCCAGGCAGCACACGACCCATCCCCATCCCAATCCCCATCCCCATCCCCATCCCAATCCATCTGACGCAACAACATGTCACGAGAACGCCCCACCGGGTGAATCCTACCAGATTCTCTAAAGAGAGGGAATCGCCTGGCAGGATCACTCACGGGGAATCTAGCCACATGACCGTACAGTCTCTGGCACTCGCATATCATGCAAGTTAATAGGTCTCATCTCACTCTACCAGAGTAACCTCTCCTTAGATACATGGTCCGACCAGTGGTACCCATCCTCCTCGGAGACCCAGTACCGAAGACATTAAGTTGTCTCCCCATGTCCCCTGTCAAAGTCCATATCTCATGGATTTTAATACCACAAATCACGAAAACAGTTTTCAACCACTATTGCTTCTACATGAAGCACTGTACCTGCAGCCTTTGTAGTTGATTGCTAAGATTTTCTAGCTCCTTCAAGTCATGTGGCTGGTCAGCTGCATGTTTAAGATGATCCATTTGTCTCCGTTGGGCATCTAACTGTCGTTTTAATGCTTCCTTCTCAGCCTGTATAAAAGAATAACATTGTTATCCATACATCACTGTAATTTCTGCCAAAGTGATATGACTGACATTTTTTTAGTGTAGTGCATTTAACACAGCAGGTCTAAATAAGAATATATATATTAAGTATGCAGTAAAGTCTAGGGCCCTTTACAAAACAATGGATTAGGCTTGGATTTAGGCTCTGTCATCTAAAAGCTGAAAATACAGGTTGTGAAATTTCCCTACGGTTGAAGTTCCATTTTCTTGTTCGAAACAGAGTATGCACTTCGAAACCACACCCCATAACCTCTATTTTTATACATGTTACTTTATAAAAATGGATGTAAGAAATGGAGCCGTAGCCTAGGCCGGAGCCTAAGCCTCCATTTTGTAAATGCCCTAGGAACTAGATAACCCATGCTCTATTTCTCACCTGTGCTTGTTTTGTCTGCCTCTTGAGGACGGTGTTTAACTTCTTGGATTCCTCTTCAGCACTCCTCAGCTTCTCGTCCATGGCAGTGAGTTGGCCATCTTGCTCTGCCGTCAGGGATGTTCTCAATCGCTCCTTCTCTGCCTCAGCAGCAGCAAGTGCTTCTTCTGCCGCGTCTAATTTCTTGTAAGAAATTGGAAATTATGAAAAAGGGTTAATTTGGCTCCAACCTTTGCCCTGTCAATTTCATCCACTCCAATCAAACTTTTGGCAGTTTAAGTATATATTTAAATCCAAAATGAAATCTGTCAAGAGACAGAGAGGATAAGATGGAAAAACAATTCAAGTCATGTCAAAGTTGTTGTTTTTAACTTTCAATTTTACATTTTAAACTAAAACTGGCAGTAATTTGATGAGGAACCCGGGTACAATGAGGCTGATGCCTTAAACAACATTCATTGATTCATTTGAATGAATAACAGGTTGAGCAACAGAAAGGTCGCTTTGATCCAGTTGTCTACCAGTCTACATGTAACTCCATCAGCAATTCAAACTGACATGACTGAAGGTAGTTTGATGAAGATTTAATGAATCTGTCTGTTAAGGCTGCTTTTTAATAGAAATATCATATGCCTCCCCTTGCTTATGTTGGTGATCAAGTCTACTCCTGAGCTAGTATGCCATTCAATCTCTTGACAGTTTCAATTATAACCATGCACATGTCAACCATAAATGGACATGCTTTTGTTATGAGAAGAGGACAGTAGAATATTGAAGCTGTCTTGCCAATGAACCTGAAGTGTAAATTACCTTCCATGTTATCATTAGTCAGTTAGTCACTCCGAGTCCTAATATTGCCCAGATTATACCACACAGGATACTGCAATCGGCACACAACAACATGATTCAGCTCTTCACTGGAAGACTTTGACATTCATCCATTAGGTTTTGAGCATTTCCTCTGAGAAAGTTATCTCAAAGCCACGGGCCATATTATCTGTATTCTGTATGTGTCTCAATTCTTGCATCATTTGAACGGCAATTACTGGTAACTTCAACAGCAAACACAGGACAAAGCTCACAGGAGCTCACAGTTTGGAACTTTTCATCAGTAAAGTGCTCGGCAATCTTCATCACATGGTCCTTTGCATATTGATTCGTGGTACGGATTAATACCTGAAAATGAACTTTTCTAGCATGTCTAGCAAATTGTATGACATGCCTGACATGCCTGAAATGAACATTGACATTTTTCAGCCTCCTGAAAAATGTTCTGCATTTGCGTCTTCGGTCAAGATGCTGAACATCCTTCTAATTGTGGTTCTGAATTTGCTGAGTCTTGCTGTTCTCAAACGTGCCAGCGGCATCCAAGAGCCAACCAAGGTGTTCTTAGCCTCACTGTCCATTTCAGATCTCTGCATTGGGATTATCGTCACATTTCCAGTTTGGCTGCGAGATGTTGTGGGCTATTGGCCACTAGGAGAGTTTTTGTGCACTCTGCATGGAATCCTCCTTCCAATTATATACTACATGAGCATTTTTTCTCTCACTCTTGTGGCAATTGATCGCTATGTTGCTGTTTTCTACTCTCTGCGCTACATAAGTTTAATGACGCCAACAAGGTCAAAGGTCATCACTGCAGCTGTGTGGACACTGACTACAATCCCAATGGTCATTTTATTTGGCTTCATCAGAGTAGCAACCGTAAATCATGAAGGAAAGTGTAAATATAATGGGCCTGGCATGGAGAGATACTTAACCATCTTTATGCTAGCAGTTGCCCTTGTGACTGTATCAGTTCTTTACATACGGATTCTCAAGGTTGCTAGGGATCAGGCTCGGCGCATCGCTGCTCAGAATCAGATTGCTAATCCCGGCAGACAGAAGGCTGCACAACCAATCAGCACCAAGTCCTCTACAACTATACTCATTGTTGTAGGAACAATGTGTCTCTGCTGGACCCCTGAACTGATCCAACAAATCACAAGGTATGATGATGATACTATTGGACAGCTGACCCATGTAGTATTTATCAGTAATTCCTGGCTGAATTGCGTCATTTACTACTGGAGAAATCGAGAACTTCGACTGACATTACGTGGCTTGATTAATTCATGCTGTGACTGTCCTCTGACTCGCCGACCAATGATTAACGTGTGAATTACCCAAAAAGGTACATTTAAAGCTTCAATCTGGAGTTGAATTCTAACCAAGGGCAAAGATATATTCTGTTTTCTGCTGTACATGTACATCGCGAAGGTATTGGTAGGAATTTGATGTTTTTTTATGAATCTTTTGCACGCACATTAAAAATGCTATATACCTACATATTTTCTTGCTAGGGAATTTGAAAGTCAATCCTTTTCTTTAAAACATCTACCTTTTGCAGATGGTTTTTCTCCACTCTTTGGAAAGTACAGTGAAAGTCATGTATACATGTAGCAACATGCTCATTCAATGATGAGCAATTATTTATGAAAATTTGATCAATACCGTCATGACTGTCATGACTGTAGTGCTGATCCATATCACAAAGAATAACCAAAATTCATCTTTTGCGTGCTGAAATGTGGAATTTTTTTGGAAATGTTCTTGTGGGATATCTCTCAGTTTTGTAATGTTACATGTTAATACAACAACTACGTGTACCAGACTACTGTTTCTGGCATTTTACAAGGCAGTCATGCAGTGAGCCTTAGGGCGTTTACGAAACGGAGGCTCAGGCTCCGGCTACATGCATTTCGTGAATCCATTCTAAACTGAATTTGTAAAGGGTATCAAAATAGAGGCTTTTGGCTACGGTCCTGAAGTAGAGTCCCTAGTTTGAAAAGGAAAACAGAGCTCCAGCTTCAATGAAAAACCTATATTTTCAGCATTATGGATGTCAGAGCTGGAGCCTGAGCCTGAGCCTGAGCCTGAGCCTCCATTTCGTAAATGCCCTTTGGTAATGTAGCAATGTGATGTTTTTCTTAAAGGAATCTTTTGCACACACATTAAGAATGCTATGTGGGGTCAGACTATCCTTGATAGGAAACAAGACAGTTTGAATCATTTTATTCAAAAAAGTGATCACCAAGGAAAATAGGTGATCAAAGTCATGGGATATTGTGTGTTGCTTACAGAGACATTACATGTACATGTGATTACCAGTAGGCAAGTTAATATTTTAGATAGATGAACATGTGGATTATACAAATGTACATGTAGTTGGCTGATATAAAAAGTTGATTCAACATGTAGTATTTACTCTCATAATTATTGTATTTTTATCCTACTTTACCGTGTTGTACAGTAGTTGTACATTTCTACATTTTTAATCATGTGAAATTTTACTTAAATGAACAGTTTGGTATTTTATGTTTTTTGGTGTAATTTCTTTTATTTGTTGTAAATATTTACCTAATTTGGCTTTTAACCACGGGTGTAAAAATAAATAAAGAATTCAATTCAATTATTTGCATATAATCTGATATCATATTGGCCACAGCATTGAGTCATCAATCATGTGTAAGGACTTTAAGATTGTATACATTTACGTTGGAGATGTACATGAAAAAAACAAACATAATATCTATGCGAGTTTATTGGTAAGAATGTCAAGAACAGCTATTTGAAATCAGCAATCACAAAAGTCTTTGCATAGCCTTGTGAGTGGGTAACATTGCTGCCAAAGCGCATAAGAGATATTCTCATTGGCTGGCTGGTTCCCTACAATATACAACACCATCAGCATGATGTCTACATGTAATTCCATCAGCAATTCAAACTGACACGACTGAAGGTAGTTTGATGAAGATTTAATGAATCTGTCTGTTAAGGCTGCTATTTAATAGCAATATCATATGCCTCCCCTTAGCAATCAAGGCTTCTCCTGAGCTACAATGCCGTTCAATCTCTTCTTGGCAGTTTAATAATGATCTCAATTATAATCATACATGTGTATACAAGTCATCCATAATGGACATGATTTTGTTATGAGAAGGGGATGTAGAATATTTAAGCTGTCATGCCAGAAACCTGAACTGTAATTAACTGCCATGTAATCGTTAGTCACTGTGAGTCCTAATATTGCCCAGACTCTAAGTGTATAATATATACCACATAGACTGCTGCAATCGGCACAGAACATCAAGATCCAACCCTGCACTGGATGGCTTTAAGATTCATCTACTAGGTTTGAGCATTTCCTCTGAGAAAGTTATATCAACGTCACGGCAACATTATCTCTGTATTCTGCATATTCTGTATAAGTCTCAAGCATGCATCATTTGACTGTTTGAACAGCATTTAATTTCAACAGCCAACACAGGACAAAGCACAGCCGGGGCTCACAGATTGGTACTTTTGACCGGTAAAGTCAGGCAATCTCCATCACAGGGTCCTTTTGCATATTGATTCGCGCTTTGGATTTATACCTGAAAACAATGAATTTCTCTGACGAGTTTGAGAAAATTTTTCAGCCTCCTGAAAATTTTTCAGAAAATGTATTTGGGCATGTTGGGTCTTTGTTCCAGATGTTGAACATCATTCTTATTGTGGTTCTGAATTTGCTGAGTCTTGCTGTTCTCAAACGTGCCAGTGGCATCCAAGAGCCAACCAAGGTGTTCTTAGCCTCACTGTCCATTTCAGATCTCTGCATTGGGATTATCGTCACATTTCCAGTTTGGCTGCGAGATGTTGTGGGCTATTGGCCACTAGGAGAGTTTTTGTGCACTCTGCATGGAATCCTCCTTCCAATTATATACTACATGAGCATTTTTTCTCTTACTCTTGTGGCAATTGATCGCTATGTTGCTGTTTTCTACTCTCTGCGCTACATAAGTTTAATGACGCCAACAAGGTCAAAGGTCATCACTGCAGCTGTGTGGACACTGACTACAATCCCAATGGTCATTTTATTTGGCTTCATCAGAGTAGCAACCGTAAATCATGAAGGAAAGTGTAAATATAATGGGCCTGGCATGGAGAGATACTTAACCATCTTTATGCTAGCAGTTGCCCTTGTGACTGTATCAGTTCTTTACATACGGATTCTCAAGGTTGCTAGGGATCAGGCTCGGCGCATCGCTGCTCAGAATCAGATTGCTAATCCCGGCAGACAGAAGGCTGCACAACCAATCAGCACCAAGTCCTCTACAACTATACTCATTGTTGTAGGAACAATGTGTCTCTGCTGGACCCCTGAACTGATCCAACAAATCACAAGGTATGATGATGATACTATTGGACAGCTGACCCATGTAGTATTTATCAGTAATTCCTGGCTGAATTGCGTCATTTACTACTGGAGAAATCGAGAACTTCGACTGGCATTATGTGGCTTGATTAATTCATGCTGTGACTGTCCTCTGACTCGCCGACCAATGATTAACGTGTGAATTACCCAAAAAGGTACATTTAACGCTTCAATCTGGAGTTGAATTCTAACCAAGGGCAAAGATATATTCTGTTTTCTGCTGTACATCATTTTCTTAAAAACATGTAACGTTTGCAGATGCTTTTTCTCCACTCCGTAGAAAGTAATGTAAATAGCAACACGTTCATGGAATAATGAGCAATATTGTAATGAAGCATTGATTATACTGTCACAATTGCTGATTTTCTCTTTCAATTCCTTTTGTTCTCACCTGAGTGGCCCTCATAGGGCCTTGTGTTGGGCAATATTTATAAAAACAAAAAGGAATGTACACATGTAGTGTTGATCCATATCACAAAGCGTGACCAAAATTCACCTTTTGTGTGCTGATATGTGGCAATTGTTTTGATTTTATGTTCTTGTGGGATATAATGGTGTACATGTATGGAACAGTGTAATGTAAATAGTTTTAACAATGTTCTACTGTTAACCGCATTTTAAAAGGCAGTCATGCAGTGAGCCTTAGTATTGGTAGCAATTTGATGGTTTTTCTAACATGAATCTTTTGGAAAAACATTGAAAATGCTATCATAATGTGGGGTCAGACTGTACTTGATAGGAAACAAGACAGTTTGAATAATTTTTTTAGTCAAAAATGTGATCACTTGTGATGCTTGTAGCGACATTACACATGGTCAGTTGGCAAGTTAAGATAGATACATTATTATGACATTATACATGTTTAGTTGTTTTAACACAGTATTTACTCTTTTGATGTATTTTTCCTACTATTCTGTTTTGTACATGTTGTGCAAATTGTATTTAAATGAACAGGGGCCAATTTCATAAAACTGTTAAGCACAACAATTTGCTAAGCATGACATTTCTGTCTTAGTAAAAACAGGGTTAACAACCAAATTTCCACATGTTGTGTATCACTTGTGATTGTTCTTTGGCTGTTGTTCGGTGACCATGAATATCAAATGGAATTTTCAATGAAGGTTTGTTTTATTGGGTGAGACATTTTTGTGCTGAGCAAATTTTTGTGCTTAACAGTTTTATGAAATTTGCCCCAGTTTGATATTTTATGCTTATTTTGTGTAAATATTGTCTATCATTATCTATCACATGTATATATATCTATTAGATTATCTGTCATTGAAAAGTGATCAAAGAAAAAATGACTGGAACGGGATTCGACCCAGCAACCTCCTGAATACCATGTTTGAATCCTGCTCCAGTAATTTTTTGATTGTCCACTTTTCAATGACTTAAATTTCAGTCAGTAGTTCCTTTGTGGTTATTTGATGATTATATTAAATTATCTATTAATTTTTTATCGTAATTTGGCCTTTGGCCATGTGTGTAAAAAAAAAAAAAAAAAACAATTCAATTTAATATATTTACAACCGTGTTATCCAATATCATGATGCATGTAAAGTTCTGATATTGCTCACAGCATTGAGCCATCAATCATGTGTAGGCATGATAGGGGCTTTATGGTTTTAAACATTCACGTTTCTTAAAGATGTAGAAAAAACACTCGGTATCTTTGCAAGTTTAATGGTGTAAGAATTTCAAAAACCGCTGTTTTAAATACAAATTTAGCAATAACAAAACATTTTTTGTAACACCTGTACATGTACTTGTTACAAAAAAAGAAACATTTTTTTCTATTACATCTTTGCATAGCCTTGTGATTATACAATACTAACAAGTGGGTAACATTGCTGACAAAGCACATACATGTAAGAGATATTCTCATTGGCTGGCTGGTCCCCACACCAGGGTTGTTTGATTTAAATCACGGTGATTTAAATCGCCGATTTAAATCGCGATTTAAATCACTTGATTTTTTTAATAAAAATCACTGATTTAAATCAACTTTTAGCAATAATATTAGTTTTTCTCTATTTTCTCTTCTTTTTTACAATTTCTTTCAATTCAATCATTTCCATTTTTATACAAAGTGCTTTAGAGGCACTTTAAAAGAATGTTACACCCTCTTGAAGTCTGATTTAATGGCATTGTTTTTATTTTCATCTGTAAAATGCAAAACCAATATATAACCAACATTTCCCAAAATAAATGAAAAAATTACTTTCTGTTAGCTGAATTTATAAACTCTTTTGAAGGAGAACATATAATGCAAGGATATCCACCTATCAGATACTTCTACAAAAAGCTGAAGTTTATTTGTTTGTGTTTTTTGTTATACCCGTACTTTCAGTTGCTTATGAACTTGGAAGCATACATGTACATGTACATGTAGTTTAATACCGCGGGAGTAAGTGGATTTTGCCAGCAATAAGTTAGAATTAAAAATGAATAAGTTGCTAGGTAAATGCAACTGTTCAGAAATGTAATTCATTCTCAAAAAGTACCAAATGGGGTCTGGTTTTCTTTCATGACATGATGTGTAAGTTATGCAAGAACACAAATACTGCAAAAGTCCTTAAATTGAAAATCCCCAGCTCAGCTGTTAGTTGGAGGATCCCTTGTGTGAAAGTTGTTGGAAATTCCCAACTGGAATTCCCAAGAGCTACATGTACTTTGGGTAATCCAGTTATGACATGGAGTAACCCCTCAAATATTTATCTGACTGACAGACACTGACAGATAATTCCGAGTATAGTGCATGTCAGGCTTCCATAAACTGTCCATCATTATAACGCAAATAAATTACACAAATTCAAAACAAATCCTTTCTTTAGTGGATTATTCTGTCAAGTTTTACAATACACAATGTTCAAAAGTGTGCTTGACTACTATCATTGGTCTAAAAGCAGTCTAAATATAGTTTACAACATGTTAAGTATGAACATAATTTTTTAATTTAAAAAAATCAAATAAATCCGATTTAAATCAAAAAAATCTGATTTAAATCAAATAAATCCGATTTTTTTGATTTTTTTTTAAAAATCAAAAAAATCAACAACCCTGCCCCACACTCTGTACACACCGATCCACAAATTGACCTATTACAATGAGTTATTTAAGGTTCGACAAATAGCCGCCATTTTGTCAGTCATAACGTTATGAATTTTGTATTCTCTACTACACACTTTTTGTTGAATTTAGTTTTGTTTTGTGTGTCTGCTTAGTTTAATTTTCGTATTGTGTCTCTGTTAATTTCGCTGTTCTAGTAAATAGACTGACTCAGCCTGTACGGGTGGGCTGTATTATTATATTGCACTTTGACTTGATACTCTTGTATCCATGTTTAATTTAAATGGTATCTTGTGTAGTTTAATTGTCATTTATATCGGTGACTTTTTATGGCTGTATTATATTGTACTTTTGACTTGATATTCTTGTATCCATGTTTTATCTAAATGGTATCTTGTGTAGTTATATTCACGTCAGTTATATCAGTGACTTTTTATGTTTTTAACTTGTGTTATTCAGTGTCTTGCATTTTATACCTTTTGTATGTATTATTGGGTTGACTTTGACTTTGTCTGCTTAGTTTAATTTTCTTATTGTAGTTTAATTTTATTCTTGTATCCCGACATTTTTATTAATGTCTTATTTCCTTAATGTATTTTTAGCTAGTGGTTGGGTCTGGTATTTTAGGTAATGTTTATGGATTAGTTTTAATTGTGTACAGCGCATTGAGAGATCAGTGATTTTTAATGCGCTATATGTGGCTTTATTATTATTATTATTATTATTATTGTACCAGTTGAGGGTTGAGGGTGTACCTGTACAACGCCTCACATGTGGGCAATTGTGACAAGCTGCGTCGTTGCTTGGCTGTTGCTATACTGGGCGTGGCCTACTGGATTGGTGTATTGTTCACCATTGTTTGATGAATGATAATTGTATTCAAACAAATTGTTGTAAACTACCATACTATTGCATTGTTGTAAAAAGTGAGAGAGATGATATTGAGCATCAGGGTACTCATATTTCTTTTTAACCCCTTCAGGTCAGAGGACATCCATAGCAGTCCCCATCATGGCCTGAGAATATTCATGATGGCTTTGTTATTTCCATTGAAATACATTGAATGGGGGCATTGTCTGGAACAAGAGGTTCTGGGAACCTTTATTGTCCACAAAGATCTGCTCATTGTGGTACATTCACCTTCATAATTTGCATTTGAAAAGATCTGCATTAGTTGAGTGTATGGCAATCTCTGAGTTCGGAACATCTGGGCGTGAACGGATAAGAGTCCACCTTGAATGTGATCTTTTGTGCGGTGCTATCCAACCAATGCATGCCTGCATTGTTTATGCCAAGCACCCTGCAAACAAAGCCGGCCAGCTGACCTCTATTGTGGCCGGTGGCTGATAATGAGGTCGGAATAAGCAGGGCTGAAAATAATCCTAGGCTGAAGGGGTTAAGTTTCCAATCCTGATAAAGGCTTTCCTCACAAACTGAGCAAAGGTCATTTTCGAAGGGACAGGGTATCAAGGTGGGAGAGGCATGGCATTGGCACATAGCCAACTATGACGGCCAAGGCTTTGCACACATGGTTTAATATTGGAAATCAAATGAACGGATGCTTATTTTATACAGCACGAATCTACATCATATATCTTGATGTTTACTAGTTAATACCAAATTGTTGTCAGATGTTATGATTGTCAAACTATTAATAGTAGGAGTGTAAAATAAATGGTTTTGAGTCTCGTATAACAGCAACATTTTCATTGATGCCTTCTTTGTTTTGTTTCACTTTTTCTTTTTTTAATCCAATGTGCTTTGAAAAATGAAATTAAATGATCACAAAATCTAAAAACATTTGGCTAGTGAAGTCTGCTTGACTGGTCCAGACAGCAAGTGAACAAGAGAAGTTAAGGGTAACCACTGCTCAGTTACGATTAACGAAAAATGCTTAAACAGAGGTCGTTATCGCCAAACTCATCTGAACTTACTCTCAATCGTAGAACTCATGAAACATTGCAGCCCAATGTACATGTAGAAGTCGAAGGATATGATGGGTTATCCTTCATATCACGAGTTACAATCGATCATATATTGTAGACCTTTTTGTATTTTGTATGTCAAAGAGACAGGCAAATGCAAAGTGCTGTTTGCATAGTTGGTGGCAGTAGCATGAAGTGATTCTCCAATGAGCTCTGGGGTCGATTTTACTAAACGTAACTTTCTATCAATCTTAGGACTTATGATAATGTACATTGAAGCCCCAAGTAGAAGTTGAAGGATACGATGGGTTATCCTTCGTAACTTGAGTTACGATCGATATTTCAAAGGGCTTCGTGAAATCGACCCCAGGGTTTTTACAGCATCTGGTGTTGCCTGACATCCCAGCAGGTATGCTTCTCTATCAGTTTGTTTAGATCTCCAGAACTTACAAGAGTATTGCACTCTTCAGATGATGCCTCAGGAAAAACAAACATTGAAAATAATAAGCCACTTACTCTTTGCATTTCCTCCAAATCTTCAAAGTCATGCAAGAAGTCATCAGATCCTCTAGGTCGCTTCTCATCAGGTAACTCTCGATGTCTCTTCCGCTGCTCCTCTTCTTGATGCAGTCTCTCTCGGAGGGCATCCCTCTCCCTGAGCAGGACTTTGTTCTTGCGGTCTTGCTCTGCTGCCCTGCGCTGTGACTCATGCATGTACTTGGTCAGCCCTGCAATCGTCTCTTCCAGTTCCCCCTTCAGGCTGTCATTCAGGTCCACTTTATCTGGGTGAGATAGAGTGAGACATGGGGAGACAGGATAAGACATGATATTTTTACCTCATAAATATTCATGACCTAGAGCCAAATCCTAATTGGTCAATTCACCATCATGTGCCAGTGGATACATTTGCTGATCACAAGCAAGTAGGCCAGGGAATCTCTAAAGGAACTGCCGTGCCACGTTTTACATTCTCACGCAGAGCCTTCGCTCCTTTTCGAAAAGTGAGTTTAGGCTCTGGGGCCTTTCTCAAAGGAAAGCTCGCCTCCGGCTCTGGCTTCGTCTCTGTTTTCACATGCTGAAAATATACGTTGTGGTTGTTCATTGAAGCTGAAGCTCTGTTGTCCTTTTCAAACCAGAGAATCTACTTCCTAACTGCAGCCAAAAGCCTCTATTTTGATACCTGTCATTTTGAAATGGATTCACAAAGCCTGAGCCTGAGCCGGAGCCAAGCCTTGAGAAAGGCCACTGGATTCGGCTCCACTTTGTTGTACATCCACTCTTATGTCACAGATAATAAAATAGAGAATTAGATTCAGTGTTTACATACGTGTTGCATTCGCAGAACCTTATTAAATTACTATTGAAGATCATACTTTGAAGTATACTATCATACTTTGGTAGGAAACCAAAACGGACATGTTCAGCAAGTTCAGTGCCTTCACAGATTTACGTACTGTATAACTTCAAGGTATAAAGATAGACTTGGTACAAACATACCATTAACATTTTTCTGTGTGTACTGCTGTATACCGAAAACAGTTTTGATCTGAGATCAAAACCTCACAAATGCAAATACCTCCTTGTAACAATGGCAATGGTTTTTCACTGTTTTCTACTGTTTCTAAAAACCAATTGAGCTGAAAATTTCACAGGTTTGGTTTTTACTCCAATACAAATCAAATTATGAACAGACAGCAGCTATATTCTATAGACTTTACCAAAGTATGATAGTACCTTTAAATGAATGAAAATCAAAAATTCAACGCAAACACAAACTAACCACAATCTATGAAATGAACCAAAACAAATTTTAAACAAGTAGTTTTAAAGTATTTAAAAAATTGGTTTATGTCAGTAGGGACACAGAGGTAACCTGCAGTCATGAATGTTGATTGAGGTTCCAGTGTATGTGGCTCTCTACATGTACATACATGTACCTTGGGCCATCTGTTGCTTCACTCTGTTCACCTTCTCCATCTCCCCAGCAAGGAGTGCTACCACCTCTTCCAGCTCCTGCTGTAAGTCCTTGTACTTGTCACCTGCTGATGCAGCCCCTTGCTCCTTGTTTGCAATCTCAGCAGATGCCTCAGCCTGAACAGCAATTGAAACAAAGAACACTAAGTGGCATATTGCACTTTGGCAAGCATGATCCTGTTTTGGTTCAGTGTAGGATTGTGGCCTGGTGATTTGGTGTGCCAAACTCAAGATCTCTGTGGAGTAAAATCCACAAATTGTGGGTTTGAGTCCAGTCACAGTGCTTGTTTCTGTGAGCAAGTCACTTCGTCATTGGTTGATTCATAAGACTTGAAGCTATGCATGGTGGAAGTAAAGTTAGGTTTGCGGTGACACCATGTAATTTCTTCTGTCAGTGTGTGGTTCTGAGAAGAACCGTTGATATTGTCTCGACGTTCCGAACAGTGTGCTCTGTTCGTCACACTGCATGACACTGCATGAGATAACATTGTGTCACCACAAACCTACATTTCATTTTTTGTTTGTTTCACTCCACACAAGAGTGAATGATTACCTAGTGCAGTTACACAAAAGGCTAAGTGTTTGATCACCATTCATGTGAATGAAAAGCACTACAGGCTGTATACTCCCCAAGGAGTTAAAGCAAGTAAGGTAGGACACTTTAGCCCAGTGATCAAAGAAATAAATTATGGAATGCATCAAACTGCAAACAGAACTCCATATTAGACTGTTTTTAGATTTTAAAATAACCCTGAAAATTTGCAGAAGTCATGTCTAAGAACATGTGACTGGAAGGCTTTGTATGAGCTAATAGGTAGGTACATGTAGTGTAAGGCCCATGTCACACAAGGCAATTTGCAGACAACCAGTTTCAAGCTATCTCCAAGAAGAAATAACATTCATCGTTTTATCTTGATGTAATTTTAAAGAGGACAACAGTGAGAAACCGCCAGGGAAGTTCCTTTTGTGCTACCGAAACTTTCCTTTTGTATGTGGTATACTTGGTTGACTCCAAGTTGCCTGTAAAAGTTGCCTAGTGTAACATGCCCTAATAAGACTCACATGCTTAGGATGTCTGGTACTGGGTAGCTGGCGTCTCAATCGCTCCATTTCCTCTTCTCGTTCCTGAATGATGTCCAGCGTTTCAGCCATCGCAGATTCCACCTCAGCCACGCGATGTCTCAGGTCCTTCACGGCTTCCAACCTCTCCCAGAGTCGTCTCCTCAGTTCATGCTTCTCCGCTTCGGACAACTAAAGAAAATTGATGCCATCGACAACAGTGGACTGTAAAGGACTGTGACTGATCTAAAGCGTATGCATCGCCCTATGAGGGTGCTCAACAAATAATTTTGGTGAATTCTTGAGAGGAATGACACCAACAAATAAGTACTTTAAAAATTTGTATCATCAACCTGTGAAGATGTTCTGCTTAAGAGAATGTGGCAATTGTCATTTATCACTGTGCTTCGAGATTGTTTTTTTTGGCCATAGCTAACACTTACAATGTATGACCAGGCGACGATTTCACAAAGCATTACGATCAATTGTAATTCAAGATACAAAGAATCACCCATTGTATCACCACTGAAATAATCTTCAAAAAGCTTTCAAAGGTATATGACACAGATAGACTTGATAGATTGCTACTGCCAATAAATTTGTTTAACCCCTTTCTGCGCGAGAAGCATCTATAGCAGTTCGCCTCATGGCATGAGAATATTCACAATGGCTTTGTTATTTCTATTAAAATACATTGAACAAGATCAGAGGTTCAATGCACCATTATTGTCCAAAGAAAGTTTGCTCAATGTGAGTTCTGAACACAGCTGCCTTGCATAGATTACATACGCCTGGAATATGAAATATTCTACAGCAGTTTTCAACCATTGTGTGCCCGTATTGTTTACGCCGAGCTCCCTGCACACATGGCCCAGCTAGATGAACTCTATTTGACTGATGATTGATAATGAGGTCAGTAAAACACAAAACCAAAAAAAACAAGCTGAAGGGGTAAAAGTAAGCAAAATTCAAGTGATTTCAATGTTGCCATGGAATATCAATACAGGATCATGGCACTGAATGACACAATCTTTCCACTGCGGAGTCACATTGCCTTTCCAGTCAAACATTGTCAGTATATCTCACCGGTCTCTTGTCAGCTGACAGTTGCTGTAATACTGTCTTTTTAGCATCTAGCTCCCCTTCTGCATCGTCAATCTTATCATGCAATTTACTCAGCTGCTCTTGAGCTGAAACAGAAATAAGAAACAACTTAGCAGTACTCCTTTCATTTTACAAGATGTATTAACTTTTAAAATTGAGGTGATGTGTGGAAACACTCCATCAACCACAGAATACTGGTCAATGAAGTTTTTTTCAATTGATACAAACTTAAGTGTCTTGTACACAGACTTCATTTCCTTGCCCACATGTACTTCCAATCTTCTACAATTCCCCTGACTATTGACATGTGAAGCACAGGGTTTTAATACGAAACAGAGATTCGGGCTCAGGCTCAGGCTCAGGCTCAGGCTCAGGCTCAGGCTCCAGCTCTGTCATCCGTATGCTGAAAATATAGGTTGTGGTTTTTCGTTGAAGCTGATGCTCTGTTTTCCTTTTCAATTCAGAGATTCTACTTCAGCACTGCAGCCAAAAGCCTCTTTATTTTTACCAGTTACTTTAGAATGGATTCATGCAAAGAGAACTTCAGCTTCAATGAAAAACACAACCTATATTTTCAGCATATGGATGACAGAGCTAGAGCTGGAGCCAGAGCATGAGCCTCCATTTCGCCCACAGTGCACCAATGTAGGACTTTGGTATGTCACTGTGCAATACAGTAGTTTGCTCTCAATTATGAGATACATGTATAGCAACAGGGTCTTTAGTTTAAGAAATTCAAATGCTGGTTTACATACACAATCGGTGATTATAATTATTTACCATTTTTGTGACCATTTACTTATGTGCTTTGGTTTTGTTTCAATGTATTTGTTCCTGTTCTGTATTTGAATTTGTTCATGCAAGGTCAAATAATTATAAATAATAACCATTCAAACTGCTGCCAAAAAGTTTATTTAAAGCAATGAGATGCCTATGTTTGGTCAACAGAGGGCGGTGTTCCAATCTTACACACTGCTTAAAGGTAGTATCATACTTTGGTAGCATACCGAAACAGAAATCTTCACAGATTTACCTATAACTTACAGGGTATGAAGATGATGATGGTAGAAACATACCGTTAAAATTGTTTTGCCTGAAATGCTGTACATGTATTTATCTAGAAAAAAGTAAAACCAGTAAGAAATACCGTGGCCATTTTTCACTGTATTCTCAAAAAGTAGGCACTGTATGGGACTGAAATTTTCACAGATGGCTGTTACTCTATCTTCCTTGATATGTTTGCCTATGAATCTGCATTTCTTTGACAAAAACCAAAGTATGATATTACCTTTAATATGATCCTAATGCTGGTGGATGATGATTGTCATAAGATGCACTTACCAGCAGCAATCTGCCTCTGCTTATCGGTCAATCGGTCATCCAGCACAGCATTCAACTGCCCCTGGGTCTCTGGACTGAGTGTGGTCAGTTTGGACTCCTGGCCACGCTGGTCTATCCCTCGTACACTGTGGCTAGTCCTTGGGGTCAGGTACTGCTGATGAGCTAGCTGGTTGCGCTTGTAACCTGCCTTACCTATGTATGGACTCTCCTCTGTACCGCCATCTGTCTGCATGGCAAGCACCAATCAATTACTCAATCATTTGGCTGGCAATACAACGATCCAGTAGGCCATGCCCACCATAGCAACAGCCAAGCAACAATGCACACGCGTACCCACACAACTTGTTACCTCAACCACCGAAAGCACTTCTCTCCATGGACTTTGGTTTTGGAAAAGGCCAAAAAATGTACATTTCCTCTCAGTCAGGGCATCGAGAGTCAGAAATACAATAAATATACATTGTAGAAACACGGCTTGACCATGGTTAAAGGCTGGTCGCAATGGGTTTTTTGCTTATTGAAGGAATAAAGTCTTTAAAACGCAATTGTGTGGCTGTCGTAGTTTTAGCCTCCCTTGTGTTGGTGTTAAAATCATTTTATTAACTGGGAGGGGAGCACCCTGCCCACAAATGGTCATCCTGTCGTAACGTCATCACGGCAACCCGGTAGCTGGTTCACAAGCCATCAAGTAATGATAAATATCATTGCAGCCACCCTTTAAGGATAAAACTTTGGTTTGTAAAAGAATGGCCTTGTACGCACAAAACAAAAGTAAACTCAACAAAAGTGAGTAGTAAAGACAAAATTGGACAAAATGGCGGCAATTTGTTGGACCTTAAATTACGCGTTGTAATCGGTCAATTTGTCAAGGGGCATGGCCTACTGAATCGGTGTATTCTTTGACCAGCTATCATTACTTTAGAAAGGAGAAAAGTATTTAGTTTAGGTGAAGGTGGTGGTGAAGTGGTTGTGAATTATAAATTACCCCTGCTGGACCAACTGAGAAATTTGGAGAAAAATCAGAAATGTTAACGCTTAACGCAAGTTTTTGGAACTACATGTAGATAGCTTTTGGAAGCTTAGATTTCTAATGCACACCTATTAAACCACAAAAATCTATGTATGCATTATGTATGTGTTGTTCTTCCCCTTGGTTCTAATATCCTACAAAATCCCAGAGTTAGTTCCCACGTTTAGAAGACTAAGACTGTGGCAGGCGTTGGAGTGGGCAGAGTACTCTTGATTTCCTACAGGTTCAATGTCTACTCACCTCATCCAGATCATTGCGGAATTCCAGTGGTTCAAATTTGGCATCGATCTTCTGGAAGGCTAGTTCTTGTTCCAGTCTGTACTGCTTCTGACAGGCCTTGTTCAGCTCAGCAGTCTTACGCTTCAACTAAGGATTGAACAAGCAATTACAAGAAACAAAAATAAACAAGTGATTATTGACTGGTTCATAGTTGATTGCGCAATGGTTGCTGTGACTAAACATGAACGTGCAATCCTCTCATGCAGTATCTAAGGCAGTGTTGGAGTACTCGTACTCGAACTCAAACTCGAGTACAACTCGAGTACCAATAAGTACTTGGCCCGTACTCGGTCATAAGTACTCAAAACCAAAAAAGTACTCAGCCCGTACATGTAATTTCGTACTCAGACTAGTCCCCGAACTCGACAAACTGTACTCGGTGAACTCGATCTCAGTGGCGAGTACTCAAAAGAAAACTAAAAAATAATGATGAATGTATTGAGTTATCGACTCTATACAGCGCATGCATTATCCCTTGTGCATATTTTTGTATCGTCTTATTCCTACGGAACACTACAAAAATAACAGTGAAATAAATTGCAACCATCTTTCCATGGGCTGCATTTGCGTTCATCACAGCCGGCATTTTCTAACTAACAAGGCGAGGAAAGATCGTATGTTGGGGAAAGGTTGTGTACATGTACACAAACGCGTCCCATGCTGTAATTTGCACATGACGCAATGTTCTAGTTGAAAAATGTACTTGGGATGTACTCGATGTCTTTGTACTCAAATTTGGCCCATACTCGGACTCTGAAAAACTTGAACTCGGTTTTTTGGCCCAGGACTCGATTAAAAAGTACTCGGACACGGCCCGTACTCGGCACTGCGTGAACTCGGTACTCAAATGTTGGCACTTGACTACAACACTGGTTTAAGGTTGACACTGAAGGCCTATGCTTAGACCAAACCTGCTTTACTATATCAGGAAATGGCTTCTAATTATTAGGACTACTTAGGAAGCATCTCTCTGTCCATACCAGGTCAGTCTGCGCCTGTAGCTCTCCTTGTAACTGCAGGATGGTGCGCTGGTGATCTAGATTCCTTGTCTTCAAGGATGAGATGAGATTCTTGGATTGCTTCTGCTCAGTGACGGTCTTGTCGTGGTCCTCCTGGAGACATCTCAGCTTCTTCTCCTCCTCACCCAGCTGGACTTCAAGATTCTCCAACTCCTCTGGTCAAGGATATAAAGTCAATGGATCATTTCCTTCTTTGAGGTAGAAGTAAAACTTCTTTTATCCAACATCAAAGGCAAAAACACTGTCCATGAGATCTAGGGCCTGTTTGTTTAACGCAAAGGATCCGATATTTAGGGATCCAACTTCTATGCAGGGTACGCTAAAATGGGATCCGGATACGCAATTTTCGTGATCCTGTGCATTAAACAAACAGGCCCCTAGTCTAGACCTGACCTTGGCATTGATTTTTACAGCAAAGGAAATTCGGAAATGAGGACACCTTTGCTGATAACTGTCTAATACCTATAATCTCATTTTCTCCTGACACTGCCTGAGGACATGACAAACTGACAAACTGAAATGTCAAGTTCACACTCAAAGGTTCTTCTCAAAACCACACCTCCTCCAAAAGAGTTTTTTACACGGTGTCTCCACAAACCCTACTCAGTATAATGCAGACCTGTGAATTGTAAGATGCACTATGGGACTCCCTGGAATGTTCCGTCATTTGTCCAATGTGCGTCTTATTTTCATGTACCATGACGGACCCCAGCTTCCAAATTATGACGGACGTTCGTCTACCATGACGGAACTCTTAGTCAGTCTTGTGATGCACCATTTCTTGATTCTGACGGACCATAACTGTTCTAGTGACGAACCAACCAAGGCATTAGCAAAGTCACACCTGTGCGTGCAGCGCATTATAGCAAAATTTACGCACCAGTGAAGTCTATGGAGTTTAAAATGACTGACATTGACGCACCCATTTGTCAATGTTGTGATGGACCAAGGGCTTCAATGACGGTATACCCTGCGTCAGGAATGTGTGGTAAATGACCTATCCATGACACACCTTTCCCAGAGGTCCCATAGTGAGTCTTACAATCGACAGTTGCATAATCTAATCTCTGAATATGAGTAGATGAGTTTGTTGTCAATATTGTCAGCCGTGATCAACATCACTCCTACCATGCCACTACATGACAGGACATATCAGTCTTTACCCTTACCTTGTTCAAATCGTTCATCTGCTTGCTGGCGTTCAGTCTCAGTGACTGGTCGTTTGTCCAGCACCTGTAGGCTCCTCAGGTGGAACACGGCAAAGAGCCGATGATGTGGAAGATCGCACAATGGGTTGTCAGCAATTGAGAGATGCACTAGATCCTTCAATGGACGTAGTCTGAACACATCAGATAGCTGTGGATGCAAGATATTATCTGTCCTTAACTTCTGAATGAAAATCAGGTACTATGCCATAAAGATACAGTACAGGATTGGTAACATACCCAAACAAAATTTTTGACAGATTTACATATAACATTCAGGGTATGGAGATGATGCTGGTAGAAACATACCGTTAAAATATTTCTGCATGAAATGGTGTATTAATCCAGAAATTAGTAAAGCCAAGACCAAAAACAGTTTTGATCTCAGGGTGAGATGAAAACTCCTGTGAATAGATTTGAAAATACCATGAGCATTTTGCACTGTTTTCTACAGTTTCCGGTGATGATATGAGCTGAATATTTCACAGGTTTGTTTTTATTTCACTACAAATCAAATTATGAACTGCTACTGCTGTTCTGTCACCTTTAAAGATCCGGTATTATGCCTTTCATCCCGTTTTACTCTAGGTCCATTATAAGTACAATTCAATGAATGCTGACGCCAGGCCTTGAATTTGGTTCTGGAAGGGGCAAGGCCACTTTTCCATCTTGCAAACAGCACTTCCATTGGAAAATAATCCATTGTCTATGGAAACGTTAGAAGGAGGCAACAAGTCCAAGAACCAGGGCAACAAAGGCCATGGCCCCTGTGGCCTCCGTCTACTTTATTTAGCATATTTAGGATTGAATTTCAAGTCAAATTCTACTCATTATAGAAAAATCTACTCTTATAGACAAATTCTATTCTTATAGACCGTGGTTGGAATAAGTATCAAGAGAAATCTGCAAGAATTTGCCGAATTCTTCAGGGGAATTTGGGTCATTCCACCAAGGTGGAGCTCCCAATCTCATCAGTGAACTTGTACCATCTATTATCATTTACAATGACTTCTGAAATAGCATGTGTATCTCCCTGTTCAATGTACAGTGTACACTACACATTAACTTCTTAATCATTTGAAGAACAGCGAATGTGCACCATCATGAAAGGGGTAATGAATGATGCAATTTTACCATGGGACACCGGGAACACCGTCACAAACCATGCCCCAACTTGGTGGAATGACCCTTATCCTTTATGTTCAAGCAAATGTCCATACCCAACGATGTAAGATAAGACCGTTTTTTTAAGCCATGAGAAGCAAAGGTGTCTCTGTCTGTACTTACCGAGTAGAGAAGGTTACCAGCAATGTGGAATGCCCTCAGTGCCTTCAGCTTCTTAGCCAGCCAGGCAGGGATGGTCTCAATTAGATTATGGGACAGGTTCAATGTCTGAAGGTGAATCAGGGTATCCAGACCTTCTATCTTGGCAATCCTATTGCAACTGATGTCTAGTTCCCGGAGTCGTGTCAGGTGGTGGAGCCTCTCTATCTTGCTGATCTGGTTGTGGCTCATTTTCAGGACCTGAAGGTTTATCAGTCCGTCCATATTCTCTATGTACTGGAGAGAAGATTGACAATCAATTAGGGCCGTACACAACACGGTTTAGAAAAAAACTTTAGCTATTGCCACAAGGAAATTGATGGGCCAGCCTTGCATTGTTTGATACATTCCACATTGCGTACATATAGCAGTATTTACAGTATCATTCAAAGCAAGATTACATTTTCAGGTTGAATTAATGTACATGTTCATGTACACAAATGTCATGAATGTACCTTAAAAGGGGAGTAGCAAAACCAGCAGTAAAATGATTCTAAAGACACATTGTGTACATGTACTGACATGGACCTTGACTGGGGGCCTACATGTAGCTAGGTGGGCGACTCAATGTCTTTGGTACTGGGTCTCTGAGGAGGATCCTTGGGTACCGCTGGTTGGACCACGTGTCTAACATGGTTTCTCAGGGAGAGTCAGATGAGACCTATTACCTACAGGTAAGCTGGTACATGATACGTGAACGCCAGATGCAACTGTACAGACATGTGGCTAGATTCCCTGCGTGCAATCCTGCCAGGGGAATTCTCTCTATGAGAGGACCTACTAGTAGGGCTCGCCTGGTAGGGCGTCCGCATGACACATGGTTGCGTCAGATGCAGATGGATCACTATCTTGTCGAGATGGGCATGGGTCGCATGGCTGCCTTGGGGATGGCTATCATAAGACTGAAGGAGTATCGCTCAAAGGTAGATGCGGCAACACACTGCCGTGGCACATGCTCCCACTGATTGATTGACAGATAAAACTTTGCACACTGGTAGATGGACCCAAAGAGTGCTTAAAGGTTATATCATACTTTGGTTTTTGTCAAAGAAATGCAAATTCATGGGCAAAAATATCAAGCAACAGTCATCTGTGAAATGTCCAGTCCCATGCCATACAGTGCCCACGTTTTTGGAAAACAAAGCAAAACGCCCACGGTATTTTTAAAAATCTTTTCACCGTTATTTTGATCTTAAGATCAAAATTGTTTTTGATCATTGGTTTTACTCTTTTCTTGATAAATATGGCATTTCAGGCCGAAAAACTTGAACGATATGTTTCTATCATCACCATCTTAATACATTAAGTTATAGGTAAATCTGTGTAAAGATTTGTTTCAGTATGATACCTTAGTATGATAGTACCGTTGAGATTAACTTACACACACGTACATATGCAAGTGGGTCACATGAGGAAAGTGCATAAAGTGTATATTTTTACTAAAATTCTGATTTCTACTGGTGTAGCAAGGCAAGGACTTTTGTGAACACGTATACAATGCAGGAAGATTTTGTTTGTTAAAGCAACTTCTACGAGGGAAACTGACAAGCTGAAACATTTGAAGTGGCACCAAGGCCACTACTGCTGTTACGTCTGTGAAATTCACACCCATCAGTGTACACGTACATCACTTACAATGTACATGTAGGCTATTCATCAATCACCTATCTGATGTAAGGGATGGATAGCATCTTACCCTAATCTTCTTGCCATCATCTCTCATTGTCAAGGTCAGGTTCAGTGAGGTTATATCTCTCAGTACATCTTTACCAGCCATCTTCTTGATCATGGCATCATTGATGTAACGTACCAGGGTCAGCTCACCTGGCTCTGCAGGCCCAATAAACGCGGTGGGCAAGTAAACGAAAAATGAACACACACCAAAATATGTTAATAAATAAACAAAAAATACATAAGGTTGTGTGATAGTGTAATTCTTCTCCTTGCAGATGTGTCTTCCTGTTTTGAGACTAACATGGCTAAAAGGATAGATGCTGTTCTGCCAATGATTATAAGGTTGCCGAAGACAGTTGTAGTAAAAACTACTGTCACGACTATATGTAGCATACATGAAATTTATGAATACACATACATGTAGTTTTTTTGTACCAATAAGAAAAAAAAATAGAAACTCAGTCAGTAGTGTCAACTAAGTCCTTAAATTTCACATTTGGTTATCGATCACTGTAGATAAAACTTAGAACTGCCAATATCATAACAAGACCTTTCCTTGTGTTGGCAGTAATATCCTGTTTTTTGCAGAAGATATCCAGCATGGTTCCCCTCCACATGTAAACATGTGCAATTGTGCAATATGAGGATCTGTTCAATTTTCAAATGCAGGTTTCTTTACCGTACATGAGACTGCATAAACTTTTCAGTATTTGGGGCCTTTTCCAAACCTCAGCTCCGGCTCAGGCTCCGGCTCCGGCTCCATTTCGTGACTCCATTTTTGAATAACAGGTATCAAAATAGAGGCTTTTAGTAATACGGATTGGAAGTAGATTCTCTATTTTGAACAAGAAAACAGAGATTCAGCTTCAATGAAAAGCCATAACCTACATTTTCAGCATATGGATGACAGCGCCGGAGCCTGAGCCGGAGCCAGAGCCGAGGTTTGGAAAAGGGCCTTGATCTTTCAAACCAATAGTAAATAAAATCTCCCATACAATACTGTCCCTCCCAGTAAACTGGTAAACAACCACAACCACATACCCAGGTGATTCTCCATAGACTTAATTAAAACCTGCAGCCAAAAGGGCAGACTACCCATCATACATATTTTGCATCTTTGTATCTTCATCATAAGGACTTTTCCCAAATCTTGGCTTTATTTTTGGCTTTGGCTTTGTATCAGTCGTCCAATAGGCAGATCCATTAAGCCCGCCCCATTTGTTTCTGACACATCACAGTCGTGGTTTATGTCCGACAAATGTACGGGCGCGTACGCACGCGCGACAGGAACGTGCAGTGAAGCATTGAAGAGGAACACGTGTTCATTGCCTACGTGTGCAGTGGGAGGGGCTTACTGGATCGGTCTACAGGCCTACCTGCCAAAATAGTTTTTGGTTGAAGCAGAAGCTTAGTGTCTAGCGGCTACACATGTATTTCAAACTTCAGCTGAAAGACTATTTTGGTATGCAACATGCACATGTATACATGTGTACCTGTACGACATGCAACCATTTAGAGCCAAAGCCAATGTTTTAGATGGAGCCAGAAGCCATAGTCATACCAGTGTGTACATCCTCATCCTGTGATGTCTTGACCGGCTTAGGTTTAGCCACTGGTTGGGGGAGTTTCCTCTTTGGTCCTTGTCTCATGCCCGTCCTTATGGAGCTAGCTGCATCACCCTGCCTTAGCTTACGGCCAACAGGATGGGCCTTTGGAGACTTCTTCATGGTAGTGCAGACTTTCAACTACATGTATTTCATTCTTGGACTCTTGGTCAAATTGGTTTGCAGGGGAAGCCGCTGTAGTACAACTTCAAAT
This sequence comes from Astropecten irregularis, assembly GCA_963971285.1. Classification (NCBI taxonomy): domain Eukaryota; kingdom Metazoa; phylum Echinodermata; class Asteroidea; order Paxillosida; family Astropectinidae; genus Astropecten; species Astropecten irregularis. The sequence goes on along the minus strand of OZ020260.1, from coordinate 7,845,749 downwards.
ATAAAAGGAAGAACAAACAGGTCATGGTTAATAATGAAAATACATACTGCACATAACTAATTCTGTACTTTGAAGGCCTGGGACTGGTTCTAGCATTTGGATATTATGTGTACACTGTACTTACAGTACATACATGTACATGTACATGGGGCATCTCATAATCCTTCAAAGCCAATACTCAAGTTCACTACACAAATAGTTTTAAGGTGTTCCCAGTCAATGCCATTTTGCCAGTCGGTACAAGCATGGTACAAGTACATGTAGGCCCCCTACTATAAATTTTCATATTTTTAGGTCTAGTTTCATGGTCAATTTATTTTATGAGGATAAAGGAATGGAAGACAAATTTCTATCAATAAGCACCACTCTTACTTTGTCTGATCCAGTATGTGCATGAAATGATAAAACTGTAAAAATTTGAGCTCAATCAAACATCTGTATGTTTCTACCATCACCATCTTCATATCCTGAAAGATATACGTAAATGTGAACATTTCTGTTTGGGTGTGTTACAAATCCACTGAACAGGGTGCTGTAAGATGGTGCTGGTAGAAACATACACCAGTTAACATTTTTCAGCCTAAAATGGTCTTTATCCAGAAATTAGTAAAACAAAGACCGCAAACACTTGTGCCGAGATCAAAACCATTCTTTATGTTTTATATAAAAAAAGGAGTCATGTTTTCGCTATTTTCTTGTAACTCAGCTAGATGTCAGATGGAGTTCAAATTTTCATGTTTGTTATTCCATGTACATATGTAGGGGAAACACACACTGCGCATGCGTCACTTTTGAATTAGGCACAGCACTCATCGTCAGTGCATGCAGGCCTAGTACGCAGCCTGTGCTGGTTGGCCTAATCATACATTAATTGGTTCGTATGTTCGATTATTAATAACATAGACGTGAACCAAGACTAGAGAGAGCAGTAACCATGGTAACTGGGGCACTGAACTCCCTTTTATAGTTAGACCATGGATATGATGGAGGAAGGAAAACCATGGCTAGATCGACCATCGACCCGGCCACATTTTTTTAAAAGGGAGTTCAGCACCCCAGTTACTGGGTCTAAGCCTAGAGCCTACAGGATACACCGCCACTCACCTTGCCCACCTCAGTGCCACGGATATGCAGATACGGAGTCACGCTTCAATGACTGAATGAGTCACGCTTCAGTGAATGTGCTTTGTACACAGTGCAGTGTGTGCAGTTCACTTCGTATCCTCGTATCGGCGTATCCAGGTATCCACTTCCCCGGACCCATATTTTTTTAAGTGAATTTCCCCATTCACTTAACATGGTTCATAGGAATGCTTCATTCTCTAATAAGCTGTACACAACACATGCGCCTAGTTAATTTGCACTGTAAGGTAGAATTCTTTCTCGCCATTCGTAATTCGTTCGAGTGCTCGACCTCGTATCCATTGAATTATAGGGGGTATTTTCACGTGGCGGGGTATTCTGCAATTGCTCCTCATAAGTCATAACATAAACCCTGTCTCCATATAATGTGGGTCAGTGGAATTCTACCTGTGAAAAAGGGGCAGCCGGCAGGGCTTTGAGTTTGATTTTTGAGTAACAAAGATGCGACATTTCACAGATCTATGATTTACAGACGAAAAGCCAGGCATTTTTTGCGGGAAGAATTCCACTGACGGCCATCACTTGTTTTTTTGTACCATGGAGGGAGGAAATAGCCTTCCTCCATGCTTGTACACAAACCTATGGGACCGACACTCGACAGAGGGCGTTTTGAGAAAAGTGTCTAGGCCTACCGCAGTACCGCTGCATTCGAAGTGTATCATTCAATTCATCATGTTAATTGTACTTTGTAGGCCTACAATTAACTACATGTATGTAGGTCAAAAATCCCTGAAAATCTCATTTTTCAGATAAGCTACCCAAGAGTACACACTTGAGATTGAAGTTCATCATGACTTGCATCCAATAAGTTAACTCTTGCAGGAAATAACCCATTTTTCGTAATGGAATTCTTTCCTTTTTTGCCACTGACTTGAACATGATGGCCGTCGCTCATTGACTCAGCCGTCAGTGGGATTCTTCCCAAAAATTCTACCGGCCAAACTACAACTCCTCATAAAAACGAGCGTGTAAAAACCATGCCCTTATTTTCTAAAATTAAACAGAAATCGTGGGATACAAACCTGCTGAAAGAAATTGCTTACTACCTCCCCAAATCACTCACTCAGTTTTCCTGGCCGCACACAGACGTAAACAATTTCAGTTGAAATAGCCGCCATGACAGTACGTAAGTCCTTCCTCTTATCCTACGGAAGCCCCGCAAGGACACTTGGCCCTTTTCCAAACCTCGGCTCCGGCTCCGGCTCCGGCTCCGGCTCCGGCTCCGTCTCCATGAAGCCGCGTACCAAATGAAGGCTCCGGATCCGGATTGATATTTGCGGCTTCATTTTGGCCAAAAAATGGAGCCAAACGAAGTCTGCTGGGGAGGTGGCTTCGTGGGGCTTCGTGACGTCACACTTTGAATCACTGAGGACAAAGTCACGTGACAGTAATAAAAAGTGAACTTTCACACCTTTTCATTGTTTTTCGTCTGTATCTGCCGCGCAATTTAAATACCGAAACTAGTGAAATTATGGAAACTCCATACAGTAGGATATTTGGGGGAAAGTTGCATCGAGTTTAGTGTAAATTGATAGACAAATTTCCATGGCAACGGTTTTCAGATTGTGCAATTTGGCTAATTAATTTGCATCATTATACATATATTACTATTTATAACACATTAAAATTATGAAGGTAGAAAAAATCTCCATGGAACATATACTTGTGACTTGTATGCCTTACACTAATCTTAATCCATGTTTTCAACACAAAATCAGCTAAATTAAAACAAACGTCACGCAACGGCGCGGCGCTCCTGAGCGCACGGTGACGCGTCACGCTCGGACCCCAGCGTTTTAGGCCGAAGCATCCCGAAGCCGCTCGAAGTCTGACTGTTCCAAACGTGGAGCCGCGACTTCGAACTGGAGCCGCGTGAAGCCGAAGCCTCGTGGAGCCGGAGCCGGAGCCTGAAGCCGGAGCCGAGGTTTGGAAAAGGGCCAAGATAGGCGTTTCATTATTGCGGAGAAGGGGTAGTCTGGTTCCCTGCCCAAAGATTCCCTGACGACTCTTATTAAAAATCTTATGTCAGGATTACAAATAGAACATGACACAGCTGTCATGTCTGCGCAGGCGCGGAAGCTAGTTTTAGAGTTTAGCGAGATTCCATTTTTAGCATTCATTTTGGCACTTTTGTAAGCACATGAAATTTTATCTGGGCACCGGCAGAATAAGCATTCAAAGACTGGGAAAAAAACCATACAACAAACTCCTCAAAAGTGCATAATAGGAAGAGTGCTCCATGTGGACAATAAAATAATTATGCTCTGTTTTGGCTAACTGTAGCACGGAATTATAAATATTTACATGACATATTTACTTTCTGCTCTAAGATTAGCTAAAAAGCAGATTGTACGTTTTTGTTGGATGCACTTTTCCACTTTTCTACTTAAATATTAATATTAATATTTCAATATGTGCTACCTCAAGAACAGAATTAATTTTTGTATAAACTAATTTTTCTGCCATCGGAAAAGAAGATATTAAATCGGTGGCCGAAAAGTGGCAATAAAAGTGGAAAATTGCATCTAACCAAAACGTAAAATCTGCGGGTTTTTTTTTGCAACTCTGAGAGCAGAAAAACAGATGGCCACTTTTCGTCCTCCATGCATACCGTACCCCATTATGCATCCGGCCAGAAAGGGTTCACAGATTTCACGCATTGTGATTGGCCAATGCACGTCGCAAACTCTTGAGGCGCACTATTTTGCATATGAAGAGTGCAGTTATTGTTATCACAGTGTTAGCATTGTTAAATATTACTGTATACACTTAATTCCAATTTCTTGGACTCTGAAATTGTAAGCATTGCTTTCACTGAAAAGAGTTATGATTACCATTTCTGCAGCAATTCAGTCACCGTTTACGCGTTGCGGTACGTACAGTGCATGTACAATGTATATTGTACATGATGTACAACTATACGTGTGCTGCCCTTGATTCGTTGGGTGAGGTTTTTTTTTTGTCACTTGGCTCCAGTTTCTACGGAGCCCCTAAAGGGACGAAAAAAAAAAATTGGGAGTGAAAAAAAAAAATTGGGAGTGAAAAAAAAAAAATTGGGAGTGAAAAAAAAAAAAATTGGGAGTCAATCTGCGTGTGTAAAGGGAAGAGCAAATGTAACGGCGTGAAACACACATGAGAGATGACCCAATGGTCTGACCACAGAGTCAACATTTTGACGGACACTCCCAATTTTTTTTTTTTTTCACTCCCAATTTTTTTTTTTTTCACTCCCAATTTTTTTTTTTTTCACTCCCAATTTGTTTTTTTTTCACTCCCAATTTGTTTTTGTTTCACTCCCAATTTGTTTTTTTTTCACTCCCAATTTTTTTTTTTTCACTCCCAATTTTTTTTTTTTTCACTTCTATTTTTTTTTTTTTCACTCCCAATTTTTTTTTTCGTCCCTTTAGGGGCTCCGTAAGTTTCCCACAAAGATTAAAACTCTTTCACATTTTCAAATAATTGATAACATCTAGAGGGATATCAAAATGTAATCGGTATCTGTAAACTCAGTATTAAAATTATAATTATAACTATAGATCTCTATTCAGTGAGACAACACCGGTGGCATAAAAAACGGCACCCGGGGCAAGCGCTAAAATTGCGGCCTTATTTCCAACTTCTGAATTTCTGATGCCAACGACAAAAGAAAATCAGGTAATTTGAAATTGAATTTTTTATTTCTTTCTTCAAACCTCATGGGATTATATTTCCTATAACTTCAACAAAACAGCTCTCTTTTCGACTTTGCCTTGTTTTTACTCTCCCTAAAAGGTGACGCACGGGGGACGTGCCCCCTGTTGTCCCATCGCTGGCCATCATCGCATCTGGTCGTCTCCCAACTACCACAAGGTTCCGGGAATGCAACCCCGTTGGACTCTTTAACCCTAATGAATGAATTAACATGTGCAACACTATTTTATTCTATAGTCTATTTTGCTATGAGTTTTGAGACGTATTTCAACCAAATTCCAATTTTTTTTTTCGTCCCTTTAGGGGCTCCGTAAGTTTCCCACAAAGATTAAAACTCTTTCACATTTTCAAATAATTGATAACATCTAGAGGGATATCAAAATGTAATCGGTATCTGTAAACTCAGTATTAAAATTATAATTATAACTATAGATCTCTATTCAGTGAGACAACACCGGTGGCATAAAAAACGGCACCCGGGGCAAGCGCTAAAATTGCGGCCTTATTTCCAACTTCTGAATTTCTGATGCCAACGACAAAAGAAAATCAGGTAATTTGAAATTGAATTTTTTATTTCTTTCTTCAAACCTCATGGGATTATATTTCCTATAACTTCAACAAAACAGCTCTCTTTTCGACTTTGCCTTGTTTTTACTCTCCCTAAAAGGTGACGCACGGGGGACGTGCCCCCTGTTGTCCCATCGCTGGCCATCATCGCATCTGGTCGTCTCCCAACTACCACAAGGTTCCGGGAATGCAACCCCGTTGGACTCTTTAACCCTAATGAATGAATTAACATGTGCAACACTATTTTATTCTATAGTCTATTTTGCTATGAGTTTTGAGACGTATTTCAACCAAATTCCACTGCCCCCCCCCCCCCCCCCCACTTTTCAGTCTTTTGGAAATGCAGCATTTCGTTCAAACCAACATGTAGGCCTACTGCGTGTAAAGTGTACCGATACTCCGATTATCAAATCCCAATTTCGTGATTCCCTATATCGACCCTTCAGAGTTTAGACGGACAAATACTTTGGGATGGTTAAACAGTTTCTGACTTTTGTTCTGGCTGATAACGTTTGACTAAAATGACACAAAATGCGACCTCAGGTAACCAAGCTGCCAAGAAGGTTATACGGTTCAACTTTGGCCAGTCCGTGGAATTTGTAATAAAAATAGAATAATCGCTAAAACTGAAATTCGCTCGCGTGCACAACGAAGGTAACAAAACAGCACTCGCACTATGTCTATAATAGCATGTACATGAAATAATAAGCCTGTGAAAATTTGAGCTCCATAGGACATCAGAGTCCCAAGAAAATTCACCTGACTTAATTTTTCTTTTAAAACATAAAGAATGATTTTTGATCTTGTCTTGCACAGATCAAAAATGTTTTTGGTGTTTGGTTTTACTGTTTCAGGCTGAAATATGTTAACAATATGTTTCTACCAGCACCATCTTCATATCCTGTAGTTATACGTAAATCTGTGAACATTTCTGTTTTGGTTTCTTACCAATGTTGTACTTGCCCTTTAACGTTTACTTCTAAAAAGTTAGAGGAACTACAAACCAAACAAACAGGACAAAAATCAGGAAAATCCGTGCACACCATCATTATTTTGCACCAGTCATTTTAATGTCATCTTTAAAATACTGTACAGGTTTGTTACTGTTAATAATAATAATCATTCATGACAGATCGTTCATGTCTACATCCTCTCCTTCACCGCCCGTTGTCGTCTTTTTGGGAGCATTTTCTTTGCTTTTTTTCCTTCGCTGTTTTCCGGTAGGAGCTGACGTGATTTCAACTGCACACAAAATATAAAAAAAAAAAAAAAAGAATACAAAATTTGTGAGACCCGAGGAAAATGAAATTAATTATTGCATAATCAAGTGAACTGTGAATAGTAAAACACACAAGCTCACTCTCAGTTCAAACAATCACTTTATGGCTACTCTTAATGGGTTATGAAACGACTGTGATATTGTTCTGACTGCGGTACAATGATTGTTTTATGAATTGATACTGTTAAATACCTTGCATAGTATCAGCATCCCTTTCGTTTCTTAGCCTCGCTTTCAGCAGTTTTCTGAGTTTCTTCGAGGACGGGGCTGAGTTGGTGCTCACATTACATCTTTGGAAATAAATCAAACAAAGAGATATACAAACATCACTGACCCAGTTTAAGCAAAGACCAGAATAAGATAAATCCATTTTTTCTTTAACAATTTAATTCGCAAAACTGTTTTACATACTTTCTTTTCTTGATGATCCCTTTGGCTTTTCTGTTTTTGGACATGCCACCAGAAAATGTTCCCTTCTTGGATTTGTTGGTTGCTGGGTTTGCTCTGTGTTGATCCCGTTTCTGTCTCTGAACAAACCTAAACTCGGGCTGTGAGATTCAAGCATGAAACAATTGTTTAATTAGAGAGTTAGAAGGAAGTAACTATCGTTTGAAACAGCGTCCGATTGATTGGTCACGGTACATGTAATATCGAAACTGTCTGAACCGAGCCATCCAGTGCGTAGTCTGAGATTCACGGCTCTCCATGCAGGTGTTTTGTCACTTTGTTTTGTCACTTTGTTTTGTCACATTGACAATCATGAGGAACAGGTTCCTCCCAGGTTCACGTTCACCACTGGCGGCCGCGACCCCCCTTTTAAAGGTTATATCATACTTTGGTTTTTGTCAAAGAAATACAGATCCATTGGCAAACATATCAAGGACGACACAGTAACAGTCATCTGTGAAAATTTCAGTCCCATACGATGCTCACTTTGTTAGAAAACAGTGAAAAACGGCCACGATATATCTTATAAAGTCTTTTCTCTTTTATTTTTGATCTTTAACAGATCAAAAATAAATTTGGTCACTGGTTTTACTCTTCTCTGGATAAATACAGCATTTCAGGCAGAAAAATGTTAACGGTATGTTCTACCAGCACCATCTTAATACCCCCGGGGACGTCTGGTCACCTTACAGTAGGTCCCAGTCCCCATGTCAGACCTAGGGTTACGATCATTGCAACTACCACTGATCCGTAGTCCGTACCCGTCACAGATGTAATATCGAAAAACTGAACAGTACGTCGTTGATGTTAAAGGCGCTCTATACTTTCAATCTGGAAGTTGAACTCTGACCTACAACAACGAGTGGGCTGATCAACGGCGGATATGATAAACACAGCCATGACAGCTGCAGCTAGCTCGACTGAACTAGAGAATGCATGCATTTACTAGGGCCGCATGGCGAATATTATAGCTCAAAATAAGTCGATAATGTTTTGACTTTTGACTCGAAGGCATAATCCAGTGATCACCATTTTGAGAGGTAAATACACACATTTGCTCGGAATTTTAGGCCCTACAATCATGATTATTTAGCCTACAGTTGCAGTCTACACACTGTCTAATATTACTATAGACGGGTCCCCTATCAATTACATTGAATTAGTATCATTATTTTACAATACATTGTACATGTACAACGTCAACGTTCACTCGGTCTACTCTGCCACTGTACAGTCACCGACCAACTTCACTAAGTCCAAACAATTTAATACACAGTTATGTGTAAAAACTATGTATTAAACCTTATTTTTTTATGCACTCCACTGTTTTTTTCGGGGTTAGTGTCTTTTACGCCACCCAAAATATTTATTTAGCTCCTACTGTTCCAAAATGAGACTTGTTACTTGAACTTAAAGGCATTGCATACGTTTGGTAATGACTCTGAAAATTTATGGCAATAAAAACTTACTTGGTGAGAAGTACAGCTGCTTTGGATAGTATAATGCATATTGAGATACGTTCAATTCGAAGTACCGCGGTAATGGAAAAATATGTCACTTTTTATCTCCAAAAATTATGAATCTGAGAAGCGTTATGGCCGTAACGCTTCTCAGCTATTGAATTACTGTTCTCTGGCGTGAAATAACCGCTCCAGTTTGTCGCCAAAATCTCAATAACGCTACCACCTTTTGAATTGAAACTTTCACAGGTTAGTTTTATGGTATATATATAAACAATTATATTGGTTTGAAACAAACATTAGGCTCAAATTACCAAACGTATGCAATCCCTTTAAAGCAAATATTCATGGGTCCTGTAAACCCTTATAAATGGAAATTTTTCGGGAATATTTCAGTGAAAAAAAGAAGAAGGTTTCCTTACCCCAAATACTACTGAATAATATGAGTGGCGTAAAAGACACTTCTAAATGCCTTTTTTTCAGTGGTGGTGTATTCTGCAATGAATTAGGGCCTACTCCATCAACTTTACACACATGTATGTAGGCCTACATGGAAATTGAACAAATCCGTTTTATCAATTTCCCAATTTGGTATTTACATTTAACAAATTCCACACACAAGTTCGTATTAAATAGATAATTGCCATGGATAATAGGATAAGATATAAAATTGTAGCCAATCTTTGCACTAACTCATTTTTGTAGTGATGTGTACAAAGTAGGTGCAAACTGCAAAGGTCGTGGATGGAATTTTATTCAAGTTGTAAACATTTAAGTTCGTAGTGACGTTTGTTTAATGTTTCATTGCTAACATAAAATTACAATATTTTCAATGCTCACAATAGTAGGATGGTCTGTTTTGATCCTGGCGGGATTTGAGAAAGATTCTGTTATGATCAAAATAAATGGCAGGCCCTCCTATTCCTAACTCATACCATTTTATATTTCAGGTCATTGTTTTGATTGACGAGCTGTTTGCATCCATTTATTACTTGTAATATAATTTCATAATGTTTGTTTCTTGTTGAAGATTGCCAGACCATTATCTGAAGTTTGGAATGAAATGGAATCGGAAAGCCAGTCAGTGCAACCCTCATCAGCCATGGATTTCGTGGGCACGGTTTTTGTGGCCAGTCTTTTCCTGTACCTGATCATATTGAAGACAAGTCGTACGGTCCGTTTCCGGACCAAGTACTATCTACACAATCTCTGCTACCCTGTCATTGGCTTTGTGTGCATCCCTTTTATGCTGCTGAATCCAGGTGACATTGACAATATCAAGTGAGTATTCATTGTGTGGGTGCTGTGGCCTTGTGGTCTGGTATGTTGAACAAGAGGTCTTGTGGTCAATCTCAAGATTATGGGTTCAAATTCAGCCATGGGCTAGTGGTGCTTGCATCCTTGGGCAAGACGCTTTGTCACATATTACTCCTCTTCATCTTCACCCAGGTAAAGAGATGGTAGAGATGGCTTTGTGGTTTGATTAGCCTTTGTGCATCCATAGAGCTACAAACAGAGCTGTTTTCTAGGTCTTATGGTGCACCTTACAGCATCTGAGGCTGTATACTCCCCAGGGAGTTGAGATGGTTTCATGAATGTAAATGATGGCCTGATGACCAGGGATAATAATAAATGTCCTATACACATATTACTCTACTATAATACAGTATAAGCATTGAGTACTGCTGTCCTGGGAGTGGAACCAAATGGGTTGCAATACCATGTACATGTTCTCCGTGTTTTATTTACAATGCTGCCCTAAACTCTGGATCTTATTGATACTGTATTTACATGAATTATGAGTTCAGCTTTTCATTCTGAATGAAATATACAGGTGCAGCATCTGGGCATATGGGCGGTCTAGTAACTATTCCTTTCATGGTGGTTTTTGGTTGATACATGTACATGTAGGTGGCCTGCACTTTTCACCAGACTGACGGTCAAGTTCCTGTTTGGCATCAGAGTCAGTGCCGAGGGTTTGCAACACTTGGAGTCGGACAAACCGTACATTGCTGTGTGTAACCACCAGAGCACCATTGATCATATAGGTGAGCAGTAGTTCCCTTCTTAATACACAATGAGATCCTGAAATAAGATCTGGGGTCGATTTCACGAACCCCTACGACGGATCGTAATCCGAGTTACGAAGGATAACCAATCGTATGGAACCTATCCCACGTAGGACTGCAATGCATTAAAAGTCCTACGATCGAAAGTAAGTTACGATGACTTTGATGAAATTGACCCCAGATCGGATTGACAGGATCGATGTTCAAGTAGTAAAGGTTAAAGGCTGAAGATGTTCTGAATAAAGAAGGAAATATAGAATCAAAAGAGGATTCCCTTAGTCTTTTTGAAGTATGTACAGTATTGAGTTATCTGAATATTATCAGTGGATCACCATCTAGTAAAGGATAACATTTGTGGAATTAGCCAGCACACAGAGACTTGTGATTCCGGATAGATGTAGATTGCATACGATGGGGGATCTGCCATTTTAGTGATACCAAAGTGCATTTTAAGTGCACATATATATGTGTGTGTATGTACACATACATTTTACAAACTCCTTAGTTTCTACTACTTTTGTGGCTTATGTAAAAATGTTCCTAACATAGACAATCTGATTTACAAGTACTGCAATGGGCAATGGGAGACTTTTTAGATGTTGGCGGCAGCAGACTGAAGTCTCTGTCTTGCCAGTTCTGAGCATGCGTGCGCAATTGTGAGCATGTGCGCGGTGTTGTGCAATTGCGCTATCAAGTTGAAGACCCAGCTCCAAAGTCTCCCATTGTTTTTAGTGTCATTGACCCATTCCTCTGTGTTATTGTGTTAATGTGTTAATGTAACATATTAAAACCCTTAGTGCATACATGTATTTACATGTATTTTCAATTGCTTTCAGCTATGATGGAATTTTGGCCCAAGCGCTGCTCAATCATGATGAAGAACTCGGTCAAGTATGCCGGTCCCATGGGCATAGCGGCCATGCTGAGCGGTATGGTCTTTGTCAGTCGCACCAACCGTGAAAAGGCTAAGGAGGCTATGGAAGCCACCATCAAAATCATCAAAGAGAAAAATGTGAGTGGACAAGAGTTACAACATCCCATGGCTTGAAATTTATTCAGAAAAAGAATCAGGCATGCAACTTGGACAAAAAACAAGGAAATTCCAACCTTTACTAGACTTTGTGCAGTTCAAAGGCATTAGTGTGATGAGAAAAACAAGGAAATCAGCTGATCCGAGAAAAAAATGCATGCGTGAAGAATATACATGTAGTGCCATTCATGTATGAATGGACCTGCCACATAACGGCAGGGTTAGGGAGTTAGCACAGATGATAGCCAAGCAGCATAGTGATGCGAAGATTATCTGTAGAGTGATTATGGCTGGACCAAGTTGTTCCAAGCTGTCTGTGTGGTTTGCCAAAATTAGACCAGTCTCGTTGAAATCCATGCTCTTAACAGTCAGATGTCAACAGTTCATCAGTTGTGGTCGATTTTGGCTAAACTCGTAAGCATTTTTCATTCATGTGTGCAGCAACAATAAGCATGTCTCCACGAAATTTCATTTATCGCTTGAACCAGAAGTGGACAGAACACCACAAGCACACTGTGTTAATCACATAATGCGAGGCTATGGGCATTTGCTGTGTAATATAATACACACACACATTGGTTTTTATTAACATTACAAGTTGCTGCCAGTTACATGTATATAATGAATATCGGAATAGGCCCAGAACTTAGGCCCAATTACTACAGAGTTTATGCTACTTTTCATAGCAGTACTGCAAAGAAGATGTACATGTACACTGTATTGAAAATAATAACAATATACACCAGCTTGTCCATTGTTTGATCAAGAGAATCAAGGCAGCACTTAAAGATTAACTAGACCCCAGAGGAATCTACAAGGGAAAGTCTATACTGTACATGTAAGCTCATACATTGTAAATGGACAAGCAACCCCTAAATGGTGCCCAACTGCCCATGTCATCAACAGCAGTCTCACACCTCCTGCCAACAATGGAGCATCCCCTTGCACAACCCCAATGGCAAATCTGTCACTAAGTAGACACCAGCACTTGGCCTCAACAACACCTTCACAATCAAATGGATCACACCTACAACTCCTCCAACATGGTCTATGTCAGATCAGTTTGTCAACAATGCCCCAGACTCAGAGCCCTGTTCATTGGTCAAACTGGTCAGTCACTACCACAACAGGTCAATGGCCATAGGTTTGCCATTGGACACCAGGATGTAGAGATGCCAGTACCCCAACACCTCAATCTCCCTGGCCATTTAATCACTGATGATCAAAATGACTTCAAACCCAGAATGGACAGAGAAGCAGAGGAACAAAAGATAATCCACAGACTGGACTGCATTGACTCTGGACTCAATAGGGACCATGGTTTCATGTCCCACTACTCACTCATTACTCCCAGATATGACTCATCATGCCCTTTTGTTTGGACATGCATGGTTGCTTTATACCAGTTTATACTATGATGTATCAAACATCCCAAATGTGCGCAGGTATTTGTGATAAGCGATGTATGCTGTCTTGTGCATGATATAAAACCAAATTGTGGGTAGCCGTGTCAACTCGAAATGATAAAGAAAATAAAGGTAGCACTTAAAGGTATATGTACAATACATAATTGGTAAAGGTCACAGGACAGCACTCATACTTTGTCTGATCAAACATGTACATGAAATAATAAACCTGTGAAAATTTGAGCTCAATCGGACATCTGAGTCACAAGAAAATAGCGAAAACCCGACTCGAGTTTTCTTATAAAACATGAAGAATACCGGTAGTGTACTTTATATTTGTTCCGAAAATCGTTCAGACGAACGATCTTTGGAAAAGACATGAAATCTTGATTTCCTTGAAAAACCTAACATCTGATGAACCAAGATTTCCCATGGTGACTGTTTGCACTGTTTACGAACGGAACTGTTGAGTCCATTTTCTGTCTCAAACTCGATAATTTTTTTTTGGAGGCCTTGCAAATCCTATATGCTCCCTTTAAAGACTAACTAGTAGAAAAACTACATTATAAGCTTTCGTAGTAACAACTACTTCATCAGATGTAGTGCATGATATGTACATATATTATTTCACCAACAAGAACCAACAAGAACACCAACATTTTACTAGACCGAAACGAAAATCACTCGAATCAGTCCATGGTTTGGTGGATATTTCGAGCTCAGCAAGATATTAATTTTGTGCAGATAAATTAAGTCAGACATTTGAAAACTTACAGTGGATTACTGACAAATTTTGTTGAAGAATACTTTTGCCAGAGTCTTTGTTGTTTTACAATACATACATGTACATGTAACCGGTGGAAGATATTCCATTCTTTTCCTTTATTCTTCAACAAAAAGCAAGGCAAACTTGCCCTTGATCACTACTTAGGCACATTAATTAAGGGCTCAAAAATAGAAACATTGAGAGGCTAAATTATTTACAGTGTTTATTTCCTTTTTTTCCAGGCCAAGATCTGGGTTTTCCCAGAGGGTACCAGAAAATTGTCCAAGAAACTTCCAGATTCCGATGAGAAAGTACAGTATTTCCTCCCCTTCAAGAAAGGTGCATTCAACCTTGCTATACAAGCACAGGTTAGTGTAGCATTGCATGTAATAGGGGTGATTCATAACAGTGTGCCACCATGAGTTTGCAATGCGTTGGCCAATCACAATGCGCGGAATTAATTTTGTCAACGAACTGCACATGTATGGGGAAAGATGCACTGTTTGTTGACAAATTGGCCAACGATTTGCAAACTCATGGTGGTACACTACAGATTGTGAAATGCCCATATTGTACAAATAATGTAATATAATACTCAGGTGGGTCTGTCATTTGAATCCTAGATGGATCTTTTTCAAAGACTAAATGGCAGTTCATAATGGTAAACAGTAGGCCTACACAAACATAAAGCCAACACACAGATTTATGGATCAGAGGAGCTGAACAATAAAGGGTAATGAGTGACATGAATGAAAATGACGTGATAACAATTCAAAATTATTCTGCAATCTGCAGACAGCTACCCCTTAGTCGGTTACCTAGTTTGTATCAGCTTTTGAAACAATCATGGGAGTCATGCTAGTTATGTACATGTACTTGTAAGCATTCCTGGCAAAATTTGAAATATTTTTCAGCCTGGAGGTACAATGTACATGTAGGATTCCTCTTTTTTCAATCACATTCTTACGGACTGATAATCATCAAGGTTATCTATGATTTATGAATAAAAGCTGAGGACTTTGTGTAGAATTCTTTCCTGGGCCCCTTATGATCATGATAATTGTTGACATTCAATTCAGTTCAGTTTTAAAAATGTAAGCAAAACAAAAATGTTTAGCTTCAGTAGTTAATGCCACAAAAATTCAACATCCCATCTCAATCACAATGTAGACAAAAGAAATATGACCAAAGCCAAATGACCCCCTGAAAAACATGAATGTTCACTTAAAATGTACTGTATTCATTGTTGTTGCACTGTCTATTGGAAACAAAAAACATTTTCACAATGTCTAATTTCTCAAGTGCATTTTTTTGTGAACAATACCATAGTTTCCATGACAGAATACCCAATTTTAGTGACACAAATTTCCCCAAATGAGAGAGAGAGATTTGAGCAATATTACTTGTTGTTTTCCATTCAGGTGCCCATAGTTCCTATAGTGTTCTCCTGCCAAGAATCCTTCTTCAGTTTCAAGCACAAACGCTTCACATCAGGTAAGAGAAAAAACTGCCTATTAGCCATGGTAATTTCTTTTTATGATGCTTTACAAATAGCGCTCCGCACTACTAACATAACTAATGATGTCACACGAGTGATTTGGCCAGCGCGCACATGTACAAAATCCCCGGATGTCAGACAAACATTGACTCACACACGTACGTGTAGTGTACACCATGCATGCATGCGCACACAAACACACCCACCACACGTTTGCATGGTTGCAATGTTTGTCTGAGATCTGGTGTGACGTCACAGCTTTTAGCCTGCTATTTTTTGCGCAAGTGCAGAGTGCTATTGAAAATTGATGACCACTTTTGATGTTTGATTTATAGGATGGCTCACAAAATATATTGAGCAACCTCTGTTGGCAATCTTGGCATCTTCTTATA